>CM024643.1:22881416-23211051 GCA_014182715.1 Eucalyptus cloeziana | reverse complement strand
TCGAAAATGAAAAATTTGAAAAAGTTGTATAATCATATATATGACTTGAGGGATCAAAGTGGGTTTGTGGGACCATGAAAAGCATTGTGTTGATATTCATTCTTGAGGATAGTCGGCGTAAAAATATTGCAAGGTTTGTGTCACTTCTTCTCATTTTTCTTCTTTATTAATTGATTCGTTTTAACAAAATAACATATTTTCTTTGTAGACCTATCTAGGAGCTGCTTCTTTGAGAGGGAAGTCTTTTCCTCAATATGATCGACTAGCAACTATATTTGGAAAAGACTGGCAAGCCAAGGAAATCTCAATGAAGACCCTTCAAAGCTCATGTATAGCTGTAGATCATGAAGAAGGTGAAAATCATGATAATGTGGCAACCATGCGTAAGTCAAAACTTACGCCACCATCATCTTCTCAAACACAAAGGTTTATGATTCTTCAAGAAGAAAAAGGGCTAAAGCATGTGACAAATGATATCGGCTTAGTTGAGATAGTAGGAACTTTGGCTCATTCTTGAAAAAAGCTAACGAGAGAATTGAGATGATCACTAGCCGCATCGTATATGCTAAGGATTTGGGCAGTGACAAGCGAAAATCAATGAGAGCTTCCCTCAAATGTCTCTAGGTACTATGGATAGAATAAAATTATGTAGAAAATTATGAAGGATCCCGAGAATATTCATCTTTTTTGGGATTTCAAAGGAGACGATTGTGGAATTACTTCTCAGAGATGAGAGAAGAGAATAAGCGGTGATTTGGAGTGATGGATCATGGTAAATTTGTGCTAGTTGTAAGGGAAAGTAGTACCTAATTTTAAGTAATAGGTTTCTGTGTAGTCTCCCTTGTTGTTTTATGACAATTAACAACATCGAAGATGTTCTTTATGCCATTTATTGGAATCATATGATTTTTTAAGTGGATTGCTACTTAATGTGTTTGTAGATTACTCTTTTATCATTTTGTCCGACTGTTTGATTTCTTTTAGTTCCCTACTTGACTCGCTCATGTTAACAAGAACTTATTACCATGTTATTATCCAATATATAAGTAGAAAAGAGGGTTGGTCTCATTTTTAGGTTCCTCCCAATGTATGACCCATAAAATATTCCCCTCAGGAGACAACAAAGGGCACATCAATATCTCTCGTTCTAGTGGAGGGGAGGGTTCCGAATTTGATTATTGCTGATTATTGTGTTATGTGTAACTTTGTTCCGTTTTCGGAAAATGATACTTTTAATATGGAATTATGCACTAACGACACATACAATGTGGCATCCTTAAAACTCAATGGCAACCTTGAGATGCGCGGCAACCTATGGAAGGGTGATGGACGTATCAATGACCTATGTTATGGTCTTTAGACCAGAGAAGTGTGTAAAAGATTACTGGCCAAGCACCTAATGGGTGAATTTTTTTGTTGGAAATATGTTCCATGCCCATGTGAGACCAAGATTTATTTTATGAGTGAAATTATATTTTTGGCCATGTGTGTTATAAATTGAAACTTATGGATTTATGACCACAAGTTTTATGGCCATATTATTTTTGTAAGTTAGGAATTTATTTAAAGTAGAAGATATTAGTAGATTAAATTAGAGAAGAGTGGGCCAAGACTCTAAGGCCAAGACCAGCCCACGATTCCCCCCCCATTCAGCCTTTTGGCTTGGCCCACGAAGCCCCCAAAGGAAAGGGCTGCCGTCCGACCGGCCCATGGAGCCTCATTGGGCCATCGACCAAGCCAGCCCCCAAGCCCGGCCCGATGAACCCCCTTACATGAAGAAATCTCCAAGTGTCCTCACCTAGTGGCCATGTGTAACTTAAGCCATGCAAAAACTAATGATGGCTAATGATGGAGGAAAGGAAAATCAGGGGGAAAAGTAACCGGATTAAGCGAGAGAGAGAGAGAGAGAGAGAGAGAGAGAGGAGAGAGAGAGGGCTTCTGGGCCGAGAGAGAGAGGAGAGAAAGAGAGAAAGGAGAGGTTGTGCGTACGAGAGGAAGGGAGGAGGGCCGTCCGTTGATCGTCCGCCTAGCTCGCCGCCGTCCGTTCGCCGCCTTGCCTCGCTGTTTGTCACTATTTTGTGTTTAAATCCAAGGCAAGTAGAGTCCATTTCTCTACTTTGCTAGCTGGAATGTGTGCATGTTAGCTGGTGAGTGTTGGATGTGGTGGATAAGGAGATTTTGAAGTAATGGGGAAGAATGTAATTGTTTGTGCATGCTGTATTTGGAAAAAGACAGCCCGTTCCTCCGTGAGATTTCGAGTTGCATGTGATTTTTTTGTGGGAATCACTACTTCACTTCTTAACAAAAAGGTAGTGAGGACATCTTGATGCATCACATATCAAAAATTTAGAGGAAAGAACCAATGTAGATAGGTGAAATCATTATTCTTTGAAGAAGATTAGATTCGGAAATTTTAACACCGACCCTGATGCATGCATGGACGGTAAAAGCAATCTTTTTGTTGAAATTTCACTCGGTTTTCTGAAGCAAAAGTTGTAAAAAGGACATTTTGAGGTTTAACATATCAAAAATTAAGAGAAAAACAAACAAGAGTAGGTAAGTGAAATCGTAGGTCCTTGGAGTATTTAAGCTAGATCTGGAAATTTCGGTACTAGGAACAAGAGTTTTAACCGTCTATATTTAACTTTTTAGGAGGAATTTGACTTTGATGTCTTCATGAAGTACTACCTTATATCTGGCTATCACATATCTAATTTCATACTTTAAGGTCATTTAAGTACTTAATTGGAAATGTTTCTAAAAACTGTGCAATCTGGTGTGTTTGACTATGTGTTGCGATGATCATATCGCTTTTATATGACAGTTCTTTTTGGAAAGTGTTCTGCAATGAAATATCTCCCCCTTTATGTCTTTGCCTACAACATACCCATTGGGCCTCTTATAATTTTTTTAAGTTCATTTGCCTATTTAACCAAAAAAGCTTTTCAAAAACTGTGCAAGTTGAACTGTCAGAATAGTAATGCTGTGATGCATGGTCTATATTGAATTATATGGGGATCTTTTGGTATAGGTGTTCTTCATGAAATATCTGCCTATATGTCTTGACTGTCACATGTTAGAATTTCATAATTTTTGAAGATCATTTGGGTATTTAATCAAAAATGTTTCCTAAAAACTGTGCAAGCTGGATTGTGCGAATTTCAAAAGCTATATGCATGGACTATTCTGTTTTGTATGAAATTCTGGTGGTGTTGTGTTCTTCATGAGATAAATGCCTCTAGAGCTTGTCTATGATGTATTTTCTTAGAAATTATTAGAGCCAACCACTAAATTTTAAGAAGTGTAAATTAAAAGTATGCATTTCCGTTTCTAAAATAATAGTAATAATCCATGAGTTTGCCCCCATGAACTATAATGTTTTTAAGTGATTGATCTTGCTGCACATGTGGTGACATTAGGCATTACATATGTAAAATCAAAAGCTGAATTTGTCTTTGTTGCCATTACATCATATGCCATGTTGATATTGAGACACATTTGTAAACCTGAATTATGATAAATGAGGATACCGTCGGAGGTGTGAGCCGACAATGCCCCAGGAGTGTTAGGATGATGCCCGGAGGTGATTGCCGGAGGCCCGAAGGTGTGTGCCGGGAGGTTCCTCGCGATGCCAGGTTGGGTGCGAGCGATAAAATGTGGGATGAAATTACTGGTCCTCGAAAAGAAAAATGTGGTGATCCAATTGAAAGATAAAAGTTGAAATTGAATCATGCATAGTATGGTTACATGTATGCATGGCTATATGATGTTATATGTATAGGTGCATGGTGGTATGTACATATTATGGTGACATGTATGCATGGTGGTATGATGTTACGTGTACAAGTGCATGGTAGTATATGCACATAACATGGTGACTTATATACATGGTTGTTTTGGTGTAATGTGCATGGCTGAAAGGTGAGGTATGTTTAACATGTATAAACTATATGTACTCTACCATGATGTCATGATTGTTCTTATTGATGCATTGAGTAGTTTAATGGATCTTTTACCTGCTGAGTGGTTGTACCACCTTTGGAGACTAACATTTCAGATTAGAAAGATGCCTCTCTCACCGGTCACCCGTTAGCACCTTTGGCCTTCCATCCGACGGAGGTCGAGTGTATGGAGACATTTGTGTCACCATCCCTGGTTTGGTGTTCTTACGGGTTCGTGTGCTGGTGATGTATGACGGGCCTGGCTAGGGGCCCGATCATCCAGAGTTCTTATCTGTCCACGTCCGTGGGATGGAGTGATGCCGGGATGTTGCCACCGCACCGCCGATGCACCGTGGTGGTGTGATGGCCCGTGTGAGGAGTGGGAGTTGACACTGTTTGGGGATAGCCGACACTTGTAGATGTTGTAATTATGATTATAATTATGGTTAAATGGATCAACGAAAGCCAATAAATTAAGATACGTTTTTTCTATTCACGCATCTCTTTGGATTCATGTATTTCATCTTTTTCTGCTCATGTATCTATTGAATCATGAATTTCTTAGATTCATGTATCTTTTAGTTTATGTATTTATTGAGTTCATTTGAATCTCTTTGATTCATGAATCTCTTGAATTCACGTGTCTCGTATTCATGAATCTCTTGGTTTCACGTATCTCTTTATTCATGAACTTCGTGGATACATGCATCTATTTAATTCATGTATCTTTTTAGTACATGAACTAAAAGCTCTATAAATAGATAGGAGCATAGAGCTTCATGAAAAAAACGGTTTTGGTTTTGGTTTTGGTTTTTCCGACTCGATTCCAAAAGGCTTTGATATACTTTTCTACTCTTCTAATTTTTTTAAGTGTGTCAGTTCAATTGAAACTGCCTGACTGGAGTTTTGTTTGCATAGTGCTAATCCAAACAGGTTCGAGGTGTTGTATCTTAGGAGGCATAGTTCGTGAATCTACGGAACACCATTGGCAGAAACTAATCGCCTTAAGGAAATTCGGCTATCCGTACCTCACCTCCAATTTTATGTTATTTTTCAGTGATATCTTATTTTCTTTCTTTCTCCAAGATTTGAAAAAGGAAGGATATTATAAAAGTTGTTATCATCTTCTTTACATTGATATTCTGATTACAATAAACGCTGTGTTTTCTCTAGATTATTTTTCAAACAGTAGATGGAGGGTTATACGTAATCGATATAGGGGGTCGAGATCTCTCTTTTGAGTTGTAGCCAAGTTTAGCTAAAAGTCTTAGCTTTTTGGTTGTACCGACCCGAGATGTCCATCATAAAAATATAAATAAAAGTGGTCGGCTTTATGTTTTCCTTCACGTGTAGTTGGTGTGATTGCATCATCGTTACGAGAATGAGGGATGGTGAGACCTGCCTTTATTTTCCCTATGAGCTGCGCCAAATTCTTTTAAAAATAATAATAATAATATGCCTTGAACCACGTTTATTCTTTAACCCCTTTAATCAAAGATATGTAACTGGTATTCAATAGGTGGGAGCGATAGGTATCTGTGGCGACCTTAGTTGTTTTGGGGTGCCACATACAAAATCCAACATAATAACGATGAAGCTTGAATAAATTTTTAATCTTGTTTTCTGAAGTGTTCCCTTTGTAATAAAATGGAAATAAATGAAAAATTTGTAAGAGAGAAAAGAATTCTATTTCAAAGTGAACATATTGAAATTGGAGGTTATTCTAAAAAATTTGATGTTGGAGTGGGTAACCAAAAGATTATTCCAAAGGAACGGAAAAGATTATTATAATAGGTAATCATGAAATTCGATGAGAATCAATTAATTTGAAAAAGATATATTATTTTGATGATTTTGCGAATATCTAACCTGAAAATTTGTACTTGCCTAATGATATTTAAAATATATATATATATATATATATATATATATATATATATATATATATATATATATCCGGCTTTAAATCCATAGTTCACCAAACAGTACATAAGGTAAGATATGAGGATATTTGATTTTAAATCCGTAGTTCATCAAAAGTGGATAGGATATGAAGAAAGCCCTAGATTTCTTATCATATCATATACACCCCATCCTGCAAGAAATCCGACAACCAAACACACCCTTAAGTGGTAAAATTAGCTATAAATCTTGTTTTGTAAGAACACATGGCCATGCAAGACATAATACAAAGACAAGTGGCATATGGGTGGCTTAATGAGAGTGGAAAGTGGATAATTAGGGGAATAAACATAATTATCTATCCTTGGGGCCATTAGTGCAATTTACTAACTATTAATACTAAATAGCTAGATTTTAAACAAATACTTTTACCCATTAACAACTAAGTCGACGATAAATTAATTTAATTTGTTCTACTATTAATGTACGTCTACCAATTTGACTCAATACGCTAGACTTGGGACAATTATGTTTACGGAAAATTATCCGTTGCGTCCCACGAAATTTATGATTTGATTAAAACTTCAACATATTCATTCGAATACTAAGGAAAATAATATTTAGCTTCATAATCTAAGTATCATTATCATAATGGAAAATCCTAAATGTCATATAATTACATATACAAAATTTCCGGATGCCACAAGCTCGCTCTAAACTCGTCTGCCATCTCCTTCCTTATCCTCCTCACTGTCAAGAGCAGCTTCTTCATCTCATCCCTCAGTTGATACAACCCCTCCAACAGCGCCTCAGTGGCCTTCTAGCCCAACCGCTGCTTCCCTCAGCCTCCCCACGATCTCTCTTTCGCCTCCTGATGCAAACCACCTGGTCAATCACCTCAAGCACATGCCTCCCATGTGCCTCCACATCATCAAGTTCCTTCGAGACCCGCATCTTCCTGTCCCTTTCCTTGCCACGTCTCGACTCCACGATAATTGTCGACTCGATTGCACGGACAAAGTCACCCCCCAAGGGAACTCCTCTGGGATGCGGAGGCAGACGACCGGCCCCGAGGAAGAGCGCAAGGCCGAAGATATGACTCCGACAACGAACGCTGTCAAGAAATTGACAGCTTGGACCGCATGGCAAACAACTCTGTCAACCGACGAGACCTTCTCCCGTAGAGCCAACATTTCAATGCTCACGGCCAAGTCTCTAAGCTGCTCCTCGATGGCAGCCCCACCCTCGCCCTCCGAATCTGCAAGCAAATCCCTCGCTTGGTGAATTTCCTCCTCCGATGGGTTGCCCTCCGAGCTGAGGAGCTTCATCGCGATCCTCCGGTCCAAGTGGCGGAGACACAGTCGCTCGATCTTGAGGACATGCAGTTGCAAACATCCAGGACCTTCAGGCTGTTGTCCAAATACCACCACAAGAGGCTGTCGCTACCGTCCCGTTTCAGCTCATAGATTAAGGATTTCACTACGGAGTGAGCGATGGTGAGCACGTCGACAACAGAGGAGAGCCAGGGCAAGCTGGCAGAGGCAGAGCTCAGACCACAAAGGGGAGAGAGGAGGGATTCATCAAAGGAACTGGCGATGGATTCCAGCTCCTCGGCAGTGAGCTTTGCTCCTTTTTTGTCGCCGGGATAAGAGAGGCGCGTATACATTTTCTCGAAGAATATGTAAAAGTCATCGGGGTAAGAGAGGTGCGTATTCATTTTCTCGAAGAATATGTGAAGGACGGAATATATTTTCTATTTTTTCTCAAGAAAACTGAGACGACAAAGTGGTGGAAAGTTTTGATGGATAAGGGTTATGAGCTCATGCGGCATTTATGTAGGGCGTGGTTTCTCTTAGGAAGGCAAGAAGAATGGAATATGGAAAGAAAATTTCATTAGAGAATTCCTAGAAAGTAATTCAAGGACATGTCCCCAATAAGGTGATTTTCTAGATGCTAGGAATGCAACAAAAATGTAATATGGAAAGAAAAATTCATAAGAGAATTCTTGGAAAATAAATAAAAGACACGCCCCAATAAGGTGTTTTTCTAGAAAACTTTCATGAGAGAATTCATGGAAAGTAATTAAAAGACACGCCCCAATCTGGTGTTTCACTAGATGCTAGGAATGCAAGAAAAATGTAATATGGAAGGAAAAATTCATAAGAGAATTCTTAGAAAGTAATTAAAAGATAAGCCTTAATTAAGTGTTTTTTTCTGGATGCTAGGAATGCAAGAAAATGTAAAATGGAAAGAAAATTTCATAAAAGAATTCTTGAAAGTAACTAAAATGCAGCCCCAATGAGGTGTTTTTTTTAGATGCCAGGAATGGAAGAAAATGTAATATGGAAAGAAAAATTCGTAAGAGAATAATTGGAAATTAATTAAAAGACACGCCCAAATAAGGTATTTTTCTGGAAACTAGGAATGCAAGAAAATGTAACGGGAAAGAAAAATTCATAAGAGAATTCTTGAAAGTAATTAAAACACATGCCCCCAATAAGGTGTTTTTTTGGGGATGCTAGGAATGCAAGAAAATAAACTATGGAAAGAAAAATTCATAAGAGGATTCTTGGAAAGTAATTGAAAGGCACGTCCCAAACAAGGTGCTTTTCTAGATGCTAGGAATGCAAGAAAAATATATTATGGAAATAAAATTTCATAAGAGAGTTCTTGTGAAGTAATCAAAAGGCATGCCCCAATAAGGTGTTTTTTCTAGATGCTTTTCTAGCATCCTCATAGACATACTTGCATTTTATTTCCTATTTTAACTTTCCTTTTATTTCGCTTGTGATACCAAAGCAGAGCGTCGCCGCAATGATAAAAGGTATCAATGGTTGAAATGATCTAAATAAGTTACAGATGGACTAATGTGGTTGAATGTGGCGCTACAAACACTTTCCTTATAATTTCAAAACAATTATTTCCTTTCACTTTGTGCAGCGCGGCAGCGCAAAGTGAATGAATTTGCCGATGACAGAACTGGTATCATAAATACCAGCAATATGTTTAAAAAGCTCATATGTCGACATGTTTATTATTTATATTAACATTCCTAGTAAGTTTAGGCGATAAAAAATAGCGGGCAATTATCATTTGGAGTGTCATGTCATGAAATCATTAATGAATAAGAGATTTCTTGGAATGTAGGAAAAAAATCCATAGAATCATTAGGTGGTAAGAGATTTCTTAGAAAGTAATTAAAAGACATGGCCAAATAAAGCGTCTCTGTTCATGTTTTTTACCTCCTCATATCATTTGTCGCGGTGCAAGACATACTTGCATTTTATTTCCTAACTAACCTTTCCCTTTATTTGATTTGCAGCATTATAAACAAAACAGCAATAGCGGGTTGTCACATGTAACAAAAAGTATTGATAATTCAAATGATCTAAATGAGTTATATGTGGATGAATATGGCTGAATGTGATTGTTGAATATGGCGCTACCAACTTTCATTCTATTTTTGGAACAATTATCTCCTTCCACTTTGTTTCATCATATTTCTGGAACAATTATCTCCTTCTGCTTTGCACAGGGCCGGTGGCGCAAATGAGAGCAAATCTATTGAGGATGGAATTAGGGTAAATAGATACAAGCAACATTTTTAACCTATTGATGTGTTTAGTATTTATTGCAACAAACATGAGTATTTGCTTATATACTATTTCATGGAAATTTTCACTTTTACGCTGAGATTTCTCTGTCAAATTAAATAATAAATCACATTGGCTAATTAATATATGGGAGGTAATTAAAAGATGGATCAAGTAGGAAGATATCTCCTTGTGCTCTTTCTGGCCATTTCATAATCATTGTACACGGTTTCACTGGCCTTTTTGTAGTAACTAAACTTTCCCCCAGTGCACTTTCCTTTTATTCTAATAAGAATTTTTGCTCTAATGATAACTGTCCACGGTTACCGTAAATGGCAAAAACCATCTAATCCCAAGTCCTTTACATTTCATTAGCCAAATCAAAAACAATCTTAAACATGACATTGATATTCTTACTTTATATCGGGATATTGTGGTTGGTCATATTAGGAATTAAATTTCCCCATGGCATATAACAAATCTTCTTCTTTATTGCACAAATTTAACAACTTCCAAAACTTGAATAATAGAAAGAACAAGAACAATGTTTGGTGTATAACCAAATAAAGAAAGGAAAGATATGTAAAGAGAAAAAAGAATATTCTTGTTTTGATATATTTATATTATTTTTCAATTACATTCGGAGTAACAATTTGTAGGTAAAAGAAAGAGACAACCGTTTTCCACCTTGAATTCTTACATTTAGTTGAGAAATATTACAAATCCATTGCAAATTGATAGAAGTCAAAACCATTACAAAACCGTTGTTGATCTGCCGTAAAACATTATAGATTAATGGTTGAACAAAACCGTTACAAATTAATGACAGTAAAAAAAAAAAAAAAAAAAAAAAGCTTTCAATATTGCAAAACTTACTAAAATATACAAAAATGCCCCATGTATTTCATAAAGTTTTGAAAAGAAATGAAAGAATAATGTTGGGTTATTGGAGTATGATGCATTGGAAGTTCGGAACCGGTGCTTGTTAGGCTATGAATTGGACCTAAAAAAAATGAAATATAATTCACAAAATCATTTGTGAAGTTTGAAACTTCAATAAATCAAGAATTCCTTTTTGTGAATTATAATTATCACCAATCGCATTCCACCCCCATATATTTTGTTGTTCAGCGCAATTCTATGCTTAGAGGTTATGCGCGTGCTTAGTTTATTTTTAAGTGCTCTAGAGAATACTTTTAGTAATTCTCACAAGAGTGAACCCCCACTTCACACTTATATAGGTGATCCCATAAAATTTATTCTACAATTCAATATAACACCAATAATGGCTATGAAATTCATTGAGCCTCTCTTTTAGTACAGTCTTTCGCTATTCTCACCTTAGAAGGGATAGTAATTTCTTTTAGTGCATCATTAGATCAACAGGTAACTTGTTATTACCTAATGAACTTAGTTCATGGGATTGTCAATCACATAAGTTGGGTCATCATTATTATTGACTTTCTTTAACTAACTTAAGTCCCATTTCCCTTGATGTATAGTCAGAGGATCAACCAAATCCATTTTTTGACTTTACATAATCGATGGACATAGTTCCATCCATAAGCAATTGATTTACTACATCATGCCTAAACCAAATTTGTCTACATTTACCATTGAAAGTTTCATTCATTGCAATGGAGCCTCTTAGCAATCACAATGTTTAAACATAAAAGGTGTAGTTCATTCCCAAACGAACATTTGCTAAGAAGTTCCTCAACCACTCAGCCTTATTTTCAAATGTGAGTTAGAGAAGAATTTTCTCGTTTTCAAGAACTTGAGCGGTCCTCAAATCACCAAGATAAATAATTTCTCCTCCTCCCCCGCTGGCATTCTATTTTTGCGTATATACCTAGTAACACCAAAGCTTACCACCCATTCTTTCTCATTGGCCTATGGCCTTGAGAATTATATCATCAGAATCATCTATTTCAACCAAGTTGTTTAGCAGGATTATCATTTCCTCCATAATTCTTGTCTAACCGATTTACAAGTTACATCACCTTCACCAAGAATGAGCACATATCCGCTATCTGAAATGTTCTTTTGAAGTGACATCTCCATATAATGCTCTTGAGTAAGTATTATCCCCCTGTAATGTAAAAGAGCTTAAAAATCTTGTTTATATAGCAAAAACTCGCTCGGCTCAATAGTAAGCATTTCATAGTAAACAATCTATCAACATAATATCACGTCCACACAATTTCCCTAAGAAGAATACTCGAACTTTCCAAACGAGCACTTCTCAATCATCAACTAATCAAATTTATAACGAATCTCCCAATACATCAATTTTCTTGCAATCTATTTCCTAAAGAAGACGACATAATTTCTTGCAAATTGGAACACTTTACAGCCATAGAAAATATTTCAAGCTTGCCATGCGAAAGAGGAGGAGTGCATACCCGTCAACAATCCCTACGAGCTAGTAGTACTCTTTGCCGTTGTTGATGACAACGACCCTATTCTGTTTCCAGCTCGAATAGATTCAAACAACGGGAGAAAACCTTTGTGCTCGATGTAAGAACTAATCATGGGTCAGGATGAAATGTCGACCGTGATGGCACTACTTAGTCTACCCACAAAAGACCACAAGCAAGGACCAAATACGAGAATAGTGGTTTTCAACAACCAACACTTCTGCGAATAAAAATGTACAACATTGATAAACTAGAAATACAAACATGTAAGGCTTCCAAAAATCAAAAGAATGAAATGTTCGACTTAGCCTGTTCGTTGGAATTGGAATCCTCCAATTCAAATAAGCACATTCCTACAATCCCTGATAGGAGAATCATAGTAGTTGCCTCAAACTTCAGTCAATAAGCCCTCAAAATCTACCGCTCACTTACTATTGCTCCGCCTCAACTTCACCTCACTAATATTGATGTTTAAGCTTATCGCATTGCTTTCCCAATTGTGACGTGACCAAATAACGTCGAAGCTCCTGTCGTAATGCACAACAACAAAAAAATATCCTTAAGATTGTTGGAAAAAATTAGACAATATGAAAATAAGAATTGTTAGAAATCTGATGAAAAAGATGGGTAAATAAGATTAATTGTATGAGATGTTCAAGCACTATCCTTAAGAGAAATTTCGCCCCTCGGAGAACAGGCGCTTGCGAATCACAGAAGTTCTGCAGCTTTGCAGCACTAACAAACCTCAACAGGACATGTAGGGGTCATTTAGGGACAAAAAGTCTTAATGTGCATGTGGCCACTAACTTGAGCATAAATTGCCTGGAACAGAGAATAAGCAAGTACGAAAGAAAAGGAGCCTTAAGATGCGCATCACTACCAACTTTGCATAAGACCTCAAATTCCCAAGTGGGAAAAGAAAAACAGGTGACCATTGAGGTTGAGGAGGAAGCAGACATGGCATGAAAACTATTAATGATACTCAAGGAAAATGTACTCTGTGGCTAAAATTGGGCATAAGCAGTAAAACGTGAGTTTTTGAAGATGAATTTGACAAATGGGGATTACAGTTAGGAGTCAACTTCCCTCAAGTAAAGCCAGTTTTGTATTTGCTCTATGTTCTCTGAATCTTAATAAGCAGTTATTGTTGTTTACTTTAGTCTGCTAAATTGTGAGTTCAGCAAAAACCTACTCACTTGTGCGAGTGAATCAGAAGTAAGTGTGAAGAGAGACTGCTCGGTCATAAAAGGCATACATACCCAACAAGCCATATAAAACTCACTATTCAATCGATTATAAAAATTGGACTGAAGATCCGTATGTTGACGTGAGACTCTTCAAAAATTTTGACAACAAGAATCCTAACAAAAAAAGACTGACATCCTCAACAGAACTGTTGCTTACAATTCATCTCATTTTAGCTTAGATTTTGATGAGCTCTGCAGTGGCTTTGCAATTGTTCGAGCAGGGGCAGGTCTCATGGCCTTCTTCACATCATATTTAATGGATGACAAGGCACAGATCAATGCAAGCAACATCGTAGGATAAACATAGACTGCCTTTGCAGGATCCACATTCACAAGCTTTCCCAAGATGCCCTCCTTGACAAGACCCCAGATTATTAGCAGCGTCCCAAACATGCTCATCCTCCCTGGTTTTAGCAGACCCACAAGTGCTCCTGCCACGGAGAAGTAGCTTCCAGCAAGAACCTGGAAGAATGAACAGGTGGTGAAACAAACTATGTCAAGAACTCCAAATTAACAAGAAAAGCATGCAAGAAGTTCAGTTGTACGACATGTTGGGCGCTCTAAGAAACAAGTGACACTTCAAGCATTCTATCGCAGATAGAATTGGGACACTTATGAGGAGACAGACAGTAATATTCACATTAAGCGAAAGAACATGACCAAGAAAAAGTATCGATGCAATAACTGTTGCCTGTAAAGAGTAGACGCTGGAGTTTTCCCTTAATTGGGTCAAATTAATAAAGCAGCTGTTATCTAAAGAGCGCAAATCATTTACTTCATCATCTCGCACATGCACTGCAGTGTGACAAACGTACAATTTATGTCGGTGTTTAGCTGAAAGAAAGAGCATATGCGACAAGAAGATGAGACGTAGAAAGATCAAATTAAAAAAGAACCTCCAAGCGCTGTAAATCAACTACTGCCGGGGCTTCTTTCACAGTATTTGATTATAGATATCCAGCAAGTCATTCCAGCTTGGAACTGTCATGTGCTTTACAAGGCCATTGACAACAGCTCCAGGGTAGAGAAGGGCCTTCACCGCAGGAACAGGGATTATCTCACTGCAATAAGCTGAGATAATGTGACCTGTATGGGGGTCGAACACACACCAGACCTACATGTGATCCTGCACGGTAGTCCCGAACGAAATAAACTGACTTAGAGAAATGCTTCAAAAAGGATCCTTCCACCTTCTTCCGCGTTAGTAACACCATGAACTTTATACATGAATTCGAAAGAAAATAAAGATACCGGCTAGACTTTCCAACTGTATATTAGATCTCAAACTATAAAGAGAGAATTTCTCTTCAGTCAACACAAGACACGTAATCGACTGGGAAAAAGAATACATCGTTGTGTCTTTTTAGGTTCGAGTTATGCCAAATATTCCTCTTAAAAGAAAGAACTCACTCTCTCAAAAACAAATCCAGGGCCAACAGCTTCAGAAAAAGTAGTTAGGCACTTCATGGCATGAGCACGGGTTTTGATATCTGCTACACGTTCACTTGTTCATCTGAAAACCAAACCTGTGGAGTACTTTACAATCTGGTACCATACCTTTTCTGTCCCTTTTATTACAAAATACCCTCCAGGATCAAGGGGCGGCTGGGCAAGCGGCGTCGGGGGGTGGCTGGGCGATCGAGCGGCCTCCACCGGGGGACGAGCGGCGTCCAGCGGCGGCGTCGACGGCAAGCGGCTGAGCGGCGGCATCGACAGCCGGTGGCGCCGAGGGCGAGCAGCGTCAGTGACGGGCAGAGGAAGCGAACAGGAGAGACTCAATTATGTGAAGTGTGAGCGTGTGAAGTGATTTGGGGTTTTCATTTGGAGCCCTAACCGGTTCCAAAGAAAAGGAGCGGGGAACTAGAACCAATTCTACCCGGGAACCGGTCCGGTTCGGTTCCCGGTTCTGCCTGGAACCGCACTCACCCCTACGCAAGGCCAAACTCATGGAAAGTTCAATTGAGGACTTCAAGGGGTGAAAAGTGCCTCGAATAAGGATGACATCGGACCAGGTTGGAGAGCATTATGTCCCCATACTCCGAGCAAGTTCTCTTTCATGATCAATCCAACACGCAATGTCGCAAATGAAAATGGTGAAACATTCGAGTCTTATTATTTCAACTTGATTTTTCTTTGAAAGAAAATATTAAAAATCATCCTCGCGTTTTAACTATATATCAATTTGCACCTTGAATTTTAGAAACCTACAATTAACATCCAAAGTTGCATTTAACATATGATCCGACTTATGAACTTGCCATTTTCCCAATTTGGCCTCTCTCATCGTTTCAAATCCACCCCCGATGAAAGCCCACTTGCCCAAAACCGCAACCCGCCTACCCTTGAGCCGCGACCTGGCGTGCTCTACTCATGTTCATCGAGGTCAACTAAAATCTATTGATTCTGACTCAAATCTTAGTCGAACTCGATTCGATGCCGACAAAGCTCAAGGTGTCTAAATTCCAAATATTTCGAATTTTACAATACGTGTTAACTTTTGCGCTTTGCGAAAATTCCAAATGTTTTCAATATGTAAACCGTCACATTTTGATTAAGTAAAAAGTGAAAAGGTGAATGATGAAAATCAATCCGAACATACCCAAAGTGAACAAAAATAAACATCGATAGACTTTCATCGGAATAGGATCTGTCATGGCCAATTTTACAATTATGGACCCACCCAGTTCTTCCTAGATTTAGATCGACCAGATCCGTTCTTGGACTAAACAAGCGTCACTGCTCACATATTCGACGACTTCATAAGTTAAATGAGCAAGATATGATGGAAAATCTCTTTGTACGAATTCTTCATAAACTTTGTGATCAGGATGTGTTACGAGAGATTGACTTTATTACGAGCGTTTAAATGAAGCCCTTGAAGAACAATGTTGAGGGGGATAGGATTCGGATCTCGCATTGATGTCTTCGCTCTTATTGTTCTTTGAAGGTTCAAGGATGGTCAGAAATGCATTGAACCCTTTGACCAAAAATCACAATAAATTTTCGAGCCTTCCTGCATAAGAAATTGCCGTGTTCTTCTACAAATCACTAGAAACCAAACAACATGAATGAGCATCGATTTGGACGCAAGTTATCTCCATCGACTTGACTTTTCAAAATTGCACAACATTGGGTTAATGTTTCAGACAGAATTCTTGATCTAATCTATGTCCATGTGAAAATATATAATATAGTTTGATCTGGAGATTACCCGGAAGACAGGTGTCTGAGTTTTACAGCTTAAAGAACTCGAGATCTCAAGGTTCTATTGTCATCGATTCATTATGACCAAGTCTATTAACAAGCTTCTACTTTTAATCTTTGTGCATCTTCTCCCCTCTAAAATTCACTAATTTTTGCTGGAATAGCTGGTGAGGAGATTAATGTGGATGTCGATTTTTGACTTTTGCAAAATCACGAGTTGTTGGGTTGATTCCACATTTTATATGTCTGGTATCAGAAAAAGTAAAACCTCCCCACTTGCACTTCACGGGGCCTAGGCAATCAATAAATTTTGCCATAAACGTATTCTGGAATCTCTCTAACTAGAATACAAAACTTTCGAGAATATATTTTTGAAAAAATCGATTGCATTGCTGGTGACAGACAGCACCTCGTAGAATATGATAGCATCCACTCTCCATTTCTTCTTAACCACCAATTTCTAGTAAATTACTCATGTCCCGGACGAATTCCAACATCCTCAGCCTGACGTCACATAGAATGTCCGGTCAGTCATGACTTCATTTCATATGCTTTAGAAGAGACGTGGTGGAAGGTCATCTAGCTAACACAAAGGAAAAGAGAGAGGAGGACATGTCTACAAGTGAAGCTCATAATTAGTCCTTAACGCTAAGTTTTTGCTTAAGAAAGATTCCCTTGCATACAGAGAAATTAAAGAATAGATCTATTATTTAATTAATCGAATAAATAGATAATGAGATGGACCGGTTAATATAGAAGTTGCGTGACCCGCTTCTCATCCCCAGCCGCAGCAATGAAATAAATTCAACTTTCTCTAAATTCGACTATCCAATAGTTTAGTGCAAGTGGAAAGCCATATTGAAAAAAGGTACTGTAGGATTACCTGTCGTAAATGTAATATTTAATCAATTTTACATCTAATAGTTATTTAACCATAGTAAATGTAATATTTAATTAGAAACCACACCTTTTCTATAGTGAACAACACTTGTCCTAAGGCGAAAGGAGGAAATGCAATCGAAAAGTATGACTATAGCCAAATGCTCTCTTTTCAATATGATTACCATTTCATAAGCAGACTTCTAACAACATTCAGTACATCGGCATCCTTACTGCTAGCGCTAAGCAAAGAGCCAATTTTATTTGGTTACGAAAAGAAAAGGGAAAGCATTTCATGATAGGATCACTATATGGGACACTGAGCTGAAAATCCAGGGCCCCCATAATAGAAATTGACACCAGATGTCCCAGGCGGGTCCATGTTGAGCAGTAAGTCATAGCAATTAGGTTTTGTCACAACCGTCTGAAGATTCACCGGGTCTCTCTCAATGAATCTGTCGTCGAGGAATTTAAGATGGCGGAAATAGGACGCCCTTCTATAGCCTTCGGAAGGGAAATGGCCACTCCCCATTTGCGTTGACGTATGAAGACCCCACGGCTTTGTGTTGGCTATCTCTCCACCCCAATAAATTCTTTCTGCAGGGCCCTTTAGATGAGTGAAGAGCCTTTCAGGCCAGTACCCTACAATTTCATCCGCAATGCTGAGCCACCAATCTCCAGTATCTTGATCCTGAAATATTTTTATTAAGAGACAGAAGACTCAGAAGATATCCCATGTGTATTTACTAAAAAGATTGTTCAATTACCTTCCATATGGCTATAGTTATATCGCGTTGCACTTCATCATCATAGATGGAAACTGGGTCAAGCACATTGTTTGGAGGAAATTTGGTGCCCTCTTTTAGTTGGAATCCATCTCCGCAGTTGAGATTGTAGCAGGGAGTACGATAGCCATCTGCCTAAAGTCCACCCAAGGAAAGCATGTCAAAATTTGACATACATATGAAAGTTTGATGAATTGTAAGCACTGAAAAGAGTTAAAGAACTCACGGTATAAAATATGAAAAGCTTCGCCCGATTGTAGGGATAAGAAACTGTATCGACCTACGATAGAAACACAAACTACTTATCTTCTATATCTACAAACATTTAGAAGCAAATCATGCTAAAATTTTCGGAGTCGATCGACGTAAGTTCTTACCATCCATCCCGCTTCCACTGTGTTCATACTCTCTTTGGGGCCTGCTTCGAGCCAAATTTGGGAGAAACTGACTTCTGGCCAAACGACGGCAGGATTCCACACATTTATTGTTGCACGAGCTCCCATGAACCTGCCGGCGGCGGTCAAGTTTACTGCAGCATGCTGACAAGTACATAGCAAAGTCATAAAAAGGTGAAACTTCAGGATCAATGCATAAACCGGGAAAAAAAAAACTCAAAATCAAAGACACAGTAAGTCTTAAAGCGATGTATTTTCACATACCTCGTGATCTGCATCCGGGAATGCGTCATTCCTGCTCACATTGAGCCACTTCTCGTCTGGAGTCAACCGTATAACAGATGGAGAACGCCCATCGCTTACCGTAGCAATGGCACTTAAGATCAAAACAAACAATTTGAAGAGATGCATTGGTGAACTCACTATCGCCATTGAAGAGCAGAGTCGAGTACTTTTTAAAATGAGCCGAGGCAATGCTCTTATTTATGTTATGCATAACGCGTATTCCCTTGGATGACCTAATCGTCATTAATACAGTCCGCGTGGATTACCATTACCACGATGAAGAATATTTCTTCTTTGAGCAAATCTGGATGTAAATTGCAAAACTGACTCTGCAAGCGAAAAGAAATGTTCAAGAATTGGTAATGGAACGGAGATAGGCATGGGAGACTTATCCTTTCCCTTCCAAAGATGGGAAGATGAACAGAAAAGAACAGGTCAACTTTCATGAGTGGAAAAATTACTCATTTTGGAGTGGCCGTCTAGACCTCAACAGCAGTTTTAACCATGGGAAGCTTCGAGAGAAACTACGGGACATACTTCAATAGCAGACTTAATCAATGGGAATTATATCTACCTACGTAAATTATAGGAACAAGAATATTATGAAACAATTCCATTGAAACATGGGATCGAATCAACAACTTCATTTATTAAAGTGCCAGAAGTAGTTGGAATCTACATAGCACCAACACTTTATGGTAGCAATAACACTTTCTAGGAGCCTTCGTGTCGTATCCGACGCTACGACACGTGATCAACAAGTGTCGAAAAATCTAACACATGCCCAACTCTTTTCGACACACTCTGACACATGAGTCTGGAATTCCGACACGCACGGGATCAATTTAAAAAAATTTCAATACTTGAGGAGTCAAAAGGTAAATATATATACACGGTAGGGCTAGTGGCCGAGTGCCACTACTACCGCTGCCACCTTCGAAGGGGGTTGGCAACCTTGTCAGCCCTAGGCGGCAAAGGTGGGGGCCAACCCTCATTGCCCCGAGCGAGGCCATTGCTGGCTAGGCAAGGACCGGCGAGGCTCGCCCAGATCTGGGCAATGCCTCGACTGAGGCCCGAGCAAGGCTCGCCCAAACCTGGGTGATGCCACGCCCTCGCTCAGGCCTAGCGGCCTCACCTGTGGCTGACGAGGGTCACTCAGGCCTAGCAGCCTCACCTGTGGATGACCTAATCGTCATTAATACAGTCTGCGTGGATTACCATTACCACGATGAAGAATATTTCTTCTTTGAGCAAATCTGGATGTAAATCGCAAAACTGACTCTGCAAGCGAAAAGAAATGTTCAAGAATTGGTAATGGAACGGAGATAGGCATGGGAGACTTATCCTTTCCCTTCCGAAGATGGGAAGATGAACAGAAAAAAACAGGTCAACTTTCATGAGTGGAAAAATTACTCATTTTGGAGTGGCCGTCTAGACCTCAATAGCAGTTTTAACCATGGGAAGCTTCAAGAGAAACTACGGGACATACTTCAATAGCAGACTTAATCAATGGGAATTATATCTACCTACGTAAATTATAGGAACAAGAATATTATGAAACAATTCCATTGAAACATGGGATCGAATCAACAACTTCATTTATTAAAGTGCTAGAAGTAGTGGGAATCTATATAGCACCGACACTTTATGGTAGCAATAACACTTTCTAGGAGCCTTCGTGTCGTATCCGACGCTCCGACACGTGATCAACGAGTGTCGAAAAATCCAACACGTGCCCAACTCTTTTCGACACACTCTGACACGTGAGTTTGGAATTCCGACACGCACAAGATCAATTTTAAAAATACTTGAGGAGTCAAAAGGTAAATATATATACACATAAGAGGTAGGGCTAGTGGCCGAGTGCCACTACTACCGCTGCCACCTTCGAAGGGGGTTGGCAACCTTGTCAACCCTAGGCGGCAAAGGTGGGGGCCAACCCTCACTGCCCCAAGCGAGGCCATTGCTGGCTAGGCAAGGATCGGCGAGGCTTGCCCAGATCTAGGCGATGCCTCGACTGAGGCCCGAGCAAGGCTTGCCCAAACTTGGGTGATGCCGCACCCTCGCTCAGGCCTAGCGAGGGGCAACAGCACGCCTAGCAATGATCGTGCCTCTCTTCTTATTTTTTTTCAGTTTTTTTTTATTATAATTATTTTAGCTTTTTAAAAAGTTTTTTACTGTGAGAAAAGTAATAAAAAATGCCACATAGGATGAATAAATAAATTTAAAAATACTTCTTCATCATTTTTCCTTTAAACAATGTTTTTTCCCTCTAAATTTTATGTATTATTATAATGGAATGCATTTGAATTTGTCAAATTAAAATAATGACTAATATTAACAAATGTTGAATTAATATTTTTAGTGTAAATTAATTCTAGACTCTTTTTATTATTTATTTTTTATGTATTTATATAAAAATATATTTAATATATAACGTGTCTAAATATATGAAAATTCTCTATTTTTGATAAATGAGGCGCAACACCGTATAATCTGCTTTTCATTCAAGGACTGGATTCTTTGTTCACGAAAGCTAAAGTTTAGCATCCTCACCCACTGTGCCGAAAGTCCAAGAACCTACCCTATGAAAGATGTATGTCCCGGGCTTGTAGGGTCCATGCCGGCATATATGTCATAGCACAATAGGTTGGTCATGTACGGTGTTAAGCCCGCTGCATCTCTCCAAGTGTGGCTGCCGTCAAGAATTGCAAAGACTGGAAGTGAGCTGCTTTCCCGAATTCCTCTACAGGAAAGTGGTCGCTCCCCATTCATGTCATTCTATGATGACTGCGCAGAGAACCAGCTAGGAAGCGTGGCCGCTCTTTAGAGCCTCCATGTCGGTGTCCTCGACACGTGTTCGACACGTAGTCAACTCTCTCGACACATCAATAACATGCAAATCTGGAATTCTGACATGCGATTTTGACATGTATGGATTAATTTTAAAATTTTTCAAGAAATAAGTCAAAATATAAATATATAAAAATATAAGAAGAAAGGAAGGAAAGGGAGAAGGGAAACTCTATCTTTTGATGGTGAAATGTGGATCATTATTTTTCTTTTTTACTTATTGTTACATGTCAAATTTGAAAGTGAAATGTGGATTGTTTGTTTTTTTCTCCAAATTATGGATTAGTGGAATATAGTTGAATGTTTTAAATTGAATCAATGAATAATATTTTTAAAAAAGTATATTAATGTTTTTAGTGTAATTTTATTCTAGACTCTTTTTTATTATTTATTTGTGGATTTGAATCAAATTAATTTGATTGATAAACATGTCCAAATATATCAGAATTTTTTTATTTTTTGAGAAATAATGTGTTAGCAAGTCATGTCATATCGTGTCATAAGTTAATTACTACTTAGTCGAGTGGTAGCCTTTACATCTAATAATTAATCGCCTGTAGTAAATGTAATATTTTAAGTATAGACTACACCTTGTCCATAGTGAACAATACTTGTGTTTAGGCAAAAGAAGGAGCTGTAATCTAAGTGTGATTATGGCCAAATCTCTCTTTTCAGAATGATTACCAGTTCATGTGTGACTTTAACAAAATTCAGTACATCAAACCACCTAGTAGTACCTACTTTCAAAAGCATTGGCGTCCTCACCGCTAGTGCTAAGCATTTGACAAAGCCATTTTTACTAGGGTACGAAAAGAAAAGGGAAAGCACGTCATGAAATGTTCACTATTCCGCACACTGAGCTGAGAATCCAGGGCAACCATAATAGAAATTGACTCCTACTTCACTTGGCCAGTCCACGTTTAGAAGTATGTCATAGCATTCAAGTCTTGTTACATACGTCTATAGATTCTCCGGGCCTCTCTCAATGAATCCGTCGAGGAATTTAAGATTGCGGAAAAAGGACACCTTTCCAAAGCCTTTAAAAGGGAAATGGCCGCTCCCCATTTGTGCTGATGTACGGCGACCAACCGATTTTGTGTTGACTATCTCTCTGCCCCCATTGAATTGCATCGGCAGGGCCACCTGGAGAAGTGAAGAGATCTTTGGGCCAGAATCCTACATTCACGTCCTTAATGCGCAGCAACCAATCTCCTGTAACTTGATCCTGAAATATTTTTGTTAAAAGACAGAAAACTCGGATTGTATCCCATGAATATTTACCTAAAAGATTTTTCCATTACCTTCGTTATGGCTATAGTTATGTCTTATAGCTGTCCACCATAGGCGGAGACTGGTATAAGCAGAGAGCCTGGAACAAATCTGCTACTTTCCAGTTAGATTCCATCGCAGTCGAGATTGTAGCAGGAAGTAAGACAGCCATCTCTCCAAAGTCCACCCAAGAAAAACATGCCAATGTTTTATATGTTTGTGAAAGTTTGGTGAATTGTAAGTGCTCAACAAAGCTAAGAACTCATGGTCCAAAATGAGAAAATCTTTGCCTGCTTGCTAGGTGTACGGACCTATGATAAAAACACAAATTACTTATCTTCTACAAGTGCGTTTGGTTCAGCATTTGCAAAACCCTTTGAGCCCTCAAAAGCCCCTTCGACAAATGCAACTGTCCTTTGATGTTGTATTTGGATTGCTTTGGGGAGATGCAATGACCTCTAGCCGAAACATGTCCGGATATATTTTGAAATGTTGCATTTCCCAAATGATCTACACACATTTAGAATGACAATCATTCTAAAATCTTCAGATTTCATCATTCTAAGTTCTTACCATCCATCCAGCCTCCACGGTGTTCATATTCTATTCAGCGCCTGATGTGAGCCAAATTATTCATTTGATGTAAAATTAATGGAGCCCTAGAAGATGCTTAACTTGAGAGGTTCTCAAGCAATAGCAAAATAAAAGGCATGGAGAACTTCTAGGGATTGAGCATTGGGATGCATGAATATCTTATCTTCTAGAAGAAACTTGCTAGGAGTAATTTCTCTCTTGCAAAATTAAAAACCTAAAAAGAAAATAATATGGACAACTTTATATGATAAAGATTGCATGATCACTAGTTATGAGCTAATAATTATTTAGCATTAGTTTCATTTGTTTCATGAAAAATGATTGAATTTGAAAATATTTTCCAAAAATTTATAGTTTGTATCATTTAAAAAAGTAAAAATAAAAAACAACAATCATTTCAGTTGTTATGCATGATGAAAAAAAATTATTAATTAATTATTCGAGCGATACAAATAATCATTTTTTAGAAAGATATTTTAGATACATTTAATTTTGGCAAGAGAGAGGGAAAAGGAAAATAGAAAAGGAAAATTTTAGGAAAACATGCAAAAAGAAAAACAAAGGAAAACCCTTTTGGGAGGGGAACCAAAAAGCAATGTCCCCGCAACCTAGAGACAGCCCATTGCTAAGATCAGACATCGGTCATGGAAAACCCGAAAGAGAAAGAGAACCTGTCCTAGATGTCTTTCGCCGACCGACCTCTATTACTTTACTCCATTTTCCGATACGGTCAAAGCATGCTCCATCGCCTGGGCCGCATTCTGACGCGGTTGGCTCATGTGTAAAAGGGTGAGAGTCGGTAATTGCCTTGGCATTGTCACCAATCTTTTTGTTAGAAGATACGCAGAAGTTAGGAAAGATTTGATTAGATCAAATCATGAGGATTTTATTGAATCAATTAAAATCAGATCTAATATGTACATTGTATCATTTTCTTTTTCTTCTACACATACTTTGTAATATAATGTAACTCTGTACATTGATTGAAACACAGAGAAATATACAAAATTCCTACACCTTTTCCTTTCTATCTACCTTTTCCCTTCATATTTTGACATGGTATCAGAGCACCAAAGACTCTGACATTGCTTCCGCTTCTTCTCTATTGATTGCCGAGAGGAACCCTATCCTGCAAAAGGGTTGCTAGGAGGAATCAAAATTCTTTTGAAGGGAAATTATGTCAAATATGAACCAACCAGAGAACCTCACCTCAAATCCAAATGAACCAACAGCAACAATTTTGACCCCACAGACTTCCAATGCTATTCCTGTGGCCGAACAACAATTCGGCCAGATCCAAAATCAACATGCGTATTGGCAGAATGCTCCGGCTCAGTTTAATCTGGGTCAGCCATTTTCGGCGTATCCCTACCAATGGATGCCATATCCATGGATCCTAAGGATGAATCCAGTCACATCATCGCCGGGAGTTCAAAGCAATGTGCCGAGCGACGGAGGTCTACCAACCAACATTGGGGCAGATTCCACCATCGGCCCGGAGCAGACGGGCGGATCAAATCATTCTGGAACGGGACCTCAGGGGCAATTTGGTGCGGGACTTCAGGGACAATCCAACAACTCTTACCAGGGAATACCACATGGATATCTTCCTTTTCCTTTCGCGGCCGCCATGGGTCGACCAGAGCCCGGCGACGCGCTTTATGTCTCCAATCCCAACGGACCGGAGTTGCGGCTCATCAGCCACCCTCTCACGGGTCTAGAGAATTACTCAACCTGGGCGCGGGAATTTCGGCGAGCCCTAATCACAAAAGACAAAGAGGGGTTCATCGACGGGACCGTTCCGATCCCGACCAACGAAAAAATGGGAAAACAATGGCGAAAGTGCAACCAATTGGTCAGAACATGGATTGGCAACTGCATCAACCCAGAAATCACTGCTGGGTTACCACCCACAGAAGACTCAAAATTGATTTGGGATAGCATCCGAGAAATGTATGGCAAATTAGATTGGGCCAAAATTTTTTCACTCCACCAATCGCTCAACGAACTGAAGCAAGGAAACACGTCGGTAAAACGTGCTTCAACAGGCTTTCAGCCCTCTGGAACGAGTTGGAAGGCGCAAAAGAAAAACTGGAAGGGGCCGAATCAACCCTCCAACAATACAAGGCCATGAAAGACAGGGAGAAAGCAACTCGATTCTTACTCATTTTGAACGATTCGTTTCGAACCTTCCGATCACAGATCCTGGCGATGGAACCAGCACCAACCCTCGGCCAAATCTTCCAGCTTGCGGTGCAAGAGGAGAATCAAAGGCTTACTTCGTCGGACAGCAAGAACTCCGAAACCTTAGCGCTGGCGGCAAGGGTGGAGAAGGAGAGAACCCTAGATCAGAAAAGGCAAGAGAACAAGGGGGAGTCGCTAGGGTTCGCGGAGAACCGAGGGCAGCTAGGGTTCGCGGATCACAAGCCTTTTAAATGGGGCAGCGCGGACGGCTCAGATCGGATGCCGCGATCCGACGACTCCAGAGGCGCGCGAGGCTTGGCTAATATGGACGGTGGAGATGCGTTTGTTTTAAGAGGATCCAACGGTCCTCAAAATCCGAAAGGATATGGGCCAATTTTAAAAATAAAGGCAAATTATTTTGCAATTTTTGCAAGCGGCCCCACCACACAATCGACACCTGCTGGAAATTACATGGCAGGCCTGGAGAAAAAGAAAAAAAGGGAAAAGAAATATCTGCAGCAGCCTATCAAATTTCCGGATCAATGAATTCTGCAAATCAGCCTATTACACATGGGGAATATCAGCAACTTATGCAAGCCTTGCAAAAATTGGATGTCCCGAAAAAGGGTAGCAGCTTTACAGGTATTTCTTATTGCCTAGCAAATACTATTTCTAGAAATACCTAGATTATAGACTCAGGAGCCAGTGATCATATAGCATGTGATAGAAGATTATTTTCTGCTATTAATGAAGAATTAGAAGATCCTGTCATTGTGCAATTACCCAATGGAAATGCTGCCTATGTCACTACAACAGGAACAGTCGAGCTCAATTCCCATATTGTCCTTACCAATGTCCTTTATATCCCGGACTTCCAATTTAATCTCATTTCAGTG
Source organism: Eucalyptus cloeziana (assembly GCA_014182715.1). Lineage (NCBI taxonomy): Eukaryota > Viridiplantae > Streptophyta > Magnoliopsida > Myrtales > Myrtaceae > Eucalyptus > Eucalyptus cloeziana. The sequence continues at coordinate 23,184,604 of CM024643.1, read as the reverse complement.
TCTAGAGCTTATAAGGAAAACTCTTGTCGAGTCCTTTTCAACATTGATACCTGTTTGTTTCAGGCCCTTTCGACTGGGACATTGATGGGCTGGGGTGGTCTCTCTGAAGGATTATTTTTCTGGAAAAGCTTGCCTGCAAATTTCAATTTTTCTTGTAATAAGAAATCATTGTGTAACTCAACTTCCAATGATAGAAATTTCCTTTTGCACTCCAGATTGGGTCATTGCTCCCTTTATTCTTATCCTCGATGTCGAATTTGCCCACTTGCAAAGCAATCACGTAATCCTTTCCCCTTAAGTCAAAGTCGTTCGAAAAATATTCTTTCCTTACTTCATATTGATGTCTGGGGACCTTACCATACTGTAAATCATGATGGATCACGTTTTTTCCTTACCATTGTGGATGATCACTCCAGAGCCACATGGATTTTTCTCATGCAGTCTAAAAGTCAAGTTGTGTCCAACTTAAAAATCTTTCTTTCCTTATCCAAAACTCAGTTTGGGAAACCTGTACAAAAGATAAGGACAGACAATGGAAAGGAATTTTTTAATCATGAATGTGCGGATCTCCTTTCATCACAAGGGATCTTACATGAGAGCTCTTGGATTTATACACCACAACAAAATGGAGTGGTGGAAAGAAAGCATCGTCATCTCTTGGAGGTTGCCAGAGCTTTAAAATTCCAAGCTTCTATTCCAAATAATTTTTGGGGGGATTGCATATTGACTGCTGCTTATCTGATAAATCGAATGCCGACCAAGGTTCTGGATGTACAATCTCCTTTCCAGATACTCTTTGGGAAGCAACCAGATTTGAGCCATTTGAGAGTTTTTGGATGTTTGTGCTATGCTGCAATTGTTGGGCCAAAAGATAAGATGGGTCCACGGGCCCGTCACTGCATCTTCATGGGCTATTCTACCTTACAAAAGGGATATCGGATTTTTGATCCACATACAGGAGAATTTTCTGTTAGCGGGGATATTACATCCCAAGAAACTATTTTTCCTTTTGCCCATCAGAACAACAGTAGCACAGAACCAGGGCATTCTCCAACCTATTTTGCTGACGATAGATCTGCAAATTCCAGATATATATTTCTTCCTCCATTGATAGATACACAAGGTGTTTCTACATCTACTGTCAGCACAACACCTTTAGAGGAAGTCCAGGATGAAAGACTAAATGATGATGAGATTCCTCCAGATATGTCCACTTCAGACTTGCTTCTAGTGGGTATCCCAGACAATGCTACGTCTTCAGAAGCCAATCAACACAGACGTTCTGGACGAGCTACTCGACCACCTACCTAGACTAAAGACTATATATGTGGAGTCAAGAATTCACCAGGTATTCCTTTTCCAATCTCATCTTATGTTTCCTTCGATCATTTGTCCCCAATGCATCGATGTTGCATTGCTCGTATTTCTAAAGAACAAGAACCATCCAATTTCCATGAGGCAAGTTCTGATCCACGATGGCAAACAGCTATGGAGGCAAAATTGAAGGCCCTTATGGATAATCACACATGAGATCTTGTTTCATTACCTCCACATCGTAAAGCAATTGGATGTAAATGGGTCTACAAGATCAAACATTGAGCAAATGGGTCAATTGAACGATACAAGGCACGACTAGTGGCTAAAGGTTTCACACAGAAAGAAGGTTTTGATTATCACAAGACTTTTTGCCCCCATGGCCAAGGCCGTCACAGTGCGTTCCTTTCTCTCTGTAGCAGCTTCTCAAGACTGGTCGTTACATCAGATGGATGTTCATAATGCCTTTCTTCATGGTGATTTAGACAAGGAGATATATATGGAAATACCTCAAGGTTTACGGAGACAGGGGGAGAATAGAGTATGTCGTCTCCGTAAATCCTTGTACGGGCTCAAGCAAGCATCCGGACAAAGGGTATGCAAAATTTGCTGAATCACTAATAGCTGCTGATTTTCAACAATCCAGATTTGATTATGCTGTTTTCACATGGACTCAAGGTACGTCATCTATTTATTTGATGATATATGTAGATGACATACTCATTATGGGGAATGATGAAATAGCTATCAAAGGCCTTAAAGGATACCTGCATTCTACCTTTCATATTAAAGATCTGGGATCGCCAAAGTATTTCCTTGGGATCGAAATTGCTCGATCTAGCCAAGGAATCTCTCTCAGTCAGAGAAAATTTGCATTGGAGATCATTTCAGAAGCAGGATTATCTGGATGTAAGCTAGCTGTGGTACCAATTGAGCAAAATACCAAACTAACAACTGCTGATTATGATGTTGAAGTACCTCAGGAGGTAGATTCTATTCTCAAGGACTATTTTGGCTATCAAAAGCTTGTCAGGAAGCTCATATATTTAACTATGACCAGACCAGACATAAGTTACACTGTGCAGACACTTAGCCAGTTTATGCATAAGCCAAAACAGTCTCATAAGAATGCCGCGTTGAAAGTGGTGAGGTACTTGAAGAAATGTCCTGGTCTCGGGATTCTTCTTTCTCTAGGAAGTGTGACATGAAAATGACCGCACACTGCGATGCAGACTATGCAACCTGTCTTATGAGCAAAAGATCAATAACCGGATTTTGTATCAAATTGGGGGATTCTTTACTTTCCTGGAGAACAAAGAAACAACCAATTGTCTCATTGTCTTCAGCAGAGGCGGAATATTGAGCCATGGCTAAAACTACATGTGAGATAGTATGGTTGAGAGGGTTACTTCAGGATCTTGGAGTGCAGGTCAAGGGACCAACAAAGTTGTGCTGCGACAACGATGCAGCCCTCAAACTTGCATCCAACCCTATAGTGCATGAGAGAACAAAGCACATTGAAGTAGATTGTCATTTCACCCGGGAGAAAATCCAGGTTGGGATAATTGAGACACAAGGGATTGGAACACAATAACAACCGGCGGATGTCTTCACCAAACCTCTCGTGTCGAAACAACATATGTATCTCTTGAGCAAGCTAGGCGTCTTGGACATCTACAAGCCACCAGCTTGAGGGGGAGTGTTAGAAGATACGCAGAAGTTAGGAAAGATTTGATTAGATCAAATCATGAGGATTTTATTGAATCAATTAAAATCAGATCTAATTTGTACATTGTATCATTTCCTTTTTCTTCTACACATACTTTGTAATATAATGTAACTTTGTACATTGATTGAAACACAGAGAAATATACAAAATTCCTACACCTTTTCCTTTCTATCTACCTTTTCCCTTCGTATTTTGACACTTTTCTCCCACTATCAAATGAAAGCTCTATTAATTGAACCACAACAGCAATTTTTCTTGGTTGTATCTTTTTGCCTGGGGGACATTGGCCTTACTTTTACCAGGCACATTGCTTTTTTTCATGGCCCTAGTTTTTATTCTAGTTTTTCACTTATACGCATTGACCTTGCTTTTACCAGGTACACTGTTTTTTATGCCCCTGCTTTTTCTTCTCGTTAGAGGGACTAGCCTAGGCAAGTTCAAATGAAGCACTGCTATTAGACTCTTGAGTCTTCATCTTTAGCTGGTGCTCTAGGCTATACTGCTTGAATGGTAGTAACTTATGTTTTACCTCCATGTGAGGGTGAAACTACAGACTCAATTTGGTTGTACAATGAATACAAGTGTATAGAGAAAGAATTGTTCTTCGTCATTCTAAAGCACTTAAATTAATGCAAGTGTTCATATGCAATAAGGACACCTAAAGATTGATGCAAGTGTGAGCAAGAAAATTTATATCCCTCTTCTCACCTTGTGATGTTGCTTTGCCTCCGATTTTCCCTAGTGTGGGGTGGTTCTTTGACGGGGGTAGGACAAAAATTTCACCAATGTATGGAGCTCAAAAAGGGGGGTAACCAATGAAATGCTTTTCACTATTTTGATCATCGTACCATTTGCGAGAGAACTCTTTACCTGTAGTCATGGAATTTTTTGCACTCATCTCGCAAGTGTATAGATGGGGGACTGTGTGTATGATATGGCTTGCCCTTCATCATCCTAACGCGCCTCATCTAGCATGCTCAATCAATCTTGTATTCTTCAATTAGTTGTCTATTCTAATAATTCTCAGTGGAATAAGTGATTTAGACAAATAAAATTATTGTGCAAGAATCCATTTTGAAAGGGCATGCATCATTTCAAATATGATGGAGTTCATACTTTTAAAATAAATGAATGGTTTTTACTCAAAAAACCTTACTAACAACTTTAGGGATGTTTATTTAAGAAAATTGTATTTACAAATGTGTTAAATTTTGAACATAAAAAAGTTATTCACAAATGGGTGTCGATGAATTGTCCCTATTCAATAGGGAGATAACATAAGAATGATCAGCCGGGGTTGGAAATCTGATCATTGATTTGACGGGCACTTCTACTTTTGCCCTTGTAGGAGAGAAGACAAAAATGGATCAATCAACAAGGCCAAAATTAAAGGGGAATTGAGGCCTGAAGGATATCTGTCATTTGCTTTGACGATACTTGAGACACCATTTTGCTTGGAAGAGCTCATCAGAGTATGACATGCATCGCATTGATTTGTTTTCCGCATGTTTGACGATCAAGTGATCTTGCAACAGACAAGAGGGAATGTGTTAGTCACGAACTCTTTCGGGAGTCGAATGACTAGAACCGATACAACATTACCCTTTACTGGTTTGCAAATGATTGAGTGGACCTGGAGTACAAGGAGGACACGAATTCCTACGTTTCTCATTTCGTCAGGTCAATTATTCTCCTATTTTTGTAGTTGTAGGAAGTAAAAAATTTTATTAGTATTTACGCATGGCAATTAATTATCGTTTGAACTCTGAACGCCTTTGGATCATTTCATTCCCGATACTACTAGGCTATGGCATTAGTAGCGTTCATGGAGCGTTTATTTTTCCATTTGATTGAACTAGTTTCTGGATGACATGTCCTTTTACACCAAGTTAGGTGAATTCAATACGGGTCATTTCCATGTACTAGCTTGGCCAATATTGATTTGCCAAACCTAACCATCAAGTTTGGCTCTTGAATCCCAATGCTTCCTGCCGATAGGGAAAATATGTCAAAAATGAGTTCAAGAGAAATGGAGTATTGGAAACAAATACCAAATTACCCTTCCTCAGAGTTTGTATTTGTCGTCCCCTAGGGATATTTGAATGTCGATGACAGTCTTTTGTCTTGACACAGTTTAACGTCTCTTTTGATTGGCCCTTGTTGTTTGTGGCCATGTGTGTACGATTGATGGTTGTTGATTCATCTTCAATGCTCTCCTTCTGTGGAATTTTTTTCTGTTTGTCTTTGACTATTTGATCATTAGCAACATTAGGCAAGGTCATGTACCTCAAGCTTCCATGGAATCTGAGATGGACAATCAAAACTTCGAATTCTCCGATGGCATGCGTCTGGAGCAAGAAGTGAGGTTTCTAGGCTCTAATGTCATCATCTGAAATAGGGGGCTAGAGACCGCTTCGAGTGTCTAGATTTTCTCCCTACTGGCAATAGCCCATTTAAGAGAAGAAATTCATTCTCTGCACTTCTTGGCTTGTCGAAGCTGGAAATCCTATTAACAAAACAGCAGCATCTAGTTGCTCAAGGACGTTGTGGAGAGAAGATATTGCTTTGATTTGGGACGGAGTTGTGCAGGAGCGGGGCGGAGTGCATAGTGCTCCTGGGGATGGCTTGCAAAATGGGAAGGTCAAGAGCAGCATGGGAGAGGTTATCTTGCCTCGAGCTACCATGGTGTGCATGCTTCGAGTTTAATCATATGCTTATGCTCTTTATGTCCGATCTTTCATTTCCAATAAATTGAAGAGAGAGGACATCATTCGTAACATTACGTTCCGGGAATAAGACTTACCCTTTTTGAAATGGGATGATCTTTGCCGTTTGCCCCTGCTATCTCGGACAGGTGTCTTCGAATTTGGCACATTCATATGATGTGTTGGCTTCGAATGCCCCCTGTCGGCTAAGTCAAAGGGGATAATATTTCTGAGACACAAAGTGAATAAGAAAAATAAACAGGATAAAATTTAACATCTTGTTTGGACAAAAGCTTTTGGTAATGAAATATTTTTTTTTTCAAAAGTATATATCTTTGGGGAGAAAGCATGAGGAAGCCCAGGCCTCAGTATTCTCCTTGGATGATATTTTCTTTTCATGGTTGGATAACATCATCGAGCTGGTTCGGTATGTCTCCTCATGCCCTCAGAATGTTTTCAACTTTATTTAGTAATAGGTGGGTTTACATTTTGGAAGAGTGATTTCAAAAGTTAGTTTCTCAAGCAGAGCTGATGTTGAAAACAAAACAAGTCAGACTTAAGAAAGATGTATAGGTTCTCACGTAGGGAAATATGCAAGGAAATTAAAAAGGGTTCTACTTGAGCGAGCCTGCACCCATTTCCCCTAATGGTCCTTCATCGATGGCGCTCAAGAAGAAATCTTCATACCAATCACTAGTCGCACCTCCTTGTGCTCCCAGCTCTCTGAATTTCATATCATCCATGCCTCCCCATCCATCAAGGATGATACTCTGATGATGGTCATAGAAACCTTGGGGGATTGAATAGTTGACATAGTAGTCGAATTTACCACTCGGTTGGCCTAAAGTGTCCATGATTGCATTTCCTCTACGCATCTCAGTAGCATGTTCAGGGAATATGGTACGGGTGCTAGGTACCATGAGGAGGTCACCTTTGCCATAACATAGCCATGGAGAGCGGAACATGAATACCCCAACATCCAAAAGATCTTGAACCTTGTTTTTCATAACAATACAGTCATTTAATGAGTGCCCCAACTCCCTCGAATGGTAGTCACAATACTTGGATGGATCATAAGTAGGGAAATACTTGGGGGCAGGGTGTCTTAGTTCCTTAAAGATCATTCCTTGCTCTAGGAGGATGGGGAAAATAGTGGCCATCAATTTAGGAAGAGGCAAATATGGACGTGTGTTGCTTGAGGACTCGGGTAGCCGCTCCTCTTGCCAGATCGTGTTAGTAGGGTCTTCTTCATTTATTTCGGCTGCCAACTCTTCATTGCGACGAGAGCAAAATGCACGAGCAACTCGAGTGGAATTTTCCATCAAGTGGTGTACTGTCTCACATAGTTCATTGACTTGACGTTGAAATTGGGTAAACGAGAAGTTATCGCCTATTTCTTCTAGTGTTCCTCCTCGATGGCACCTATGAAAAGTCCCCAAACATGGTGGTCATGTCATATGGCCCTTCTTTCTTTGTTGCTAAGGGTGGTACTTCATTACCTGAACAATAACTCGACCTTTACCAGCCCTTGATAAATGTCAACGGTATGTGCTTTGACGTTTCTTATCTACCTGACTTCAGAACTGAATACCGCATCTACTTTGTCGGTGTGGTCAGGGAGCAGATTGCTCTAGACATTTGATTCAATGCTTCGAAACTAGAAAGCTTTAGTGTCCAATAGGTTTTGGATTTGATTCTTAAGGGGGAAGCACTCATCAGTCGAGTGCCCTACTTCTCCCATGTAATAGTCGCATTTTTTAGACGAGTCATAGTTGGAAAAGCTTTTGGCATTGGGTTGTTTTGGCTCAATTGAAAGGAAGTTTTTCTTCTGGAGAATTGCTGGCACCTGGGATGGAGATCCAAGAACGAAGTAAATTGCCTCTTGTTGTTGTAATGCTGGGACGGTTGACGGCTGGTGGTATGTCGCTATCCCGTGTTTATCTGAATGGTCGAGGGATGACTGGTGTTTGCAATGTAGGTCGCATTGACATCCACCAGGGGTTCTTTCTTCATGTTGAGCCTCCTACTCGAGAATACGGGTTCAGTGAACCAACCATCTCTCAACCTATCTCGATTTGTTCCCCTACTGGAATGAGTTGATTCAATGATTGGGCAATCGTAGTTACCATTTGATTGTGGTACTTGTAGGGGAGGGTTTTGATAAACATCTTTTTCAACTCAAAATTGTTGGGTTCAGGACTGATTTAGGCGGCCAAATTCCTCCATCTAATGGCATATTCTTTGAATGATTCGTGTTTTTTTTTCTTTTTGGTACACTCAAGATCCTCACGAGAAGGGGTAATGTCCATTATGAACTTGTACTGCTTGAGGAATGCCTCACTCACTTCGCTTCATGTTTCGAGGAGGTTCATGTTCTTCGTAATGTACCACCTCAGGGCAGGGCCTACTAGACTTGATTGGAATAACTAGATTATTAGTGATGCATTATTAACGTGTTTGGTCATCGAACTAAGTACATTTGCAAATGAGCCCTCGGGCAAGTCATGCCATTGTACTTCTCAAACTCACGCATTTTGAATTTTTCCGACATTTTGACTTTGGAATAAATGGAGAGGTCCGTCAAAGTAGGATCTTAGAGGCCTTGCAGTTGTTTCAGCCTCTCCTCAAGTTTTTCGAGGCGTTTGTCATTCTCAGTTTTAAACAAATTGTTTGGCTTAGCTTTCTCAATCGCGGTTTGGTGCGGATCATCCTCCAATTCGAGCATGTTATCGTCGGTATCTCTATCTTGATCACCTCTGGTGGATGATTGTGGTAACAATACCTCGACTGAGGCGGGGCGGGAGTAAGTTTGCCCTCAATGGAGTCTATTTGCTTTGAGAGTTATTGAAACACATTGAAGACTTGCTTTATTTTGCTTTCCATGACCGCAACACAGCTTGGTACATCATCTTGGGCCATTCTTGCTCTTGCTTTTGAACGAGTCTGGATCAGTGAATGTTGACATTCTGTGATTACTTGGTCATGAATAAACAAGCGTGCATAAACATAGGGCATAAATAAGGAGTCAGTCCATGATGATGACCTAATCCTATCCTTTTGTTTATTTATGAAAAGTTTGTACATGTAGAGGATTTCCTAAGTATGGATTGAAAAAAGGCATGTGACATGTTAGCATGGACTAAAAGGATGTTCAATTTGAAAGGCAAAGAAAGCATGAATTGTAACAAATTTTGAAAAAGACTTCTATTCCTTTTGAAGCAAACGAAAATTCTTGCAGAAAGGGACTTTGTGAAAATAAAAACACCAGAAAAACCAAGGGTCGCATTAGGCAATCTTTCCACTATTAGTATTAGTGTTATAAGCTTAGCGTTATAACTATAAAAGATATTGCCCTATATATAGCAAGAGTTTAGGGCATACATAATATGTATGTCATTAGCAATAATAAAATCCCTATTGTCTGCTTTAACATTACAAGATGGGTGGCTGCCTAAAATAAATTGTTCCTGCACTTGAATGTTATTTTCCTATATCAGACTCCACGACTCCATCAATGTCACCTTCCTACCTCGGTAGATAGACAATGTAGTGAGGGAAAGGGTATGGGCCCGCTTGGTGTCTTGTCCGATTCTATTTGAATTGAATGATTTTATTAAATGGGTAAATTGTAAGAATACACTTTTTATTTGTTTATGTATGAATTGTCCTTCAAATTTCAAAAATTTGAGGAAAAAAATTTCAAATTTAAGAAAATCATGAAAAATTTATGAATAAATTGTACATGTTAGTATTGATATACTTTTGAAATTTTTTTCATATTGTACATTAAATTAAAATTAAGTCAAGAGAAGGTTCGCAAAAATCAAAAACCTAAAATAACGAAGAGTAGAATAAGATAATCGACCTGAGTGTGCATAAAGAAAGTTGCAAGAAGACGTGCTTTGCCATTAACAAGTTCTTTGCCCAGGAATTTTTGAAAAAAGAAATCGAAATTGCAATTTCATGATCTTGAAAATTGACTAAAATGAAACAATAAAAAAGATGTTACTTTTCGGAAAAGAAATTTATTTTCTATATATTAATCTTTTGGATGGTTCAATGGTTTGAGCCATATCTATCCCGAGGAAAAAAATTTGTTTCTTTTGTAAGATATTTGAACAATCTGTGAAACTTCTCACCCATTACAGATCAGTAATTTAGGTTTCTCACTTTATTTTAGCTAAATTATTTTCGAATTTTATTTTGATAAAGGTCTCTAGGTGATTGTCATGTGGTTTATTATCTTCTACCATTCAGCTTTTAATAACCGAAAAAGAAAATGTCACACTGGTGTTTAAATTGAGAATGCAATTATGCGTGACTTGCACATGAATGTTGCTGTATTTAAATGGGACATCAAAGAAATACCATCTCTGTTCTACCCCCAACAATACGGTATCAGGAGTCTTAGTCTTTAAAGTTAATGATAAATACAAAAATAATTTTAAAATTTATCACAAAAGTAAAATTGAATTATAAATCATCAAAAAATGCAATAAAGTCAAAAAAATTATCGTAAAAATGAAATTATTTGCCTCAGTCCTTTCATTGAATACATCTTATGTTGTGTGTGTATTTCTCGGATGAATTTATGCTATGTTTTAGAGAAGGGTGATGAAAATATGGAAAAAAATGCATAAAATTATATTTTCTCTCTTTCATAAAGAATTTAATTTTATTTCTTCATATTCTATCCAAACTTTTAATCCCTCGTTTCTTTTACTTTCTCAAATATAGCCAATACATGAACTGAATGCTATATTTTGGTCCTAAAAATTTTTGTTTGGTCTCGTGATTTATCTCAAAACAAGTTTATCTGAAAAATTATCTTACAAAATGGTATCATAACTCATTTTAAAGTTTGAACTTACATGAAATGTAAACCCTACCTCACAAAATTAATTGCATTATTTGATTTGAGCAATTTCTTTTCTAATGTTGCTTGGTCGAACGATTCTTTTGTAAAGTTTAATATTGTGTGCACGGAACCCTTTTCTATGAATTTGACCTTAACTCAGCCGTCTTATTGCATGATCCCAATGCACACGAATTTAATACACATGCAATGTTGAATTACGTCGATCTCATCTTATTCAATAATTCATATGAACCAGACTTAGACACATCGATGTCGTGCCCTAACTTTCGAGCCTTTAAACTAGATTATTGATTGTCGTCATCTTCGTCATCTCTATTCACAACAATTCTTTCACATCAATGAAAACAAAATCTCCGTTCATCTTTTATTCCTTTATTTGCGGTTCATAACAACAACCGTTACATTCTCTTGCTCGCACTCAAATCTTAGAAATCACTTTCACTTTGTCTTTCTCCATTGCAAAGTACGCCTTCAATGGCATTTCCGGCGACAGCCGCTCTCTAAGCCCATCCACCATCTCCATGGCCGTTACGAACAGCCCGTCCACCGCCTTTGTCAGACGGTCCACCCCCTCCAGTAACAGCTCGTTTGCCTTCTCCAACGCGGCCGCTATCTCCCTTATCCTCCTAGTGATCTCTCCGCTGCTTCCTGATGCTGCAACCTCATCTATCGCCTTGATCAGGTGACTAAGGCGCGCCTCTACATCCTCAAACTCCTTCAACATGGAAGTCTTCCTTTCCTTTTCCTGGTTGCGCCCCAAGTTCGCGGTAATTGCCTTCTCAATCATGCGAAAAGAGTCTCGCCAAGGGAACTCCTCCCGGACACAGATACTGGTAATTGCCACCGGGGAAGGATAAATGGCTACAGTCACGACTCCAGCAACGAAACCCATCATAAAGACGGCAGCATGGAACATGTGGCGGATGGGTCTCTCCACCGGTGAGACCTTTCTCTGTAGACCCGATGTCCTAATGGTAAGAGCCAGGTCTCTGATCAGCTCGTCAATGTTGCCGGAGGACTTCACAACCCCATCGCTGTCTTCTTCCTCCGAACCTACTAGCAAATCTATCACTCGGCGAATGTCCTCCACCAACGGGTTGGGATTTGAGTGGAGGGGCTCAATCACGATCCTCAGCTTCTCATGGTGGCGACGCAGTTGAGCGATCTCGGAGCGGATGCCCAGGACCTTCCTGCTATAGTCGTAATACCACGACGAGAGGCCATCAGGTTTGTCCAATTCGAGGTTGGGGAGTAAGGCCCTCACTGCAGAATGAGCGAAGTTGAGCGCGTCAACGGCAGAGGAGAGCCAGGCAAGGCTGACAGAAGCGGGGCTCAGGCCCTGGAGGCAAGCGAGGAGGGACTCATCGAAGGAGCTGGTGATAGATTCCAGCTCCTCGGGGTGAGCTTCTCTTCCTTCTTGTCACCGGAACGGGGAGAGAAAAGGCGCGACAAGCTGCTCAGGTCGATATGCATTTTCTCAAATATGAAGAAGGAAGGAACTTGCTTTCTTCTTTCCTGGAAAACTGAGACGAGATAGCGATTGGAAAGTTTGGATGCTTGCAGGCAGTGAGCACGGGCTGCATTTATACGGAGGAGGGTTTTCTCTCCTAGGAATGCAAGAGAAATGTGACTATGGAAATAAATCCAAACCATTAATCAAGAAGAGATTTCTTGGAAGGTAATCAAAAAGATAAGGCCAAATGAAGCATCTCTCTTCATGCTTTTCTGGCCTCCTCATATGCGTCCTTTAAGGACGCGCCTCGATACACATCTAGACATTTTTATTTCCTAACCATACTTACCTTTTTATTTGGCCGGCACTAAAAAAAAGGACCTGACTAGCATAACAACACCGTCACGGGAAATTTGTAACGATCCAAAAAGGACCATGCATCCGGAGCGCACGCATAAAATCTGTCAGTGAGGGCCCACATCCTTGCGAAGATATGAGGTGGAGAATGCACCGTCGCTCTTTCAAGAGTAACGGCATAGTTGGCTTATCAATACCCTGTTAACAATAGCGGCAATAAGCCACCATTGATAAGGAAAATATTGATAACTTAAACGTCCCGATTAAGGAACATATTGGTCGTTTTCTTGCATATAAACTATTTATTTGATAACCATTGGGGTTTACTCCAGTGGCCACCCTTCCAACTTGGAAGGGGGAGATGGGGGTTTGAAACATCACCTTCTCAGGGAGGTTGGGGTGGGGACGAATTAGTTTCAGGAATGGATTTCGACTCCCACGCCCTGCAAGGAAGTAGGGCAAAAGTTTGAGAGTGAGAGTTAGTATAGGAGTAGAGTAGGACCGATAAAAAAAAAAACTATTTATTTGATAATTGAAACGTTCGAAATAAATGAGTAATGGACCGTGACGTCTTCAGTATCACAATGGTCACATGTATTTCATCGGCCCTAGATACACTTTCCTTATATTTTTTAAGCAATATCTCCTTTTTGCTTTGCGTGGTAGAGCAGTGGCCTAAACGAGAGAAAATTAGGTGTCAATTTGGCCCTAGATAAACTTTGCTTATATTTCTCGAATAATTATTTTCATTCGCTTTGCGCAATGACGAGACACTTTATTTATCATGTCATTTATTTGCATTCAAGAAATTTCTTATTAACTAATATGTTTTGGATTTTTTCCGTATCACATTCTTCTTATTCCTAGGAGAAAACATGCACCCTATAAAAATATTATCTGTACTCATGACACATTTGTCATGGAATCACATCTTTGGCCTTGTGTGCTTCCCCAAGGGCAGTTGTCCGCATCCGCATCCCAAGGATATCCCCTGGCTTAACTATCACCATGCGATCAAGTTGGAAGTTGCATCTTCCTGTCTCTTTCCTCATTGTGTCCCCCGGGGCGACTATGTTCGTATGATAGAGTCGGCGGTTATCATAGAGTCAAGATGTGGCGAGGAAAGAGACATGAAGACGCTAGTCAAAAAGGAGCTTGACAACATGGAAGTATGCGCGAGGGACGTGCTTGAAGCGATGAATAGATGGGGCATTAGGAGGCAGCTGAGAGATGGTGGGGAGGTTGAAGGAGGCGGTGATTGGGCTGGAGAAGGCGACTGAGGCTTAGGTTGCTAATGGATTATGAACAATACGAAAAATTCTCTAGCCCAATCGCTGCCTCCTGCTGCCTCCTGCAGCCTTCTCACCCTCTCTCCGCCGCTCCTTGATGCTGCCATCCCGTCAATTGTCTCAAGCATATGCCTCCTGCACGCCTCCACGTCGTCGAGCTCCTTCAAGACTTACGTTTTCCTGTCTCTTTCCTTGCCGCATCCCGGCTTCGCGATAAACATTTAATTTATCGTGCGGACATTGTCGCCCTGGGGGACATATGGAGGAAAGAGATAGAAAGACACAACAGCTGACTTGATCACATGGAGATAGTCGAGCTAGGGGATGGGATGTGGATGCGGACGACCGCCCATGGCAAGCGTGCAAGGCCGAGGATATGATTCCGATGATGAACACGTTTTGAGTAAGGGTAGTATCTATGCAGGGCGTCTCCTAGGAATGCAAGAAAAAAGTGAACATGGAAAAAAAATCCAAAGCAATATTAGTGAATAAGACAGTTCTTGGAAAGTTAAAATAGACGCGATCAAATAAAGTATTGTTGAACGAGATTCAAGACATGGTTGCCATCTATTTCTTAAGTAAACTTTCCTTTTATTTGACTTGCAATAGAAAAAACAAAACAGCAACAACACATTGCCAAATTAGTTGCATATTGATGAATGTTGTTGAATTTGAATGCGACACTACAAGCACAAACCTTATATTTTGTAAACCATTATTTCCTTTCGTTTGGTGCTGTGGCACGGTAACACAAATGAGAAGAATTTTGTTGGTAATTGAATTAGGAAATTAGATATCATTAACATGTTTAAAGATTAATATGTCGATGTATTTTGTATTTACATTGATGTGCCTAGTAAGTTTAGGTAATGAAAGTAGAGGCTTTTTATTGTTTGGATTGCCTCGCTTGCTTGATATCTTGGTTCGCTAGTTACTAAGTTGCGGAGTCAATCACATGGGAAGATTTTTATCTGCAGACTATTTGCCGGGCTAAGATTAATTACGGAGTTCTTGTTAGATATTTAACTAGAATCTCGTATTTAGAGGTCACTAATTAACCTTGGCCAAAATTAATATATTATTTTACCGATAAAATCTTCCCATGCAAATGAATCGACAACTTCATAAGTAACCAACTAAGCATATCAAGCGGGACATAATGATTCAAATAAATATTTGCCGCTATTTGCATTGCCTAAATTTAGTAAGCACATCGATATAAATACTAATCACATTGATATAGTAATAGTTAATTATGTCACTAGCATCTATCATCCTAATTCGATCATGGATAAATTCTCTCATTTCCCCCATCGCTTTGCCACACAAAATGGAAGGAAATAAATGTTTAAAAAATACAAGAGTCTGTAGTGCCGCATTCAACAACCACATTCGTCAGTATGTAATTATCTGGATAGTTTAAGTTACCGAAACTTTTAGTCATCCCCGGTTGACCAGCCGCTGCCAATTTGCTTCTGCTGCGGCAAGTCAAAATGAAAAGAAAGTTTAGTTAGGAAATAAAAGAACATAAATATGTAATTCGTTTGGATCATTTGGATTATCAAACCTCATCAATAGCATTAGGCATGGGCTCCTTCAAGAAAGCGTCTTCCTGTCTCTTTCCTTACCGCGTCCTGACACCGCAAGAATCGCCAACTCGATCTCGTGGACAGAGTCGGCCCTTGGAATTCCTCCAGGATGCGGATGCGGACGCGGACGAACGCCCCCGAGGAAGCGCGCAAGGGCCGAAGATATGACTCGGATGACAAACGCCATCACGAAGTGTGGATTGCGTGGCGGACAACTAGAGCAGACGAGATGCCATTGTGGCCGTCTAATTTCACGCTGCAGATCAAGCATTTCACCACAGAGTAAGCAAAGGTAAGTAGGTCCACGGCGGCAGAGAGCCGGGGCAAGCCCACGGAGGCAGGGATCGGGCCCTAATAGAAGGAAAATGGAGATAGATTCCAGCTCCTTGCTGGTGACCCTTCTTGTTGCCGGGAAAGAGGGAGCAAACTGAGAAAAGAAAGGGGTGGAAAGTTTTGATGCGTATGGGCTATGAGCATTGGCAGCATGTATATAGGGCGTGTATTTCTGCTAGGAATGCAAGAAAGATATGACTATGGAAAGAAAATCCAGAGAATCATTAATTTATAAAAATTTCTTGGAAAGCAATTAAAGGAATGGCCAAATAAGGTGTGTCTCTTCATGCTTTTATGAACTCCTCATATTATAGGATGCAGTTAACCACTAGGGTTTACCCTAGTGGCCATTCTTCCAACTTGGAAGGGGGAGGTGGGGGTTCGAATTCCCACTTTCTCAAGGGGGATTGGGGTGGGGACGAATTAGTTTCAGAAGTGGGTTTCGACTCCCACGCCCTGTAAAGAGGCAAGGCAAAAGTCTAAGAGTAAGTGTTAGAATAGGAGTAGAGTAGGAACGACAAAAAAAAAAAAATTGTAGGATGCAGTTCAAGATATACTTGCCATTTATCTTCTTCTTTTTTTTAACTAAACTTCCCTTTTATTTGACTTGCCACAGAAAAAACAACATAGCATGCAGTAGTAAAAAGTATCGGCTATTGAAATGATCCAAAAATGTTATATATTGAGGCTTAAACACGGTCAATAAAGTAATAAATAATATGGGGTCTATTTTTTCAAGAATTTATGATCGACAACATATTATTGCTTTCACAATAGTTCAAAGATTATTATGTTAGCAAAGTTTTATACTTAACATGTGAATTTTAGCCCACAATTGAAATTTTCGTTCTTGTTAAAATAACAAACAAAGATAATAATAAAAAGACAGCCCCATTCAGCCATCTGTCCATTTGCATTGGCCCGTGAAGAAACCCAAACCCGTGCCCATAACATTTGGCCTTTAAAGCTTTCATCAACACGCGAGCCTAATAGACCCATGGTTCCTCAGCTCATGAGTTACAATTAGACCGGTCAATCAGGTGGATCAGATTGAATTGAAAATGGGTTGATCCAAATAGATTAATTTAACCTGTTTTGACCTATTTTTATATAATATAAACTTAATGACTCATGCTCAACCCAACTCGACCCATATTATTAAAATACTTCTATATTTAACTCAATGTACAAAAAATCATATTCAAACTGAGATAAAAGTGCAGAGTGAAACCCTTCTATATTTAACCCAATGTACGAAAAATCATATTCAAACTAAGATAAGAATGCGGAGTCAATGAGCACAAAACAAATGAGAGCCATAAAGAATGAAGAAAGACATAGAGATGAGTTGGGTGTAAATAAATTGTAAATCCATTTACGATCCATTTAACACTTACATTATGTTTAAAGTTATTTATGACCGATTTAATATTTATATGAGTTAAGAAATGCACTCCATTCAGACGGGTCTAATTACGATCCGACAACATGAGAATTGATAAGGAAAGCCCATTTGCCTATTGGATTTGAAAGGAAACCATCCTCAAGTCTCTTTCTCTGGTCTTCTCACGTCTGAAACAAGAGACTAAAAATACGCACCCAATGTAAAAAAATAGATAAATTACGCAACCGACGGCGGATGCGATAAAATGCGTGCATGATAAAATTTCTACTTCTCTATTTCTCTATTTTTCTATGCCCTGGAATAGGTTTGGAACAGAAATCCATTTGGTAACGCAATTTGATTTTTCTATTCTAGATATAAACTTGAAACAGATTTCTATTCTAGATATAAATTTGAAAAAGAAATCAGAAACTAAAATTTTTAACTTCTCAATTTCTAGCCAGAAATTTTGTCATGCGCACCCTAATGACCTACGCAAGCGAAGGACCTCCGCTGGCAAGGGGATTTTCTAGAGCTGAGTTGAAGGTGGCCCTAATGGAATCAGATTTTCGTCTTTGCGCGCATATATGCGTTGTTGGGCTTTTTAAAGGGGGCGCCATTCTCACACCTGAGAGTTGGGTTCACAGAGAGCTCAAAAGGAGCGTGGACGTCATTGACGCCTCAGAAATAAACAGGAGAACACACAAGGTGACGGACCTAAGATATCCCTCTCGGCAGTCGATTCCCCCGATCTATGCCTCTCACTTTCAGCTCCGTCACCGTCAACCGATTGTCTACCATCTCTCATCAGGAACAGCCACCGTCTGTCCGTCAAACCCCCCTTGCTCTCCATCACAGCCTCAGCGGTGGCGGAGCAAAGCATCAACGCTCATCACCACCAATTGAACTTCTCTCATGCTCTTTCTTTCTACTCTGCACTCTGCAGCACTGGAGATACCTTTTAAGCTCAAGATTTCATACTGTGCAGAAGAATTCACAACAACAACCACAACAAACTCTCTGAAGCTTAGAGCACGCGTGAGAGCTGAGGAACCGAGCAAAGCAAGAACACACACAGACCGAGTAAAACTCTCTCTCTCTCTCTCTCTCTCTCTCTCTCTCTCATCTTCAGCGCTCTGGACCATGTTGAGCCTCCTCGCCCATTGTTGAAGCCAGTCACAGTTGCATATCTTTCTCAAGCAATTTCATGGCTGAATCGCTTTATTGCCTAACTTTGTCACTTCGTCGCTGCGCAGAGGAGGAATCAAGTTCGAAAGGAGGAGATTGATGAGCACGGAGTACTTCGAGTTAGTTCAAGAATTTCTCAGCAGCACCGATCATCAATGGTGATGCATTGAGGACGTCTCACCGTGACCATAATCACATCTTGTTCAGGTAGGAGCTCATGCTCTGTTTTCGGATGTTCTTCATACATAGCAGAGGCAAAGGAGTCCAGCTGAGATTTCTGTGAAAATTGTGCTGGATCAGGATCTATTAGTGATATAAACACACTCCATTGTTGTTGTTGTGATAATCTGAATTTAGATTCATGCTTAGATGTTGCATTCTTGCTTCTCGGTTGAATTGATTGCTATATGTTTGTTAAAATGCCCGAACGAACAGTGTTCAAATATGAAAAGCGCTATTACGTCTTAGTGGCCAATTGATCACTCTATGTTTCAACTGAGGACGTATGTGTTCGAACTTCTCATTACATCTTCAAATCGTAACACTACAATCCATGCCCGACACCTCCATATACCATGTTTAGATTCTCCTCAAAATAATGTTGCCTAGTCTTTCAGTGTTACAAGGATGTATGTTAATTGATATACAAAACATATAGATCTTTTGTCGATATAGTGCCTTGTCTGTCTCATATTGAAAAGATATGAGTGGTGGTTACAAACTAAGAGGTGTCTTTTCTACATCGAAAAAATATAATGGCGATTATTTCTTAACTTGTTATTGTTTCAAACTTATAATTTTTGCCTTTGTAAGGTTGTATCTTTTCAGAAATAAAATTCAGAATGAAAAAAAATTGAAAAAAATAAATAAATAATAGTTATTTTTTAAGGATAAATACTACGAAAAATCTCTAACTGGACTTTAAACTAATTTTCTTTTTACCGTCGAAAACCCTAAATTGATACACATGTGATGTATTTACCCTCCGTTAACTTTCGTTAAATAACGACACTAGATTGATGATTTGAATGCACATGGCAAGTCTACGTGGATCAATTAATGGGTTGATGCCATGAAAATCTCAGTTTGAGATGCTTGTGAAATAAATTTATGCCAAATTAACTTTTTCACAAAAAATATTAAACTAGTACATGCATGACACAATTCTATCAAAATTTACTGTAAACTAGCGAGAATTCTATATCGTCTTCCTCTTTGTCAAGTCCTTCGTCATTGTCTTTGTCTAAGGTTGTGAAAATTATGAACTCCATTTAGCAAGAACTCTTTCGTGACACTTTTAGTAACTCTAATAGTGCTATTGACAAGATGACTCGACCAAGTAACACTATATGGCCGAATCACTGCCGAATGTGACATATCGTGTAAGAATATATTGTCTTGGTAGAGCAATTATATACTAATTGGCACTATTTTAGTTACTCTAGTAGTACTAATGAGATACAAAGCAATTACATATTGTCTTTATGGAGAAAAGATTTCAAGCATCCGTACCTTTCAAACTCCATATCTAAGAGTGTCAATTTTGACTATCCAAACAACTGGTACGATAACTTATTTAATCGTGCCATTTAGATTGTAGAAGAAGGTCGAAAATCCATAGAGGATTTCAAATTTGTTATGCAAGTATTGAAGGAAGTAAATAAAAAGATTCAAATTGCGAATTTTGATCAAGCTAAAGAGCACCCAATCAATTTCTATCCGAATGATACTCCAAGCATCCAAATAAAATATCCAATCCAAGGAAAGAGACCTAGTCAATCCAGAGAAAATGAATTTAAGAATCCAATTGATACCAAGGAAGATTTGTTGATTTTACATTAAAAATAAGTTGCTGTGTATGGTTTGGATTAAAATTAGATTCAACGCAATTTAGTGAAAAAAAGTTCAAAACTTACAAATGTTTTCTCACTCAAGGCTCGCCTAGCTGGTTGTCGGCCATCGCTGTGCCAGCCACCGGAGGAAGAAGAAAGAAAAAAGAAAAAAGAAAAGAAAAGAAAAATAAAAAAATAATTATAATTTTACCACCTCTAATAGGGTAGACTAGATAGTGGGTATTTTTAATGGGTTGGTAAATGGGTCTTAAATGGGTACTAAGTAGACCCATTTAACACACATATATTTTAATCATTTTATTTTTAAAACCCATCATGGGTGTCTTGGGAAATAAGGTCTGACCCATTAACGACCCATTTAAACAAACATGGGTCCATAAATGAGTTGTGCAACCCATTTAACACCTCTACTAATAATACAATGTAGTTTTCTCATATATTTATTTTCAACTTGAACTTTAGCATTAATTTGTTGCTAAATTAATACATTTGAGCTTCTTGTAGAAGAAAACAATATGCTAGGATGAGGGCACAAGGAATTCATTGATTTTCACTCACGTGGGCATTTAAATCAAATGGGTCATTGTAGCTACTCTCAAAATCTAATTTGCAATCAAGGAAGAATAGAAGGATTTCAATCATCATTGTTACATACTATTATTTTGTTTTGAAATGAACAGCTTCACTCTACATTGACTTTCGTATTTGTATGAAATAATATAGGATCATATGTCATGGTCATGTGAATCTTCTTAATCAACCAAACATTTGAGCTATATCAAGTAAAATCTGTATGGAATTAGATCAAAAGACTTTTCTTTTTTTATTCCAAACATCTACATTGACTCATGCGATCCTTAGATTAATCTTGTAATGTTTTAGGACCTTGCACATCTTTATCTATGAGATTCGAATCAACAAGATAACTTTTTGTCTACTAATTCATTATTCATACTAAGATCTTGTCTTTAATTCATCTATTTTTATGTAGAATTAATATCACTTGTCTTGATTTAGGTCATTAGAGAATCCTTCTAGAGCAATTTGATTTGATTGAAAAGAATGAAGAGCCATTCAATACAAATGATTTCGTTATAAGTTGCAAAGTCAAGATCTCAAGCATTTTTCATTTTTGAATTTTAATAGATCTTTCTAATGACATTGATGATTTCCTTCTAGTTAGCTTAATATTTTGCTACATGCAATTAGCTATATATATATTTTACATTTCAAAAATTTCACTAATTGGGCTTTGTGAGAGTATCCCTTTTTTGGTACATAAAAACAACGGGGAAAAATTGGACAGTAAATCCAAAACCTCATGTACGAAATATAATTGAGTATTAAACTTTTTCAATAAATAATACCCAAAATTACCTACATTTCACATAAAAAGTGCTTATGTGACATCTTTAAATTGCACTTTTCAACATAATTTATGGAATTGATTGCATTTTTCAAAGATGGTATGGGACATGATTGAACCAATGAAGATGTTTAGAACTCGATTATACTTCCAGTAAATGTTTAAAACTTGATTGAACCAATTGTAAGGTTTATGACTCAATTGTGTTTTGTACATAAGGTTTAGGACTTGTAGCATGATTTTCTCAAACAACTCCTACATAGTTTTGTTTGTGCTCAAATCACAGGCATCACCCTCATATTGTTGTGTTCCTTCGCTTTTTTGTTCTTGCCTTGTTTTTTTTTTTTTTTTTTTTTTTTGAAAGAAAATTATATTCATTAGTCAAAAGGATACACAATAAGTACATAGACTTCATGACAAAGTAAATCGAAACTGAGCAAAACCCAAAATACTGCAAAACAAAGCCAAATAAAAAAAAAAAAAGGAGGACCAATGAAATACCATCAAGGTTAACACACACGTGTTCCACAAGAGCAGATTTGTCAAGCAAAATAATTGATGGTTGATCATTGAATCTCGTATCTTCGCTAGTGATGAGCATGCCCCGAGAATTCCTTCTCTTATAATTACGACGTTACTTGTTGGCTATGCATGCCTAGGTGCAGCTTCCTTTACTCTATCGCAGTATGGAAAGAACCAAACCAGGTTGAACAAACACAGGTCTATTATTTGGAAGAGCAAATTGGCAAGATTTAGTGAGATGCCAGAACTTCAACGATCACCATTGAAGTTGAAGGCAGATGACTTATACACAGATAGAACAGAGGTGTATTGAATTTCCAAAAGTATATTTATCAAACTCATAAATCAAGAATTAGATCGGAAGAGTTCAAACTCTTTGATCTAGAACTAGACGAGAAAAGAGAACATCCAAATCTAAATTAAGAGAGAAGAAATAACAAGTAAACAACATTTTTCCTTATCCCAATTGCTTTTACAAACAACCCGTTCACCCCCTCCCCCAATCGGTCCACCCCTTCAATATCACCCCCAGTCGTCTTCTCCAGCCAATCACCACCTCCCTCAACCTGCCGATCCTCTCTCTGCCGCCTCCTGATGTCGCCATCTCATCGATTGCTTCAAGCACGTGCCTCAGGCACACCTACACATCATCGGGCTCCTTCAAAACTTGCACCTTCCGGTCTTTTTCCTCGCCGGATCCACTAGAGTGACATTATCCAAAGTGAGTCAGTAGTTATCGCAGAGACAGGACACAAGGAAAAAAACAGGAAGACCCAAGTCTTGAAGGGGCTCGATGACATGGAAGCATGTGCGAGGCACGAGCTTGGGGCAATTAACAAGATGGTGGCATGGGAGGCGGCGGAGAGAGGGTGGGGAGGCTGAGGGAGGCGGCGATTGGGCTGGGGAAGGCGACTGAGGCAATGTCAGAGGGGTTGGACCGATTGAGGGAGAGGGTGAAGGGGTATACAGATGGTACTTAGGATATAGTCGCCCGAGGGGTACTCCCGAGATGCGGATGAGGGCGACTGTCCCTAAGGGCGAAGATATGATTCTGGTGATGAGCGGATAGTCTTTATATAGGGTGTGTGTTTCCTCCTAGGAGTGCAAGAAAAATGTGACCATGGAAAGAAATCCGAAGAATCATGTGTTAACGAGACTTATTGGAAAGTAATTATAAGACGCGGTCAAATACCGTGTCTTGTTTCATGCTTTTCCGACCTTGTCATGTCTAGGACACGGTTCAAGATATAATTGCCATTTATGTTTTACCTAACCTTTCCATTTGTTTAACTTTGCAGTATTAAAACCAATAGCAACGCAGCGCCATGGATATTATTATTGATAATATTTTTGAGTTTGGGCACAATATTATTGCATGATTCCAATGCATGTGAATTTAATACAAATGCAATGTTGAATTTTATGAATCCCACCTCATCCAGTTATTCATGTGAATCTGCATATATGAGTCATTATCGTCATCGTTCATCATCTCTATTTCCTACGATTCTTTCTGCAATGACACACACTTTCCTTTCATTTATTACTTTATTGCGGTTCATAACCTTTTTGCTTGCGTTCAAATCTCAAGTATCACCTCCACTTTTTTGTGTCCTATGGCAAAGAAAACCTTTGGTGGCATCTTCAGCTTGGCTGTTTCAGTGCGTTCCCTCTCAACAATATTCTTATGCTTTATACTTTAATCATGTTAGCGCCACATAAAAAAAGAAAATAGTAAAAAAGTCATGTCAATATTTCTATTAATAATTTGGATGGAGTTAACGGAAGAACTTGATTTCATCAATTTAACAAGTTGTAGCATTTGATTGCACTTTTTAAAAATTTTAAGACTACATTACACTTCCGTACAAATTTTAAGACTTCTAGTGTATTTATCCCTTAAATTTATAGAAATAGATCCATGTACATTGTAAACTTAGGAATGAAAATAGTACATAATGTTTAATTATCACTTGGGTTCTTACATCATAGTTGTATTGGGATAATATCCCCATGGAATTTTAATGATTTCAAAACTATATTTGGTACTAATATTTATCAAGATGAATGCATATGGTCAATTAATTTTACAGATATCAATGTCTCTTTCGAATTAGCAATGATGAGAAACTGAACTATGGTAGTTAAGATGAACAAGCACCAGCATGAGTGTTATCTCATGATAACTTGGAGGTACTTATGTCAAGGTTGAGTTCTCATGAGTCTTTGGTCACCGGTAAAAATGTCTCATCTTGTTTTTCTAACCTCCTAATCAGACCTTCTTTTTCTCGGTACATGACAAGAACTGCTGCATCCTTGCTCTCTAATAGCAGGCAGCTCGCTAAGTCGTGCTCTGTAGCAAAAACACCTTTGCTCAGTTGTTCTTGTCTGGATTCGATGGCTTCTTTGGCAACGGTAGTTTCTGCTTGCTCACTCTGAACTCATCTAGCATCTCCTCACTCATTATCGTCACTGTCTGGAACAGCTCGTTCACCCCCTCCCTCAGCCGGTACAACCCCTCTGACATTGCCTCCGTGGCCTTCTCCAGTCCAATCACTGCAACCCTCAGCCTGCCCCCGATTTGATTACTGCCTCCTGATGCCGCCACGTCCTCGATCACCTCAAGCACGTGCCTCCATGTCATCAAGGTCCTTCAAAACCCGCATCTTCCCAAATCTCGAGAAGATTTTATCTCTAAACTAATCTATTAATTTGGCTAAGACTAACTAATTACCACTAAATTACGGAATTCTTGTCAGCCTCTTAGTTGACAATAGATTTACATCTGTTGAAGTTCATTAATCCTTTTTTTTAAAGGTTTTTCTACCATCGACCTTAGTGTTTAGAATAAAGATTTTGATGAATTTCATTGATTCCTATAAATGATATGAAGATAAAGATGAGTATGTGCTTATCTACTATTTCCATTGATATTTTTTCTTTATTTTGAGACATTTTGGTTATATTAGGTAATAAATCACAATGGCTAATTACCATTTGGGAGGTAATTAAACGTTGGGGTCAAGTAGGAAGGTTTCTCCATATACTCTTTCTGCCCCTTTCGAGACGTTTTGGTTATATTTGGTAATAAATCACAATGGGTAATTACCATTTGGGAGGTAATTAAAAGCTGGGTCAAGTAGGAAGGTTTCTCCTTACACTCTTTCTGCCCCTTTTGGAGTTGTTGAACGCCGTCTCTATGGTCTTGTCGTTGTAACTAAGCTTTCCCTCAATACTCTTTCCTTTTAAATTTTTTTAATATGATATTTTTGTTTTAACAAGAAATAGCCATGCGTTGCCACAAATGAGAGAGAATCTATGGCTAATAGAATGATGTAAAAAATGTTAGTAACATTTTTAAAGATTAAGTTCATGTATCTAGAATTTACAGTAAACTTAGGAATGCAATACAGTGCCAATTAGTAATTATCATTTGTGTCCTTATATCATGCTTGGTTGCTAGACCTATGAAAATGGGTCTTAAATTCATGTATGACCCGTTTAAAAAAAAATTAATATTATAAAAAATCCTAAATTGATACATCTGTGATAAATTTAACCGAAACTAATTTTTAACCATCAAAAACCCAACCAGTACATGTGTAACAAATTTAAAACCCCAAACTAGTACATTTGTAACAAATAAACTCCCTGTTAAATTGGATTAATATCATGAACAATCATAAAACCGATACACATGTGGCACCCAAATTAGTATACCTATTAACTCCCATGTGACATCTAACTCAACAATTTGATAGTAAAATTAGCTAAAATTAACAGAGACTAAATTTTTCACTAGCATACTGGTTTAAGATTTTTAGTAGTCAAAAAATTAGTTTATGGTAACTTTGTCACAAGTGTACCAATCTAGGATTTGTTATGGTCAAAAAATTAAGTTTGGGCATTTTGTCACAAGTTTACCAATTTAAATTTTTTCATGATATTAAATTTTTAAAAAATAAATAGATCATATATAGGTCACTTTAATTTTAAAGAGCCTACCTTAAATGGATTTTAAAATTTAAAGCCCAAAATAAATGGGTTTAAATGGGTTGAGTTTGGAACTCATTTCCCACCCACTAAGCTCACACGCACTCTCTCCCTCTTCAGTCTTATAAATATATTTTTCTAAAAAAATCAAAATTATAATCTTTTTTTCTTTTTTCTTTTTTCTTCTTCTTTGGTCGGTGGTCGACGACTAGCCATAGGCGAGGGATAAGCTCCAGCTCATTGATGTCTAGTGCTATCGAGGCTCCAGCTCGCTTGTGGCCTATCACTGGTTTTGGCAATGGTTGATGACTGGTTGAAGAAGAATGGAAAAGGAAAAGAAAGAAAATAAAAATAATTAAAAATTGAATTCTTAAAAAAAGAAAATAAAAGATAAAATTTAAAATTTAAAATATTAAAATGAGTACACGTTGGAAAATGGCCAATTCCATAAAAAAGCACGAATTTTAGGTGTTGTCCCAAATCTGGCCCGAACTTTATTTTGTCTAAAAAAAAGCACAAACTTTAGGTGTTGTCCCAAATCTGACCCGAACTTTATTTTTTCTAAAAAAAGCACGAACTTTAGGTGTTATCCCAAATATGGCCCGAACTTTATTTTGTCTAAAAAAAAAGCACAAACTTTTACTTGTGTCCCAAATCTGGCCCTCCGTTAACCCTCATTCCACAGTCATCCGACGTGACATTTCCACGTTAACAATAATATCCAACACAGTAAAACGATGCTGCATTCGAGTGTTTGGAGGAAGTGTTAAATTTAAGTCTGCCCTCCAATGAGGTAAACTTTACAGATAATTCTCATGGGAAAAATAATTCAGCAGCTTCAATTCTAAGGGACGAGGCACATAGTTAGGGCCATTAGATCAATTAACAATTGGCAAGCTATTTGCAATGTCAGAAGCTAGGTTGGAAGCAGAAGATTACATTACCTTAAAGCGAGTTATTAAAAACGTGTGCATCTTATAGTTAAATAGAGATGTGAAGCCTATTTGTAATAGACTTACTTTATTTTGTCTCAAATAAAGTTCGGGCCAGATTTGGGACAATACCTAAAGTTCATGCTTTTTTTAGACAAAATAAAATTCGAGTCAAATTTGGGACAATACCTAAAGTTCGTGCTTTTTTTTTAGACAAAATAAAGTTCGGGTCAGATTTGGGACAACACCTAAAGTTCGTGCTTTTTTTTTAGACAAAATAAAGTTCGGGTCAAATTTGGGACAACACCTAAAGTTCGTGCTTTTTTTTTAGATAAAATAAAGTTCAGGTCAGATTTGAGACAACACCTAAAGTTCGTGCTTTTTTATGGAATCATTTTTAAATTTAAGCCAAACATCGGAAAATATTATTATTTTCCTAGAAAATGACTTCGTACAAATATTTTCCAAAAATGTTACATTTTCCACAAAACAAACGGAGCCTCAATTTTTTAAAAAAAAATTGCAAATATTATTCATTAGATTTGTATTGCATGGAAATGTTTTAGTAATATATTTTTAAAAATCATAAGAAACAAATTTTCTTATATTGGGTTAATATGTAAGTGTTTTAGCAATAAGGGTTGGACCATATGTGATTTAGGTATGGTTGGGTTGGATATAGGTCGAGAAATTTACATTACAAATAAATGAGTCATAATGAGTTAATGGGTCAATTTGGGTCCGATCATTTATGACTCGACCCAAACCTAACATGACCCACCTATTTGACAAGTCTATTAATTGCTTTCTAAAATTTGTTTGAGTTGGCAAGTGGAAAAGACCTTTTTCCAAACTAATATATTCACTATTATAAGGTTAGCTAATGGCATTTAAATTATGAAGCATCTTTTAGGCATTTTGATCTATGCATTCACTATGGCGGATTCATTAGTATAGATTTCTTAAGCAACCATATGCTAGCAAAATATTTTCATAACACGAAGCTTGCCACGATTTAGCTGAATTGCTAACTTCTAACCCAAAATCTTCATTCGCAACGATTATTGATTTTAGAGTGGCAAAACGCACTCTCGTCTTCACATTTTTTTTTCCAATTAATAGTTATGTTATTCACGTTTATTTTAAGAGGAAACCCATGCTAACTTTAAATTCTTTGATTATTCTTATATCCTAGTTTTTAATTATTGGATTGCATAAATAATTGGCCCGTCTAGATGATCCGTTTATTTTTAATTTTTATTGACTCTACTCTGTAGACAAGTGCTTTGTCATTGAGATAAGAGATTGAGATTTAAGTACACACGTGATCTTTTCCGCCTTTCATTTTTAACTAAAATATTAATCTACGTGTTATCGTGTGGCAAATAATTTAACAATCACAACATTTTAATTTCACATTGAAGATCGATATAAATATAGGGAAATGATAATCTAAAGAAGAAAAAGGACAAATGAGGGAGGAAGTCACATGTACCCCCAAAACTCACATTAGCTATATAATAATAGAAGGACGGACTTGAGTAGCCTGTTGAGGAAGAAAGCACTTGGTCAATCGACCATTATGTGGATTTTTGACTACTAAAAGTGAGATATGTTTCCTATGTAAAGAGTTTGAGAATTTGCTTATCTAGTTTTTTAATCATTAGTTAACTAAATGTAATATTCAAAGTTTCCAAAGACATTTATCTACTTTCTTTTATTATTAATCAAAGAAATGTACTATTAAAAGTTTCCAAAGACATTTTTTGTGGGATTACAGTACTTGGATTTGATCGATAGGTTGTACATATAGACATTATGCATGTGCACAAAAAACAAATACGATTTTGTCGGTAATCTTGCTATGCTTCCTCAATATCTTCGGTCCTCAGGTAATCACTTTCGTTAGAATGCCGTGTCAAAGCTAAGTTGAACCCACAAGATTGACAAAGCTAAGCTGACCCGAATCTTAATCCATGGCTTTTACATTAGCAACTTAAATGGCCGAATAATTTTCATACAAGAAGAATATTATAATTTTCTTCACGGATGACGGTACTTTCACCCCGCATTGTACTGCTGGGAATATTATAAAACATCCCATGGATCTTGGAGTAGTAAATATTTGCCCCCGAGCTTTTGACTATTGTAAAATAGCCCTTTCATTTTGTTGCAATTTGTTAACTCTCTATGATTTTCTAATTAGTGTATGTAATGCTTATGATTTTTACGTGGTAAAAATATATTTTCATCTCATTTTCTAAAGCAAAATCTCTTTTACTCTTAATTGCTGTAAAAAAAACATAAAAAAAAAGATAACTAAATTAACTAGAATATCAATAAAGGAAGTATCAATATCAACAATAAATCAA
Source organism: Eucalyptus cloeziana (assembly GCA_014182715.1). Classification (NCBI taxonomy): domain Eukaryota; kingdom Viridiplantae; phylum Streptophyta; class Magnoliopsida; order Myrtales; family Myrtaceae; genus Eucalyptus; species Eucalyptus cloeziana. The sequence continues at coordinate 23,155,346 of CM024643.1, read as the reverse complement.
AATGATAAAAGAATGTAAAAGTTTGCCACTCAAGAGAACTAAATAAGATACTTTAAGACAAAGAATAAACATGAATTAGATAAGAAGGGAAAAAGCCTCAATACCAAAAAGGTCAAATGACAAAAATTGGCTATTCAGAAGATTTATTAAAGTAAAGCAAGGATTCATTAATAAAAATATTTAGTAAAATTATAAAAAGAGAAGTGATTAACCAAAATCCACGATTTTTCAAAAATATCTTCTGTAATAATTATTATGTCTATCTACCATCTAAAATACTTCGTCATTTGAACATTTTGTCAATGGAGCCTTAAAATATATTATTAGTTTTATTATTAAATCCATTAGTCTTTAACAGTTTTTATTGTTAATGTTATTATTGATAGTTATTTCTTTTAATTAAAATTTATTTAGTTATTTATTTTCTCCATTATTTTAATTTTTCATTTTTTTACAAAAGTCAAGGGTAAAAGAAGTCTTTCTTTGAAAAATGATTTGACAGTCTACATTTACCCTTTGAAAGTCATATGCATTCCACATGCTATTGGAAAATACAACAAATGGGTAACGACAATAACAAATTGAAAATTCAAGGGCTAAGGATAGTAATTGAAAGTTTTCAAAAAATGTGTACTACCTCCAAAGATTGTGATTGTGAAAATTTGTGGGACCACTATTAACTGTTTTAAAAAGTTAAGTTATTATATGAAGATATGGTTTAAAATTTAATTACTATAACACTTCCCCTAACATATAGGTTGGACTTTGGTCTAAGCCTAAAACGTGAAAAAAAAAAATTGTTAACTATCAATTGATTTGTAACGGTTTTTGGGTAGCTCTTTACTTTTGTTTGAATATAAACTTTAAACCACAATTCCAGATGACATATCAAATTGAAAAAACAAGTTTCCTCTCATTTTTCTTTCTTTTCTTTGTTGAAGTTCTGTTGTTTTTTGGGAGGATGGTCACTAGAATTTGTCACATCAAGTTTCATAGTTTGAGAGACAGAATTATCCTTAAGACAGTATTTGCACACTTCAAACGATTAATCTTATTTTTCATCTTTTTCAATAGATTTTCAATAATTCTTATTTTCATGCTATCTAATATTTTTCCAACATCATCTCAGTCCCTCAAAATTCACTTGCAATTTGTTTGCGCTCAAATCTCAGGCATCATTTTCCTTTTGTTATTTCCGAAACCTTCGCTTAGTTGTTCTTGCTGGGCTTCAATGGTTTCTTAGGCAACGATCCTTTCAACAGACTCTGCCTAAACTCGTTTACCATCTCCTTCCTTATACTCGTCACTGTCAAGAACAGATCATCCACCCCATCCCTTAGATGGTATAGCCCCTTCAATATTTGCTCAGTGGCCTTCTCCAGCCCAACCGCTGCCTCCCTTAGCCTCCCCACGACCTCTTCATTGCCTCCTGATGCCACCACCTCGTCAATCGCCTGCAACACATGCCTCCCACGCGCCTCCACATCATTAAGCTCTTCCAAGACCCGTGTCTTCTTGTCCGTTTCCTCGCCACGTCTCGACTCCACGACAATTGTCGACCCGATTGCACGGACAGAGTCGCCCCAAGGGAACTCCTCTGGGACGTATACGCAGGCAATCGCCCTAGAGGAGGAGCACAGGGCCGAATATATGACTCCGGCAATGAATGCCGTCAAGAAATTGATAGCTTCGACCTTACGGCGAACAACCCTGTCGACCGGCAAGTCCTTCCTTCGCATAGCCGACATTACAATGCTTGTGGCCAAGTCTCTAATCAGCTCCTCGATGTCGGCCATGCCCTCGCCCTCCGAGGCTGCGAGTAAATCCCTCGCTTGGTGAATGTCTTCCTTCGAGGGGTTGCCCCCCGAGCCAAGGAACTTCATCATCATCCTCCGGTCCAGGTGGCGGAGACACAGTCGCTCGATCTTGGAGGACATGCGGTTGCAGACATCCAAGACCTTCCGGCTGTTGTCTAGATACCACGACAAGAGGTTGTCATCACCGTCCGACTTCAGCTCGTAGATCAAGGATCTCACGGCGGAGTGAGCAATGGTGAGCACGTTGACAGCAGAGAAGAGCCAGGGCAAGCTGGCAGAGGCGGGGCTCAGGCCACAGAGGGAAGAGAGGATGGACTCATCGAAGGAACTAGAGATAGATTCTCCTCGACAGTGAGCTTCGCTCCCTTTTTGTCGTCAGGATGGGAGAGGCGCGTATACATTTTCTTGAAGAATATGTAAAGGACAGAATATATTTTCTGTTTTTCTCTCGGGAAAACTGAGATGAGAAAGTGGTGGAAAGTTTTGATGGGTACGGATTGTGAGCTCATGCGGCATTTATATAGTGCGTGGATTCTCTTAGGAAGGCAAGAAGAACATAATATGGAAAGAAAATCTCATTAGAGAATTCTTGGAAGGTAATTTAAAGACATGTCTTAAATAAGGTGATTTTCTAGATTCTAGGTTTGCAAGAAAAATGTAATATGGAAAGAAAAATTCATAAGAGAATTTTTGGAAAATAATTAAAGACACTCCACCCCAGTAAGGTGTTTCTCTGGATACTAGGAATGAAAGAAAAATAATATGCAAAGAAAAATTTCATAAGAGAATTCATGGAAAGTAATTAAAAGATGCCCCAAAAAGGTGTTTTTTTGGATGCTAGAAATGCAAGAAAAATGTAATATCGAAAGAAAAATTTATAAGAGAATTCTTGGAAAGTAATTAAAAGACATGCCCTAATAAGGTGCTTTTTTCTGGATGCTAGGAATGGAAAAAAAATGTAAAATGGGAAGAAAATTTCATAAGAGAATTCTTGGAAAGTAAATAAAAGACACGCCCCAATAATGTGCTTTTTTCTGGATAATAGGAATGTAAGAAAATGAAATATGGAAGGAAAAAACATAAGAGAATTATTGGGAAGTAATTAAAAGACACGCCCCCAATAAGATTTTTTTCTGGATGTTAGAAATGCAAGAAAATGTAATATGGAAAGAAAAATTCATAAGAGAATTCTTGGAAAGTAATGTAAAAGACACACCCCAGTAAGGTGTTTTTTTGGATGCTAGAAATGCAAGAAAAATATAATATGGAAAGAAAAATTCACAAGAGGATTCTTGGAAAGTAATTGAAGACACGCCCCCAATGAGTGTTTTTCTGGATGCTAGGAATGCAAGAAAAACGTAATATGGAAAGAAAATTTTATAAGAGAATTCTTGGGAAGTAACTAAAAGGCACGCCCCAATAAGGTGTTTTTTCTGGATGCTCATAGACATACTTGCATTTTATTTCCTATTTGAACTTTCTTTTTATTTGACTTGCAACATCAAAGTAGAGCGTCGCCGCAATAATAAAAATAATCAGTGGTTGAAATGCTCTAGATAAATTACATAAGGACGAATGTTTGAATGTGGCGCTACAAACACTTCCCTTATACTTTGAAAACAGTTATTTCGTTCCACTATGTGCAGCACTTGGCAACGCAAATGTGAGTGAATTTGTGCTAGGAATATAAAAACTAGCAATATGTTTAAAAAGCTCATTGTCGACATGTTTGCTATTTAAATTAACATTCCCAGCAAGTTTTGTCACACCCCTTTTACTCGGAGGTCGAGCTGCGGGTTATTTTCGCGACATCCCAGGCTCATCGCCATCCCAATTCTTCTTATCTTGTTATCATGCACATGTGAAAACGTGAATAAACAACTCCCCGGACAAACAATAGCTGAAAAACTAGGACATACATCACATATAATACACTGATTTATATTATAATAAGACTTTTACAAGCCCTTTTTTCTATGGGCCCTCTTTTCTTTTTGCATCACAATATAAGTTTGCCACAGAAGCCAATGGAAATCCTATCTCCTCTAGCGTGACTGCAGCTCCCAAAACTAACGTGAGACTTCCATGCCTACAAAACTAAAAGATGAGGAGTGAGTTTTGAGGAAACTCAGTAAGTAAAATTCATAGTTCTCTATTAAGAAAGCACCTCATCATCAAAGCTTAACAAGTATAGCACTCGCAAACAGTGTTGATGGCAAATCAATAGCAAACTTATTGCCACCTTCGACTGCATGTAGATGTCCATCGCAACATGCTTCAATACATACTTACCTTTAGCTTATCAATAAATATATCAACATATCATGCTTATGCATAAGCGACACTCATGCAAATTCATTTAGCATCGTCCCAGCTCGACCGGGGCTTCCAGCTTCTTGCTTGGCTTCCTGGCTTAACTAGGGCATATTGGTTCGACCGAGGCTTCTCGAGGCTAGCTTCCCAAGGCCTTCGAGTTCAAGACCCAGGCATTTTGGCTCAACCGAAGCAGTCCATTCAATGAACGAGGCATCACCACCAATGTTGTGTGGCAACAGGTGCTTTTTCCTCTTTAAGTGCATGCACAAATGCATCATACAAGCCGATTCTTATCTTTTCTCTTAGTCAACACATGCATGGCCCAAAGGCATGCTCATTCATTCATGTGTGTCATAAGTTTCTTATACCTCACTAACAAACATGTCAGGAATGATCTTTGGTCCATAACTTGAATCAATCACTTAGTGCTGATTCCCGCACCGGACAAGGCTAGGAAACGGTATGCCTCAATACCGATCCAAGACCTTGAAGCTTGGGTACACCTTGCTTTAGTGACCATCCCAAGCTTGACAGACCTCGGCTTCAACCCGATGTGAATACATATGTATCAAGAATGACTCTCGGCTCGTGATTTCATTTAATGCCAAGCACAAAGTCCTCACGTCCGTTTGGACTATAGAAATCGCCATACTTGGTGCCTTACCAAGACCTCATGGATTTGGGCGATCCCCATACCAATCAAGACATAAGATCGACATGCCTCAATGTCGACTTAGGACCTTGCGACCTTAGGCAATTCCCGCACCAAACGAGGCTAGGACCTAACATCCTATTTATGCCGAAACCAAGGCTTTATGGCTTGGGCAACCTTGCCTTGTGATGAACTCAACTCGAACGAATCTCAGCCTTATTCCGAGTGTGAACAACTCAAGCACACGTTCAAACACAAATATGAGCAAAACCATACAAAATATCCAACATCCTACTCACGGCTTGACAGGTGAGTACCTAACTAGACTCAATAATGGAGACTACCGCCCTAAAGGAATAGGGATCTTACTTATCTTGGCAAACCTCGAGAACCAACTTATATAGCTTGATGGATTGAGGATACAAGGTCGAAAGAAAGGAGGAGGAGGAGGAGGGCGTCTAAGGAGGAGGAGGAGGAAGAAATGGGAGCAAGTTGAAGAAATGAAGAGGGCTCCTCCTATTTATAGCCCTTGGTGCCATCATTACTAAGCCAAGCGGTCCATTTCAATGTTTCCAAGTGTCCTACCTAAAATCCTTAGTTGGCAAGCCTGTGGGTCCAATAATTGTGGCCTAAATAATGAGTTTGAAGGCTAGAACATCTTACATGGCAATCTAAGCTCATAGGCGTCATCGATGATAGCCCGCTTTTCACTCTTTCATTGGTCCACCTACACCCTACATTTAATTGAGCATTTAATGAAGTTTGACAATAATGGTGCCATAGTTGCCAACTCGGCAATTCTAGAACCTTCGGTCATTAATGAGGGCTCGCGTACCGCTCTCTAATTGGTCCATATATATGCCGCAATTTTCTAGAATATCCAAAGATATTTTGGCTGCCATCATGACTTTTAAATATTCAAATGACAACTCACAATGAAGGGGTTCTAGAAATTTCTTTACTTTTGTCTTTTTCTTCATTAATAAGGCGATTTAGAGAATTCTATCATCCAAGTTGATTCCGAGGCCGAAGAAGGGATCATTAGGTACATCTCAAAAAATCAAATCACGTACACCCGAGGTTCAGCCATTATGTCTCATATTCGTCCAAACCGTTCCTTTGGATGGTCGGTCAACCAATAGGGTCAGTTGTCCTTTGATCAGTTTGAGACCAATCTTAAGGCTACCCATAGCCTAACACTAAGCCAAGACACTCATGGACCTTAGAATTAGTGACGGAATAGCCGGGTTCATCTCTGGGCTCATTCCAGTCGGCACCCGATCCACCGGTAGGGTTCATGATCAGTGCGTTACCAATCCACAATCGTACATCACCAATTCAAGATTCTGTTCAGATCACTAAGAATTAAATAAGGAATAATGCAATTTTGGTTAGAAGACAGTCACATTTGATCAATTCGGATCGTCCATGTATCGGTGCATAACTGGGCAGAATCACCCACGGCAGGAAATTGCGATCGGTCAGATCGACCCATGATCATCCGCTGATGCAAAATCATCCCGTGACAAATTCTCGTGATCAAAAAGTCATCCCGTGACAAATTCTCGTGATCAAAAAGTCATCTTATGAGCTGGTGATCTTATCTCATTGGTATGGTCAGTAGAAAATTCACGGCCAACACCTCGACCAATTCGTGACTAGTCGGTTGGACCATGACCGATCCACGATTCCTCACCGGTCAAACCAATCGATCCATAGCCAATGGCCCATGATCGATCCTTTTATGACCTTATGGCTGATCCTCACGAGGTTGAAATCAAGGGTGTTACAATTTTAGTCGATAAAAATAATAGGTAATTATCATTTGGATCGTCACATGAAATCATTGATCAATAAGAGATTTCTTGGAATGTAGAAAAATCCATAGAAATATTAATTTGTAAGAGATTTCTTGGAAAGTAATTAAAAGACATGGCCAAATAAAGTATCTCTGTTCATGTTTTTGATCTCCTCGTATCATTGGACGCGGTCCAAGACATACTTACCTTTTATTTCCTAACTAATCTTTATTTTTATTTGATTTGCAGCAGTAAAAACAAATCAGCATTAGCGGGTTGTCACATATAACAAAAAATTTTGATAATTCAAATTATCCAAATGAGTTATATGTAGATGAATGTGGTTGTATGTAGTTGTTGAATATGGCGCTACCATCTTTCATTATATTTTGGAACAATTATCTCCTCCCGCTTTGTGCGGCCGCAAGTGGTGCAAATGAGAGCAAATTTGTTGAGAAATGATTTAGGCAAATAGATACTAGCAACATGTTTAACATATCGATGTCTTTAGTATTTGTAGCGACAGGCATGAGTATTTGCCTATAAACTATTTCATGGAAATTTTTACTTTATATTGAGATGTTTCAGTTATATTAAGTAATAAATCACATTGGCTAATAACCATTTGGGAGATAATTAAAAGATGGGTCAAGTAGGAAGATTTCTCCTTGTACTCTTTCTGGCCCTTTCATAATTGTTGTATGCCGTTTTCCATTCCTTTTCGTAGAAACTGAATTTTCTCCCAATACACTTTCCTTTTATTCTAATAAGATTATTTTGCTCTAATGATAAATATCCACGGGTTACTTGGTGTCGCAAGCCTTTTAGGAGGTAATTAAAAGCGGAGCTAAGCAGGAAGGATTCTCCTTATACTTTTTATGGCCCTTTTGTACTTGTGGCACTCGGTCTCGCAAGCCTTTTAGAAATAACGTAAGCTTTCTCTAATACACTTTCCTTTAATTTTTATGATAATAATATTTTTGCCCTAATAAGAAATATCCACGCATAGCCATGAATGAGAGATTATTTATTGCCAACAGAATGATGAAAAAAAAATGCTAGTATCTTTATTAAAAATTAAATTATTCATATAGATGATAGATTAACGTAATTAATAGACTTAGGAATGATAGATAGTGCCTAATTAGTGATTACCACTTGGGCCCATACATCATGCCTCGGTTTTTACTTAAAATTTGTCAAATTGTCAAATGTAAAAGAGTAAATATCAAACTAAATTATAAACTTTTCTGAGGTTAGTTAATGACGTCTAAATTACAGAATTATCTATAGCATCTTAATTGGCATTTCGATCTGCGCATTCGGTGCGGCGGATTCATTTGCACGGATTTATTAGGCAACCATATTGTGCAAGCAAGATATTCTCTGACCATCGAAGCCTTAATTTTTTAATTTGTTTGCAGCTGTATGGTTGTATGGATAACTAAAAAACCGATTAAATCCTCCGTTCACCACAATTATCGATTTAATTGTGCGACAAAATCCACTCTCATCGTTACATTTTTTTTTTCCAGTTATTAGTTACGTTATTCACATTTTCTCTAGAGCAACCCCATGCTAACTTTAAATTCTTTCATATCAGGTGTATCTTTTATATCCTTGTTTTTAATGTTCTGATTGGATAAATAATTAGCCCATCTAAATGATCCATATAGTTTAATTCCAATTAACTCTACTCCAAAGACACGTGCTTTTCCATTGAGAAAAAAAAATACTTCCATTTACTTAATTATCTTTTATATAGTTCAGGTTTGAGATTTAAGATTTAATATATTAATTTAACAAGTTTTAAGACTTGAATGTACTTTTCCGATAAGTTTCAAGACTTTTAATCTAACTATTCCATGAAGTAAGTAAATTGGAGAAGAGGATTGGTAGTAAAAGGAAGGAGGAGGAGAAAAGAAGCCAATAATGAATAAACCTTTATCGATGGTCAATGTTGGTGTTCATTTTTGCTTTGATTCAATTGAGCCCTAGAACTTTTGTAAAATTGTAAGATCAATCATGAGAAGCATACAAACACCGTTCTTAATGATAATTCTGCTCTTCGAGGTATGAAACTCAATGCAATAAGCTCTAGTAGCTATCCTCCCAAGATATAATAGACCTTTTATTTATTCCTTTCCAGTTATATTCGGAGTAACAATTTGTGGGTAAAAGAAAGATACAACCTTTTCCATCTTCAATTCTTGCATTTAATTGAACAACGTTACAAATCTGTTGCAAATTGATAGAAGTCAAAACTATTACAAAAGCTTTACTAAACCGTTATAAAATGCTATAGATTAATGGCGGACAAAAACTGTAATAAATTGATGACATTAAAAAAGAAAAAGCTTTCAATATTGCAAAACTTATTGAAATTATACAAAAATCTCCCACATATTTCTCTACCATTCTATCCTCCATCATTAAATTTTTTGAAATTGCAATGAGATGTTTAGGAATAGAAGGTAGCAATTTCAATCAAACTCAAGGAAGGGGAACACTGACCAAAAAGAAAAAAAAAAAAGGAAGGGGAACAAAGAGAGACCGACATGTATGGACAATAGATGAAGAAAATACACTTCTAGATGGTCTTGAAGAATTAATTGCACGAGGAATGAAAGCCGATAACAGCTTTAAGAGTGGTTACATGATTATGTTAGATAACTGGTTTGAAAAAAAGTTCCCTGGATCTAGCATTAAGGGTAATACTCACATCAAGTCGAAAATGAAAAATTTGAAAAAGTTGTATAATCATATATATGACTTGAGGGATCAAAGTGGGTTTGGGTGGGACCATGAAAAGCATTGTGTTGATATTCATTCTGAGGATAGTCGGCAAAAATATTGCAAGGTTTGTGTCACTTCTTCTCATTTTTCTTCTTTATTAATTGATTCGTTTTTAACAAAATAACATATTTTCTTTGTAGACCTATCTAGGAGCTGCTTCTTTGAGAGGGAAGTCTTTTCCTCAATATGATCGACTAGCAACTATATTTGGAAAAGACTGTGCCAAGGGAAATCTCAATGAAGACCCTTCAAAAGCTCATGTAGCTGTAGATCATGAAGAAGGTGAAAATCATGATAATGTGGCAACCAATGGCGTAAGTCAAAACTTACCGCCACCATCATCTTCTCAAACACAAAAGGTTTATGATTCTTCAAGAAGAAAAAGGGCTAAAGCATGTGACAAATGGGCTATCGGCTTAGTTGAGATAGTAGGAACTTTTGGCTCATTCTTGGAAAAAGCTAACGAGAGAATTGAGATGATCACTAGCCGCATCAGATATGCTAAGGATTTGGACAGTGACAAGCGAAAAATCAATGAGGAGCTTCCTCAAATGTCTCTAGGTACTATGGATAGAATAAAATTATGTAGAAAAATTATGAAGGATCCTGAGAATATTCATCTTTTTTTGGGATTTCAAGGAGACGATTGTGGAATTACTTCTCCAAGAGATGAGAGAAGAGAATAAGCGGTGATTTGGAGTGATGGATCATGGTAAATTTGTGCTAGTTGTAAGGGGAAAGTAGTACCTAATTTTAAGTAATAGGTTTCTTGTGTAGTCTCCTTGTTGTTTTATGACAATTAACAACATCGAAAGATGTTCTTTATGCCATTTATTGGAATCATATGATTTTTTAAGTGGATTGCTACTTAATGTGTTTGTAGATTACTCTTTTATCATTTTGTCCGACGGTTTGATTTCTTTTAGTTCCTTTACTTGACTCGCTCTTGTTAACAAGAAACTTATTACCATGTTATTATCCAATATATAAGTAGAAAAGAGGGGTTGGTCTCATTTTTAGGTTCCTCCCAATGTATGACCCATAAAATATTCCCTCAGGAGACAACAAAGGGCACAACAATATCTCTCATTCTAGTGGAGGAGGGTTCCGAATTTGATTATTGCTGATTATTGTGTTATGTGTAACTTTGTTCCGTTTTCGGAAAATGATACTTTTTAATATGGAATTATGCACTAACGACACATACAATGTGGCATCCTAAAACTCAATGGCAACCTTGAGATGCGCGGCAACCTATGGAAGGGTGATGGACGTATCCATGACCTATGTTATGGTCTTTAGACCAAAGAAGTGTAAAAGATTACTGGCCAAGCACCTAATGGGTGAATTTTTTGTTGGAAATATGTTCCATGCCCATGTGAGACCAAGATTTATTTTATGAGGAAATTATATTTTTGGCCATGTGTGTTATAAATTGAAACTTATGGATTTATGACTACAAGTTTTATGGCCATATTATTTTTGTAAGTTAGGAATTTATTTAAAGTAGAAGATATTAGTAGATTAAATTAGAGAAGAGTGGGCCAAGACTCTAAGGCCAAGACCAGCCCACGATTTCCCCCCCCATTCGGCCTTTTTGGCTTGGCCCACGAAGCCCCAAAGGAAAGGGCTGCCGTCCGACCGGCCCATGGAGCCTCATTGGGCCATCGACCAAGCCAGCCCCCAAGCCCAGCCAGATGAACCCCCTTACATGAAGAAATCTCCAAGTGTCCTCACCTAGTGGCCATGTGTAGCAAGCCATGCAAAAACTAATGATGGCTAATGATGGAGGAAAGGAAAATCAGGGGGAAAAGTAACCGGATTAAGCGAGAGAGAGAGAGAGAGAGAGAGAGAGAGAGAGAGGGCTTCGTCCGAGAGAGAGAGGAGAGAAAGAGAGAAAGGAGAGGTTGTGCGTACGAGAGGAAGGAGGAGGGCCGTCCGTTGATCGTCCGCCTAGCTCGCCGCCGTCCGTTCGCCGCCTTGCCCGCCGTTTGTCACTATTTTGTGTTTAAATCCGAGGCAAGTAGAGTCCATTTCTCTACTCTTTGCTAGCTGGAATGTGTGCATGTTAGCTGGTGAGTGTTGGATGTGGTGGAGGTAAGGAGATTTTGAAGTAATGGGGAAGAATGTAATTGTTGTGCATGTTGTATTTGGAAAAGACAGACCGTTCCTCCGTGAGATTTCGAGTTGCATGTGATTTTTTTGTGGGAATCCTACTTTGACTTCTTAACAAAAGTGGTAGAGGACATCTTGATGTATCACATATCAAAAATTTAGAGGAAAAGAACCAGTGTAGATAGGTGAAATCATTATTCTTTGAAGAAGATTAGATCTGGAAATTTTAACACCGACCCTTGATGCATGCATGGACGGTAAAGCAATCTTTTTGTTGAAATTTCACTTCGGTTTCTTAGCAAAAGTTGTAAAGGACATCTTGAGGTTTAACATATCAAAAATTTAGAGAAAACAAACAAGAGTAGGTAGGTGAAATCGTGGTCCTTTGGAGATGGTTAGATCTGGAAATTTCGGTACTAGGAACAAGAGTTTTAACCGTCTATATTTAACTTTTTAGGAGGAATTTGACTTTGATGTCTTCATGAAGTATCTACCTTATGGTCTTGGCTATCACATAGTCTAATTTCATAATTTTTTAAGGTCATTTGGGTACTTAATTGGAAATGTTTCTAAAACTGTGCAATCTGGTGTGTTTGGACTATGTAAGTTGCGATGCGTGGACTATATCGTTTTATATGAGGTTCTTTTGGAAAAGTGTTCTGCATGAAATATCTCCCTTTATGTCTTGCCTACAACATATTCAAATTTTATAATTTTTTTAAGTTCATTTGCCTATTTAACCAAAAGCTTTTCAAAAACTGTGCAAGTTGAACTGTCAGAATAGTAATGCTGTGATGCATGGTCTATATTGAATTATATGGGGATCTTTTGGTGTAGTGTTCTTCATGAAATATCTGCCTATATGTCTTGACTGTCACATGTTAGAATTTCATAATTTTTGAAGATCATTTGGGTATTTAATCAAAATGTTTCCTAAAACTGTGCAAGCTGGATTGTGCGAATTTCAAAAGCTATAATGCATGGACTATTCTGTTTTGTATGAAATTCTGGTGGTGTTGTGTTCTTCATGAGATAAATGCCTCTAGAGCTTGTCTATGATGTATTAAGTTCTTAGAAATTATTAGAGCCAACCACTAAATTTTAAGAAGTGTAAATTAAAAGTATGCATTTCCGTTTCTAAAATAATAGTAATAATCCATGAGTTTGCCCCATGAACTATAATGTTTTTAAGTGATTGATCTTGCTGCACATGTGGTGACATTAGGCATTACATATAAAATCAAAAGCTGAATTTGTGTTTGTTGCCATTACATCATATGCCATGTTGATATTGAGACACATTTGTAAACCTGAATTATGATAAATGAGGATACCGTCGGAGGTGTGAGCCGACAATGCCCCAGGAGTGTTAGGATGCCCGGAGGTGATTGCCGGATGCCCGAAGGTGTGTGCCGGAGGTTCCTCGCGATGCCAGGTTGGGTGCGAGCGATAAAATGTGGGATGAAATTACTGGTCCCGGAAAAGAAAAATGTGGTGATCCAATTGAAAGATAAAAGCTGAAATTGAATCATGCATAGTATGGTTACATGTATGCATGGCTATATGATGTTATATGTATAGGTGCATGGTGGTATGTGTACATATTATGGTGACATGTATGCATGGTGGTATGATGTTACGTGTACAAGTGCATGGTAGTATATGCACATAACATGGTGACTTATATACATGGTTGTTTTGGTGTAATGTGCATGGCTGAAAGGTGAGGTATGTTTAACATGTATAAACTATATGTACTCTACCATGATGTTATGATTGTTCTTATTGATGCATTGAGTAGTTTAATGGATCTTTTACCTGCTGAGTGGTTGTACTCACCCCTTTGGAGACTAACATTTCAGATTAGAAAGATGCCTCTCTCACCGGTCACCCGCAGTACCTTTTACGGCCTTCCATCTGACGTGGAGGTCGAGTGTATGGAGCATATTTGTGTCACCATCCCTGGTTTGGTGTTCTTACGGGTTCGTGTGCTGGTGATGTATGACGTGGGCCTGGCTAGGGGCCCGATCATCCAGGAGTTCTTATCTGTCCACGTCCGTTGGGATGGAGTGATGCTGGGGATGTTGCCACCGCCACCGCCGATGCACCAGGGTGGGTGTGATGGCCCGTGTGAGGAGTGGGAGTTGACACTGTTTGGGGGATAGCCGACACTTGTAGATGTTGTAATTATGATTATAATTATGGTTAATGGATCAACGAAAGCCAATAAATTAAGATACGTTTTTTCTATTCACGTATCTCTTTTGGATTCATGTATTTCCTCATCTTTTCTGTTCATGTATCTATTGAATTCATGAATTTCTTAGATTCATGTATCTCTTAGTTCATGTATTTATTGAGTTCATGAATCTCTTGAATTCACGTATCTCTTGATTCATGAATCTCTTGAATTCACGTGTCTCAGGATTCATGAATCTCTTGGTTTCACGTATCTCTTTATTCATGAACTTCGTGGATACATGCATCTATTTAATTCATGTATCTCTTTAGTACATGAACTAAAAAGCTCTATAAATAGATAGGAGCATAGAGCTTCATGAAAAAAACGGTTTTTGGTTTTGATTTTTCCGACTCGATTCCAAAAGGCTTTGATATACTTTTCTACTCTTCTAATTTTTTTAAGTGTGCTGGTTCAATTGAACGGTTCGGCTGAGTTTTGTTTGCATAGTGCTAATCCAAACAGGTTCGAGGTGTTGTATCTTAGGAGGCATAGTTCGTGAATCTACGGAACACCATTGGCAGAAACTAATCGCCTTAAGGAAATTCGGTTATCCGTACCTCACCTCCAATTTTATGTTATTTTTCAGTGATATCTTATTTTCTTCTTCTCCAAGATTTGAAAAAGGAAGGATATTATAAAGTTGTTATCATCTTCTTTACATTGATATTCTGATTACAATAAACAGTGTGTTTTCTCTAGATTATTTTTCAACAGTAGATGGAGGGTTATACGTAATCGATATAGGGGGTCGAGATCTCTCTTTTGAGTTGTAGCCAAGTTTAGCTAAAAGTCTTAGCTTTTTGGTTGTACCGACCCGAGATGTCCATCATAAAAATATAAATAAAAGTGGCTCGGCTTTATGTTTTCCTTCAATGTGTAGTTGGTGTGCATTGTATCATCGTTACGAGAATAGAGGGATGGTGAGACTCGTCTTTATTTTCCCTATGAGCTGCGCCAAATTCTTTTAAAAAATAATAATAATAATATGCCTTTGAACCACGGTTATTCTTTAACCCCTTTAATCAAAGATATGTAACTGGTATTCAATAGGTGGAGCGATAGGTATCTGTGGCGACCTTAGTTGTTTTGGGGGTGCCACATACAAAATCCAACATAATAACGATGAAGCTTGAATAAATTTTTAATCTTGTTTTCTGAAGTGTTCCCTTTTGTAATAAAATGGAAATAAATGAAAAATTTGTAAGAGAGAAAAGAATTCCTATTTCAAAGTGAACATATTGAAATTGAGGTTATTCTAAAAAAATTTGATGTTGGAGTGGGTAACCAAAAGATTATTCCAAAGGAATGAAAAAGATTATTATAATAGGTAATCATGAAATTCGATGAGAATCAATTAATTTGAAAAAGATATATTATTTTGGATGATTTTGCGAATATCTAACCTGAAAATTTGTACTTGCCTAATGATATTTAAAATATATATATATATATATATATATATATATATATATATATATATATATATATCCGGCTTTAAATCCATAGTTCACCAAACAGTACATAGGGTAAGATATGAGGATATTTGATTTTAAATCCGTAGTTCATCAAAAGTGGATAGGATATGAAGAAAGCCCTAGATTTCTTATCATATCATATACAGTCCTATCCTGTTAAGAAATCCGAACAACCAAACACACCCTTAAGTGGTAAAATTAGCTATAAAATCTTGTTTTGTAAGAACACATGGCCATGCAAGACATAATACAAAGACAAGTGGCATATGGGTGGCTTAATGAGAGTGGAAAGTGGATAATTAGGGGAATAAACATAATTTATCTATCCTTGGCGCCATTAGTGCAATTTACTAACTATTAATACTAAATAGCTAGATTTTAAACAAATACTTTTACCCATTAACAACTAAGTCGACAATAAATTAATTTAATTTGTTCTACTATTAATGTACGTCTACCAATTTGACTCAATACGCTAGACTTGGGACAATTATGTTTACGGAAAAATTATCCGTTGCGTCCCACGAAATTTATGATTTGATTAAAACTTCAACATATTCATTCGAATACTAAGGAAAATAATATTTAGCTTCATAATCTAAGTATCATTATCATAATGGAAAATCCTAAATGTCATATAATTACATATACAAAATTTCCGGATGCCACAAGCTCGCTCTAAACTCGTCTGCCATCTCCTTCCTTATCCTCCTCACTGTCAAGAGCAGCTTCTTCATCTCATCCCTCAGTTGATACAACCCCTCCAACAGCGCCTCAGTGGCCTTCTCTAGCCCAACCGCTGCTTCCCTCAGCCTCCCCACGATCTCTCTTTCGCCTCCTGATGCAACCACCTGGTCAATCACCTCAAGCACATGCCTCCCATGTGCCTCCACATCATCAAGTTCCTTCGAGACCCGCATCTTCCTGTCCCTTTCCTTGCCACGTCTCGACTCCACGATAATTGTCGACTCGATTGCACGGACAAAGTCACCCCAAGGGAACTCCTCTGGGATGCGGAGGCAGACGACCGGCCCCGAGGAAGAGCGCAAGGCCGAAGATATGACTCCGACAACGAACGCTGTCAAGAAATTGACAGCTTGGACCGCATGGCAAACAACTCTGTCAACCGGCGAGACCTTCTCCCGTAGAGCCAACATTTCAATGCTCACGGCCAAGTCTCTAAGCTGCTCCTCGATGGCAGCCCCACCCTCGCCCTCCGAATCTGCAAGCAAATCCCTCGCTTGGTGAATTTCCTCCTCCGATGGGTTGCCCTCCGAGCTGAGGAGCTTCATCGCGATCCTCCGGTCCAAGTGGCGGAGACACAGTCGCTCGATCTTGGAGGACATGCAGTTGCAAACATCCAGGACCTTCAGGCTGTTGTCCAAATACCACCACAAGAGGCTGTCGCTACCGTCCCGTTTCAGCTCATAGATTAAGGATTTCACTACGGAGTGAGCGATGGTGAGCACGTCGACAGCAGAGGAGAGCCAGGGCAAGCTGGCAGAGGCAGAGCTCAGACCACAAAGGGGAGAGAGGAGGGATTCATCAAAGGAACTGGCGATGGATTCCAGCTCCTCGGCAGTGAGCTTTGCTCCTTTTTTGTCGCCGGGATAAGAGAGGCGCGTATACATTTTCTCGAAGAATATGTAAAAGTCATCGGGGTAAGAGAGGTGCGTATTCATTTTCTCGAAGAATATGTGAAGGACAGAATATATTTTCTATTTTTTATCAAGAAAACTGAGACGAGAAAGTGGTGGAAAGTTTTGATGGACACGGGTTATGAGCTCATGCGGCATTTATATAGGGCGTGGTTTCTCTTAGGAAGGCAAGAAGAATGGAATATGGAAAGAAAATTTCATTAGAGAATTCCTAGAAAGTAATTCAAAGACATGTCCCCAATAAGGTGATTTTCTAGATGCTAGGAATGCAACAAAAATGTAATATGGAAAGAAAAATTCATAAGAGAATTCTTGGAAAATAAATAAAAGACACGCCCCAATAAGGTGTTTTTCTAGAAACTTTCATGAGAGAATTCATGGAAAGTAATTAAAAGACACGCCCCAATCTCTTGTTTCACTAGATGCTAGGAATGCAAGAAAAATGTAATATGGAAGGAAAAATTCATAAGAGAATTCTTAGAAAGTAATTAAAAGATAAGCCTTAATTAAGTGTTTTTTTCTGGATGCTAGGAATGCAAGAAAATGTAAAATGGAAAGAAAATTTCATAAAAGAATTCTTGGAAAGTAACTAAAACGCAGCCCCAATGAGGTGTTTTTTTTTTAGATGCCAGGAATGGAAGAAAATGTAATATGGAAAGAAAAATTCGTAAGAGAATAATTGGAAATTAATTAAAAGACACGCCCAAATAAGGTATTTTTCTGGAAACTAGGAATGCAAGAAAATGTAACGGGGAAAGAAAAATTCATAAGAGAATTCTTGGAAAGTAATTAAAACACATGCCCCCAATAAGGTGTTTTTTTGGGGATGCTAGGAATGCAAGAAAAATAAACTATGGAAAGAAAAATTCATAAGAGGATTCTTGGAAAGTAATTGAAAGGCACGTCCCAAACAAGGTGCTTTTCTAGAAGCTAGGAATGCAAGAAAAATATATTATGGAAAGAAAATTTCATAAGAGAGTTCTTGTGAAGTAATTAAAAGGCATGCCCCAATAAGGTGTTTTTTCTAGATGCTTTTCTAGCATCCTCATAGACATACTTGCATTATATTTCCTATTTTAACTTTCCTTTTATTTCGCTTGTGATACCAAAGCAGAGCGTCGCCGCAATGATAAAAAGGTATCAATGGTTGAAATGATCTAAATAAGTTACAGATGGACTAATGTGGTTGAATGTGGCGCTACAAACACTTTCCTTATAATTTCAAAACAATTATTTCCTTTCACTTTGTGCAGCGCGTGGCAGCGCAAAGTGAATGAATTTGCCGATGACAGAACTGGTATCATAAATACCAGCAATATGTTTAAAAAGCTCATATGTCGACATGTTTATTATTTATATTAACATTCCTAGTAAGTTTAGGCGATAAAAATAGCGGGCAATTATCATTTGGAGTGTCATGTCATGAAATCATTAATCAATAAGAGATTTCTTGGAATGTAGGAAAAAAATCCATAGAATCATTAGGTGGTAAGAGATTTCTTAGAAAGTAATTAAAAGACATGGCCAAATAAAGCGTCTCTGTTCATGTTTTTTACCTCCTCATATCATTTGTCGCGGTGCAAGACATACTTACATTTTATTTCCTAACTAACCTTTCCCTTTATTTGATTTGCAGCATTATAAACAAAACAGCAATAGCGGGTTGTCACATGTAACAAAAAGTATTGATAATTCAAATGATCTAAATGAGTTATATGTGGATGAATATGGCTGAATGTGATTGTTGAATATGGCGCTACCAACTTTCATTATATTTTTGGAACAATTATCTCCTTCCACTTTGTTTCATCATATTTCTGGAACAATTATCTCCTTCTGCTTTGCACAGCGGCCGGTGGCGCAAATGAGAGCAAATCTATTGAGGATGGAATTAGCTAAATAGATACTAGCAACATTTTTAACCTATTGATGTCTTTAGTATTTATTGCAACAAACATGAGTATTTGCTTATATACTATTTCATGGAAATTTTCACTTTACGCTGAGATTTCTCTGTCAAATTAAATAATAAATCACATTGGCTAATTAATATATGGGAGGTAATTAAAAGATGGATCAAGTAGGAAGATATCTCCTTGTGCTCTTTCTGGCCATTTCATAATCATTGTACACGGTTTCACTGGCCTTTTCGTAGTAACTAAACTTTCCCCCAGTGCACTTTCCTTTTATTCTAATAAGAATTTTTGCTCTAATGATAACTGTCCACGGGTTACCGTAAATGGCAAAAAAAAACCATCTAATCCCAAGTCCTTTACATTTCCCCCCATTAGCCAAATCAAAAACAATCTTAAACATGACATTGATATTCTTACTTTATATCGGGATATTTTGGTTGGTCATATTAGGTATTAAATTTCCCCATGGCTAATCACCCCCTGGGAGGTATTTAAAAGCGGAGCTAAGCAGGAAGGATTCTCCTTAATACTTTTCATGGCCCTTATGTGCTTGTGGTATGCGGGGTCGCAAGCCTTTTAGAAGTAACATAACTTTCTCCAATACACTTTCCTTTAATTTTTAAAATAATATTTTTGCCTTCAGAAGAAATATTCACGCGTTGCCACGAATGAGAGATAATTTATTGCCAATAGAATGATGAAAAAAAATGCTAGTGTTATTATTAAAAATTAAATTTATACATTTAGATTACAGATGTACGTAATTAATAAACTTAGGAATGAAAGATATTACCTAATGAGTAATTACCACTTGGGTTCATACATGGTGCCTTGGTTGTCACTTAAATTTTGTCAAGTTGTCAATTGTAAAAGAGTATTTATCAAACTAATATATAAACTTTTATGAGGTTAGCTAATGATGTCTAAATTACAAAAATTCTCTATTGGCATTTCGATCTGCACAATCGATGCGACCAATTCATTTGCACAGATTTATTAGGCAACCAAATGCAAGCGAGATATTCTCGGACTCCCGAAGCCTTAATGATTAATTTGTTTGCAGCTATTTGGTTGAATGGATAACTTAAAAACCAATGAAATCTTCTATTCACCACAATTATCGATTTAACAGTGGCAAAACCACTCTAATTGTTACACATATTTTCTAGTTATTATTTATGTTATCCACATTTTCTCTAGAGCAACCCCATGCGAGCTTTAAATTCTTCCCTAGCAGGTGTATCTTTCATATTCTTGTTTTTAATGTTCTGATTGGATAGATAATTAGCCCATTTGAATGATCCATGTAGTTTTAATTCCAATTAACTCTACTTCAAAGACACGCTCTTTGCCATTGAGAAAAATATGATTCCATTCACTTAACTATCTTTCATATAGTTCAGGTTTGAGATTTAAGATTTGATTATACAAATTTAACAACTTCCAAAACTTGAATGTACTTTTCCTGTAAGTTTTAAGACTTCTAATCTAACTATTCCATGAATTAATGAAACAAGAGAAAAGGATTAGTAGCAAAAGAAAGAAGAAGAAAAAGGAGGAGAAAAGAAGCCGGTAATGAATAAACCTTTATCAATTATCAAAGTCAGTTTTGGATTTTACTTTGATTCAATTGAGCCCTCGAACTTTTGTGAAATTGAAAGATCGATTATCCAAGGTGTGCAAACACCGTTCTTAATGATAATTCTGCTCTTCGAAGTACAAAAGTCGGTGTGATAGGTTCTAGCAGCTATTCTCCCAAGATATAATATAACAAATCTTCTTCTTTATTGCACACAGAATAATAGAAAGAACAATAACAATGTTTGGTGTATAACCAAATAAAGAAAGGAAAGATATGTAAAGAGAAAAAAGAATATTCTTGTTTTGATATATTTATATTATTTTTCAATTATATTCGGAGTAACAATTTGTAGGTAAAAGAAAGAGACAACCATTTTCCACCTTGAATTCTTACATTTAGTTGAGAAATATTACAAATCCATTGCAAATTGATAGAAGTCAAAACCATTACAAAACCGTTGTTGATCTGCTGTAAAACATTATAGATTAATGGTTGAACAAAACTGTTACAAATTAATGACAGTAAAAAAAAAAAAGCTTTCGATATTGCAAAACTTACTAAAATATACAAAAATGCCCCACGTATTTCATAAAGTTTTGAAAAGAAATGAAAGAATAATGTTGGGTTATTGGAGTATGATGCATTGGAAGTTCGGAACCAATGCTTGTTAGGCTATGAATCGGACCTAAAAAAAATGAAATATAATTCACAAAATCATTTGTGAAATTTGAAACTTCAATAAATCAAGAATTCCTTTTTGTGAATTATAATTATCACCAATCGCATTCCACCCCCATATATTTTGTTGTTCAGCGCAATTCTATGCTTAGAGGTTATGCGCGTGCTTAGTTTATTTATAAGTGCTCTAGAGAATACTTCCAGTAATTCTCACAAGAGTGAACCCCCAACTTCACACTTATATAGGTGATCCCATAAAATTTATTCTACAATTCAATATAACACCAATAATGGCTATGAAATTCATTGAGCCTCTCTTTTAGTACAGTCTTTCGCTATTCTCACCTTAGAAGGGATAGTAATTTCTTTTAGTGCATCATTAGATCAACAGGTAACTTGTTATTACCTAATGAACTTAGTTCATGGGATTGTCAATCACATAAGTTGGGTCATCATTATTATTGACTTTCTTTAACTAACTTAAGTCCCATTTCCCTTGATGTATAGTCAGAGGATCAACCAAATCTACTTTTTGACTTTACATAATCAATGGACATAGTTCCATCCATAAGCAATTGATTTACTACATCATGCCTAAACCAAATTTGTCTACATTTACCATTGAAAGTTTCATTCATTGCAATGGAGCCTCTTAGCAATCACAATGTTTAAACATAAAAGGTGTAGTTCATTCCCAAACGAACATTTGCTAAGAAGTTCCTCATCCACTCAGCCTTATTTTCAAATGTGAGTTAGAGAAGAATTTTCTTGTTTTCAAGAACTTGAGCGGTCCTCAAATCACTAAGATAAATAATTTCTCCTCCTCCCCCGCTAGCATTCTATTTTTATGTATATACCTAGTAACACCAAAGCCTACCACCCATTCTTTCTCATTGGCCTATGACCTTGAGAATTATATCATCAGAATCATCTATTTCAACCAAGTTGTTTAGCAGGATTATCATTTCCTCCATAATTCTTGTCTAACTGATTTACAAGTTACATCACCTTCACCAAGAATGAGCACATATCCGCTATCTGAAATGTTCTTTTGAAGTGACATCTCCATATAATGCTCTTGAGTAAGTATTATCCCCCTATAATGTAAAAGAGCTTAAAAATCTTGTTTATATAGCAAAAACTTGCTCGGCTCAATAGTAAGCATTTCATAGTAAACAATCTATCAACATAATATCACATCCACACAATTTCCCCAAGAAGAATACTCGAACTTCCCAAACGAGCACTTCTCAATCATCAACTAATCAAATTTATAACGAATCTCCCAATATATCAATTTTCTTGCAATCTATTTCCTAAAGAAGACGACATAATTTCTTGCAAATTGGAACACTTTACAGCCATAGAAAATATTTCAAGCTTGCCATGCGAAAGAGGAGGAGTGCATACCCGTCAACAATCCCTACAAGCTAGTAGTACTCTTTGCCGTTGTTGATGACAACGACCCTATTCTGTTTCCAGCTCGAATAGATTCAAACAACGGGAGAAAGCCTTTGTGCTCGATGTAAGAACTAATCATGGGTCAGGATGAAATGTCGACCGCGATGGCACTACTTAGTCTACCCACAAAAGACCACAAGCAAGGACCAAATACGAGAATGGTGGTTTTCAACAACCAACACTTCTGTGAATAAAAATGTACAACATTGATAAACTAGAAATACAAACACGTAAGGCTTCCAAAAATCAAAAGAATGAAATGTTTGACTTAGCCTGTTCGTTGGAATTGGAATCCTCCAATTCAAATGAGCACATTCCTACAATCCCCGATAGGAGAATCATAGTAGTTGCCTTAAACTTCAGTCAATAAACCCTCAAAATCTACCGCTCACTTACTATTGCTCCGCCTCAACTTCACCTCACTAATATTGATGTTTAAGCTTAGCGCATTGCTTTCCCAATTGTGACGTGACAAAATAATGTCGGAGCTCCCGTCGTAATGCACAACAACAAAAAATATCCTTAAGATTGTTGGAAAAAATTAGACAATATGAAAATAAGAATTGTTAGAAATCTGATGAAAAAGATGGGTAAATAAGATTAATTGTATGAGACGTTCAAGCACTATCCTTAAGAGAAATTTTGCCCCTCGGAGAACAGGCGCTTGCGAATCACAGAAGTTCTGCAGCTTTGCAGCACTAACAAACCTCAACAGGACATGTAGGGGTCATTTAGGGACAAAAAGTCTTAATGTGCATGTGGCCACTAACTTAAGCATAAATTGCCTGGAACAGAGAATAAGCAAGTACGAAAGAAAAGGAGCCTTAAGATGCGCATCACTACCAACTTTGCATAAGAGCTCAGAATTCCCAAGTGGGAAAAAAAAAAAAAAAACAGGTGACCATTGAGGTTGAGAAGGAAGCAGACATGGCATGAAATCTATTAATGATACTCAAGGAAAATGTACTTTGCGGCTAAAATTGGGCATAAACAGTAAAACGTGAATTTTTGAAGATGAATTTGACAGATGGGGATTACAGTTAGGAGTCAACTTCCCTCAGGTAAAGCCAGTTTTGTCTTTGCTCTTTGTTCTCTGAATCTTAATAAGCAGTTATTGTTGTTTACTTTAGTCTACTAAATTGTGAGTTCAGCAAAAACCTACTCACTTGTGCGAATGAATCAGAAGTAAGAGTGAAGAGAGATTGCTCAGTCATAAAAGGCATACATACCCAACAAGCCATATAAAACTCACTATTCAATTGATTATAAAAGTTGGACTGAAGATCCGTATGTTGACATGAGACTCTTCAAAAATTTTGACAACAAGAATCCTAACAAAAAAAGAGTGACATCCTCAACAGAACTGTTGCTAACAATTCATCTCATTTCAGCTTAGATTTTGATGAGCTCTGCAGTGGCTTTGCAATTGTTTGAGCAGGGGCAGGTCTCATGGCCTTCTTCACATCATATTTAATGGATGACAAGGCACAGATCAATGCAAGCAACATCGTAGGATAAACATAGACTGCCTTTGCAGGATCCACATTCACAGGCTTTCCCAAGATGCCCTCCTTGACAAGACCCCAGATTATTAGCAGCGTCCCAAACATGCTCATCCTCCCTGGTTTTAGCAGACCCACAAGTGCTCCTGCCACAGAGAAGTAGCCTCCAGCAAGAACCTGGAAGAATCAACAGGTGGTGAAACAAACTATGTCAAGAACTCCAAATTAACAAGAAAAGCATGCAAGAAGTTCGGTTGTACGACATATTGGGCACTCTAAGAAACAAGTGACACTTTAAGCATTCTATCGCGGATAGAATTGGGACACTTATGAGGAGACAGACAGTAATATTCACATTAAGCGAAAGAACATGACCAAGAAAAAGTATCGATGCAATAACTGTTGCCTGTAAAGAGTAGACGCTGGAGTTTTCCCTTAATTGGGTCAAATTAATAAAGCAGCTGTTATCTAAAGAGCGCAAATCATTTACTTCATCATCTAGCACATGCACTGCAGTGTGACAAACGTACAATTTATGTCGGTGTTTAGCTGAAAAAAAGAGCATATGCGACAAGAAGATGAGACGTAGAAAGATCAGATTAAAAAAGAACCTCCAAGCGCTGTAAATCAACTAGTGCCGGGGCTTCTTTCACAGTAATTAGATTATAGATATCCAGCAAGTCATTCCAGCTTGGAACTGTCATGTGCTTTACAAGGCCATTGACAACAGCTCCAGGGTAGAGAAGGGCCTTCACCGCAGGAACAGGGATTATCTCACTGCAATAAGCTGAGATGATGTGACCTGTATGGGGGTCGAACACACACCAGACCTACATGTGATCCTGCACGGTAGTCCCGAACGAAATAAACTGACTTAGAGAAATGCTTCAAAAAGGATCCTTCCACCTTCTTCCGCGTGAGTAACACCATGAACTTTATACATGAATTCGAAAGAAAATAAAGATACCGGCTAGACTTTCCAACTGTATATTAGATCTCAAACTATAAAGAGAGAGAATTTCTCTTCAGTCAACACAAGACACGTAATCGACTGGGAAAAAGAATACATCGTTGCGTCTTTTTAGGTTCGAGTTATCCCAAATATTCCTCTTAAAAGAAAGAACTCACTCTCTCAAAAACAATCCAGGGCCAACAGCTTCAGAAAAAGTAGTTAGGCACTTCATGGCATGAGCACGGGTTTTGATATCTGCTACACGTTCACTTGTACATCTGAAAACCAAACCTGTGGAGTACTTTACAATCAGGTACCATACCTTTTCTGTCCCTTTTATTACAAAATACCCTCCAGGATCAAGGGGGCACTCACCTGATAACAGAAATTCATCGGCTGGGCAAGCGGCGTCGGGGCAGCTGGGCGAGCGGCGAGCGGCGTTGGGGGGCGGCTGGGCGATCGAGCGGCCTCCACCAGGGGACGAGCAGCGTCCAGCGGCGGCATCGACGGCCGGCTAAGCGGCAGCATCGACGGTCGGTGGCGCCGAGGGTGAGCGGCGTCAGCGACAGGCAGAGGAAGCAAACAGGAGAGACTCAATTATGTGAAGTGTGAGCGTGTGAAGTGATTTGGGGTTTTCATTTGGAGCCCTAACCGGTTCCAAAGAAAAGGAGCGGGGAACTAGAACCGATTCTATCCGGGAACCGGTCCGGTTCGGTTCCCGGTTCTACCTAGGAACCGCACTCACCCCTACGCAAGGCCAAACTCATGGAAAGTTCAATTGAGGACTTCAAGGGGTGGAAAGTGCCTCGAATAAGGATGACATCGGACCAGGTTGGAGAGCATTATGTCCCCATACTCCGAGCAAGTTCTCTTTCATGGTCAATCCAACACGCGATGTCGCAAATGAAAATGGTGAAACATTCGAGTCTTATTATTCCAACTTGATTTTTCTTTGAAAGAAAATATTAAAAATCATCCTCGCGTTTTAACTATATATCAATTTGCACCTTGAATTTTAGAAACCTACAATTAACATTCAAAGTTGCATTTAACATATGATCCGACTTATGAACTCGCCATTTTCCCAATTTTGCCTCTCTCATCGTTTCAAATCCACCCTCGATGAAAGCCCACTTGCCCAAAACCGCAACCCGCCCACCCTTGAGCCGCAACCTGGCGTGCTCTACTCATGTTCATCGAGGTCAACTAAAATCTATTGATTCTGACTCAAATCTTAGTCGAACTCGATTCGATGCCGACAAAGCTCAAGGTGTCTAAATTCCAAATATTTCGAATTTTACAATACGTGTTAACTTTTGCGCTTTGTGAAAATTCCAAATGTTTTCAATATGTAAACCGTCACATTTTGATTAAGTAAAAAGTGAAAAGGTGAATGATGAAAATCAATCCGAACATACCCAAAGTGAACAAAAATAAACATCGATAGACTTTCATCGGAATAGGATCTGTCATGGCCAATTTTACAATTATGGCCCCACCCAGTTCTTCCTAGATTTAGATCGACCAGATCCGTTCTTGGACTAAACAAGCGTCACTGCTCACATATTCGACGACTTCATAAGTTAAATGAGCAAGATATGATGGAAAATCTCTTTGTACGAATTCTTCATAAACTTTGTGATCAGGATGTGTTACGAGAGATTGACTTTATTACGAGCGTTTAAATGAAGCCCTTGAAGAACAATGTTGAGGGGGATAGGATTCGGATCTCACATTGATGTCTTCGCTCTTATTGTTCTTTGAAGGTTCAAGGATGGTCAGAAATGCATTGAACCCTTTGACCAAAAATCACAATAAATTTTCGAGCCTTCCTGAATAAGAAATTGCCGTGTTCTTCTACAAATCACTAGAAACCAAACAACATGAATGAGCATCGATTTGGACGCAAGTTATCTCCATTGACTTGACTTTTCAAAATTGCACAACATTGGGTTAATGTTTCAGACAGAATTCTTCATCTAATCTATGTCCATGTGAAAATATATAATATAGTTTGATCTGGAGATTACCCGGAAGACAGGTGTCTGAGTTTTACAGCTTAAAGAACTCGAGATCTTAAGGTTCTATTGTCATCGATTCATTATGACCAAGTCTATTAACAAGCTTCTACTTTTAATCTTTGTGCATCTTCTCCCCTCTAAAATTCACTAATTTTTGCTGGAATAGCTGGTGAGGAGATTAATGTGGATGTCGATTTTTGACTTTTGCAAAATCACGAGTTGTTGGGTTGATTCCACATTTTATATGTCTGGTATCAGAAAAAGTAAAACCTCCCCACTTGCACTTCACGGGGCCTAGGCAATCAATAAATTTTCCCATAAACGTATTCTGGAATCTCTCTAACTAGAATACAAAACTTTCGAGAATATATTTTTGAAAAAGTCGATTGCATTGCTGGTGACAGACAGCACCTCGTAGAATATGATAGCATCCACTCTCCACTTCTTCTTAACCACCAATTTCTAGTAAATTACTCATCTCCCGGACGAATTCCAACATCCTCAGCCTGACGTCACATAGAATGTCCGGTCAGTCATGACTTCATTTCATATGCTTTAGAAGAGACGTGGTGGAAGGTCATCTAGCTAACACAAAGGAAAAGAGAGAGGAGGACATGTCTACAAGTGAAGCTCATAATTAGTCCTTAACGCTACGTTTTGCTTAAGAAAGATTCCCTTGCATACAGAGAAATTAAAGAATAGATCTATTATTTAATTAATCGAATAAATAGATAATGAGATGGACCGGTTAATATAGAAGTTGCGTGACCCGCTTTTCATCCCCAGCCGCAGCAATGAAATAAATTCAACTTTCTCTAAATTCGACTATCCAATAGTTTAGTGCAAGTGGAAAGCCATATTGAAAAAAGGTACTGTAGGATTACCTGTCGTAAATGTAATACTTAATCAATTTTACATCTAATAGTTATTTAACCATAGTAAATGTAATATTTAATTAGAAACCACACCTTTTCTATAGTGAACAACACTTGTCCTAAGGCGAAAGGAGGAAATGCAATCGAAAAGTATGACTATAGCCAAATGCTCTCTTTTCAATATGATTACCATTTCATAAGCAGACTTCTAACAACATTCAGTACATCGGCATCCTTACTGCTAGCGCTAAGCAAAGAGCCAATTTTATTTGGTTACGAAAAGAAAAGGGAAAGCATTTCATGATAGGATCACTATATGGGACACTGAGCTGAAAATCCAGGGCCCCCATAATAGAAATTGACACCAAATGTCCCAGGCGGGTCCATGTTGAGCAGTAAGTCATAGCAATTAGGTTTTGTCACAACCGTCTGAAGATTCACCGGGTCTCTCTCAATGAATCTGTCGTCGAGGAATTTAAGATAGCGGAAATAGGACGCCCTTCTATAGCCTTCGGAAGGGAAATGGCCACTCCCCATTTGCGTTGACGTATGAAGACCCCACGGCTTTGTGTTGGCTATCTCTCCACCCCAATAAATTCTTTCTGCAGGGCCCTTTAGATGAGTGAAGAGCCTTTCAGGCCAGTACCCTACAATTTCATCCTCAATGCGGAGCCACCAATCTCCACTAACTTGATCCTGAAATATTTTTATTAAGAGACAGAAGACTCAGAAGATATCCCATGTGTATTTACTAAAAAGATTGTTCAATTACCTTCCATATGGCTATAGTTATATCGCGTTGCCGGTCATTATAGATGGAAACTGGGTCAAGCAGATTGTTTGGAGGAAATCCGGTGCCCTCTTTTAGTTTGAATCCATCTCCGCAGTTGAGATTGTAGCAGGGAGTACGATAGCCATCTACCTAAAGTCCACCCAAGGAAAGCATGTCAAAATTTGACATACATATGAAAGTTTGATGAATTGTAAGCACTGAAAAGAGTTAAGAAATCACGGTATAAAATATGAAAAGCTTCGCCCGATTGTAGGGATAAGAAACTGTATCAACCTACTATAGAAACACAAACTACTTATCTTCTATATCTACAAACATTTAGAAGCAAATCATGCTAAAATTTTCGGAGTCGATCGACGTAAGTTCTTACCATCCATCCCACTTTCACTGCGTTCATACTCTCTTTGGGGCCTGCTTCGAGCCAAATTTGGGAGAAACTGACTTCTGGCCAAACGACGGCAGGATTCCACACATTTATTGTTGCACGAGCTCCCATGAACCTGCCGGCGGCGGTCAAGTTTAGGGGTGAGCGGTTCCCGGTTCCTTACGAGTTCCGCTTGGAACCAGGAACCTACTCTCGGGTACAAGTTCCTCATTTTTGGAACTGGAATCTACCCGTCAGAACCAAGAACCTGGAACCTACCCTGTCACAGGTTCCGAGGTTGGTTCCAGGTTCCAACAGGTTCCAACGGGTTCTTTTTTCTTTTTTTTTTCTTTTTTAGTTAAAAAAATGGAAATGAATGCCGCAATAATAAACAAACTTGTCATTCATCAACGATAGGACAGTAAAAGGAGGAAAATAACATATGATGAAAGTGCTTTGATGGAATCAAGTTCATCAGATTTGATTGAACAACGCATAAACAAATTTCATGAATTTAGATGCCCATAACCTCAAGCTATAGACTAATTGACCAAGCAACGGAAGTAGTATTAGTAGAATGGACGAGAGAACTTCAACAGCCTGATTTTCTATTCAATGAAAAAATGTCACTACCCAACAAAGTACATACAGATGTGCCTCTTGCTGAGAATCATCAGTTCCCCATATCTATTCCACAAACTGACGTCCCTACTTTTCAAAAAGGAAGAACAAAGCAACAATCATTCAGGAAGCCGATAGGGCGTATGAACCCTCATCAAGCACCCTTTATGTTGATATTACAGTGGAGATTGGGTAAACTTGAATGTTAGCTCTACAATTGGAAGAAACAGTGTACAGCGGAATGAATTCAAAATAAAAAAGTTAATTACCTCTGGCATATCATTAGGACAGTCAAACTTATGACATCCGTCCACATACCCTGCAAAGAGGCTGGTATCATTTGTCTCTTAGCTTTGAAGTCAGAAACTGGATATTCAAGAAACTATCAACGCTCTTTTCCTGGATTTGATGAACCGGCATGTATGGATATGCCCTCTCCCGGCTTTAGCTCTACTTGACATACAGCACACATGAACAGCCTAAACATGTTGCATAGGGGGTATTTTGTATCTAGCCTGCATTTTACAAGCATTTCTCAGTCAAAGAAACATTGATACGTCATGCAATCACAGTTAGGCATACAAGAGTGGTCCACCAAATTACTATCATAAAAGATCCATTGTTGTGACTGAAAGTGGAGGTTAAGATGTAGACCTTTCTGAGAGCATTGCGGATCCATTCTCATATAACTCCTCCACTACATCTGGCTCAATATATTCTTGATCAATCTAAGAAGATGATTCAGATGACTTTTTACGAAACATTGACTTGAATACTCCTTTTCCTGGCTTCTTCAGTGGTGGCAGAGGAGCCATTGGTTTATCTTGCAGTAATATATCGATAACAATGCATGTTGTATCATCTCGAAGTCCTTTTTCATGTAAAGCTTCTTGTAATAAAAGAGGCCGTGAGTTTACATCTAATATAAAGTACATCAAGCTATGTCATGTACCAGATACAATTTCACCACACAATATTTACCACAAACAAATTAAATGTTATCCTATTAAGTAGGGTTAGCCATATGAATTCTTCCAATGCCATTGCACTTTGTGTCAAGACTTCCATAAGATCTAAGTGGTCCACATCTTTTCTTATAATCTCCTTCCTACGTCTTCCCTCTTCCCATTTAACTGGAGTCTTCATCTCATAACCACATCTCCTCACCGGAGCATCCGAAGGCTTCCGTTTCAAACATATAAGCCTTGCATAGGTTGTCTCCTCCTCTCCCCGAGCATGAACAAGAGAATGCAAACTACTCTTGTAGCGGGCGTGCCACATATTCCATATCTTTCGGTGAACATCGCTTTCCACCAATGTTGGTAGGTACTTAAGGTTAAAGCTGCATTCACGAGGGAAGAAATATTCAAGAATGTTTTGCTCTCCTTTAAACGGCTTATGAGAAATGAACCTATTAGGGATAGAACATTGCATAAAGGGGACTATATCAACCAAAATCAAACATTTAAAGCACATTTCATTACAGCAAATAAGTAATCATGACTCCCAAACCAGGTTCCATAAACCCCAATGGAATTACTCCCCGTATTGAGCTTACTAAAAGAGCACACCTCAACGGCATAAGGACTAAAGACTTTTCAGAATTATAAGAAAACATCATATATATTGGCCATCGGGTTAAAGAAACAAAAGAGACAGCAAAATGGGGGCTTCTTCTCGCACTTATCCAGTAAAGTGCAACCAAGTAAGCACGTCACCGAAAGACATTTTGTTTTCACATGTTCTACTCAGATTTCCAAAACATCAAGCCCAACTAACTACAAAACAACAACGAGTGTCGACAAGCACCACGAAAAACATAAGACTCTAAGCAATGTTTCTATTGCGAAGATTAAAAGAAAAGACAAGGCGAGCTGCAGTGTCGCGGGCTTCGGGGCACGGCTTCGGGCGCGACTTTGAGGCACGGCAAAGCGGAAGCGGCGGCGTCGTGGGCTGTAGGCGAGGCGCGGCGAAGGCAGCAGCCGGCCGAGCAAGAGTGACGTCGGGGCACGGCGAAGGCACGGCAGAGCAGCGGCATCGCAGGCTGCAGGCGAGGCACGGCGAAGGTAGCAGCGGGCGAAGCAGGAGCGACGTCGGTGCGGGCTGCAGGCGAGGCGCGGCGGGGATGCTACTTGGTGGCGTCGAGCAAAGGGCAAAGAGAGAACAGAGGGCGAGTGTCGTGAGGGTGAGACGGTGAGAACAGAGGGCCAAGTGTCGTGAGTGAGAGTAATTTGGGGCTTTTTACCCTAACCGGGACCGGTTCCGGTTCGATTCAGTTCCGAGTTCTTATGGGAACCGGAACCGGGAACTAAGAACCGGAACCGGTCCTTTGGAACCGGGAACCGCGCTCACCCCTAGTCAAGTTTACTGCAGCATACTGACAAGTACATAGCAAAGTCATTAAAAGATGTAACTTCAGGATCAATGCATAAACCGGGAAAAAAAAACTCAAAATCAAAGACACAGTAAGTTTTAAAGCGATGTATTTTCACATACCTCGTGATCTGCATCCGGTAATGCGTCATTCCTGCTCACATTGAGCCACTTCTCGTCTGGAGTCAACCGTATAACAGATGGAGAACGCCCATCGCTTACCGTAGCAATGGCACTTAAGATCAAAACAAACAATTTGAAGAGATGCATTGGTGAACTCACTATCGCCATTGAAGAGCGAGAGTCGAGTACTTTTTAAAATGAGCCGAGGCAATGCTCTTATTTATGTTATGCATAATGCGTATTCCCTTGGATGACCTAATCGTCATTAATACAGTCCACATGGATTACCATTACCACAATGAAGAATATTTCTTCTTTGAGCAAATCTGGATGTAAATCGCAAAACTGACTCTGCAAGCGAAAAGAAATGTTCAAGAATTGGTAATGGAACGAAGATAGGCATGGGAGACTTATCCTTTCCCTTCCGAAGATGGGAAGATGAACAGAAAAAAACAGGTCAACTTTCATGAGTGGAAAAATTACTCATTTTGGAGTGGCCGTCTAGACCTCAATAGCAGTTTTAACCATGGGAAGCTTCAAGAGAAACTACGGGACATACTTCAATAGCAGACTTAATCAATGGGAATTATATCTACCTACGTAAATTATAGGAACAAGAATATTATGAAACAATTCCATTGAAACATGGGATCGAATCAACAACTTCATTTATTAAAGTGCCAGAAGTAGTGAGAATCTACATAGCACCAACACTTTATGGTAGCAATAACACTTTCTAGGAGCCTTCGTGTCGTATCCGACGCTCCGACA
The DNA here is from genome assembly GCA_014182715.1 of Eucalyptus cloeziana. NCBI lineage: Eukaryota > Viridiplantae > Streptophyta > Magnoliopsida > Myrtales > Myrtaceae > Eucalyptus > Eucalyptus cloeziana. The sequence goes on along the minus strand of CM024643.1, from coordinate 23,122,444 downwards.
CGTGATCAACGAGTGTCGAAAAATCTAACACATGCCCAACTCTTTTCGACACACTCTGACACGTGAGTCTGGAATTCCGACACGCACGGGATCAATTTTAAAAAATTTCAATACTTGAGGAGTCAAAAGGTAAATATATATACACATAAGAGGTAGGGCTAGTGGCCGAGTGCCACTACTACCGCTGCCACCTTCGAAGGGGGTTGGCAACCTTGTCAGCCCTAGGCGGCAAAGGTGGGGCCCAACCCTCACTGCCGAAACATGTCCGGATATATTTTGAAATGTTGCATTTCCTAAATGATCTACACACATTTAGAATGACAATCATTCTAAAATCTTCAGATTTCATCATTCCAAGTTCTTACCATCCATTCGGCCTCCACGGTGTTCATATTCTATTTAGCGCCTGATGTGAGCCAAATTATTCATTTGATGTAAAAATAATGGAGCCCTAGAAGGTGCTTAACTTGAGAGGTAAAGGTTCTCAAGCAATAGCAAAATAAAAAGGCATGGAGAACTTCTAGGGATCGAGCATTGTGATGCATGAATATCTTATCTTCTAGAAGAAACTTGCTAGGAGTAATTTCTCTCTTGCGAAATTAAAAACCTAAAAAGAAAATAATATGGATTGAGATTATCACAACTTTATACGATAAAGATTGCATGATCACTAGTTATGAGCTAATAATTATTTAGCATTAGTTTCATTCGTTTCATGAAAAATGATTGAATTTGAAAATATTTTCCAAAAATTTACGTTTGTATCGTTTATAAAAATAAAAATAAAAATAAAAATAAAAATAAAAATAAAAATAAAAATAAAAATAAAAAACAACAATTATTTCAGTTGTTATGTGTGACATCCCGAATTTTTCAATTTTATTTTTAGTAAATTGAGACGGGCATTTCATCTGCACGTATATAGTTCATTTCCTTAAGTTGGCCACTCATGTGAAAACCAGGTCTATCGGTGAAGCCGGTAAGAGATTCTAATGCATCAGACTCGAGAATTTGACCAGGAAACGACCTTTCGACCGGGCTAATCTGCAAGGGTCATTATGGCACAGTTAAAAATCGATTAGAAGCCGGAGATAGGTCGGCTCGACAGAGGCATGTGATCGGGTGTGGGTGATTCCACTAGATCACATTATTCTTGTCAGTCGACACTGGACCAAATTTTCTATCGATTGGGTCCCCTGTGTTCGTATTTGAAACCTTGAGATTTTCACGACAACTGAGGGTCGCCAATGTGTCAAAGATGTACATTGTGGCTTGAGATTTATCAACCACAAGTCGAATGCATAAAAAAATCTAAAAGCTAACCGGTAAGTCAGGACGCGCTAATATCGTGCCAGAATGAAATTAACCGTGAAATTATGAATGAATTAAGAAATTGGAAGTCTTGGGGTGTCACATACCTTATGAGGATCATGTATTAATTTTATGGATTTTAATTGGGCTCAATTGGACGAGAATTGATTGGATTTGAGAAATTTAAGGTACTAGATTTTAGGCCCGTGGAAAATGAAATTGGACCCCATTGGACTAAAATTCTGGAGGGTTTGAACTTAGTGGGGTATGACATCACTCATGGTGGGCTTTTTGTGGATTAAAGAAAAAGAAAAGAAAAGCCCCATTCTCTCTCCTCCCTCTTTCTTCTTCTTCTTCTTCTTCTTCTTATTCTTCTTCTTCCCCCGTAGGTTTCCCCCTCCATTTTTGTTCTGCATTTTTCTTCAAAAACCAGCAACCAAGAATCTTGGAAGGGGGACCAGCCCGCCCGTCGCGGCCCGCCGCCGCCGCCGCCGGACATTGTCGTCGTCGCGTCGACCGCCATCGCCCCGCCCGCGCGCCATCCGCCCGCGCGCCCGCTCCGCCGCGCGCCGCTCCGCCCGAGTGCCGCCCCTTCGCCGCCGCTCGTCGCCGCCAGCTCGCCGCCGCCGCTCCTCCTCCTCCTCCGCGCCCGAGCCACCCCTTTTCCCCCTCCGGCCAACCTTGGTTGAGGGCTGATCTGGAATTTCAGGCCCCTCTTTGGCCGTTTTCCCGGCCCCGGTTGCTCGGCCCGCCTTAAGGAAAGTCGATCCTCGCGTCGGCCCCATCGTTTTGGCGTGCTCGGCTCGCTAATCCGTTAAGTTTAACTCTCTAAACCTTAATTAGAGGGTTAATAATACCCTAAGTGTGCTTAGCCTAGGTTAATTAGGTTTAGGTGGTTAGTTTAGTTTATTTAATTTTAGGTGGTTAGTTTAGTTTATTTAATTAAGGTACTAGATTTTAGGCCCCGGCGGAAAATGAAATTTAACCCATTAGACTAAGATTGTGGAGGGTTTGAACTTAGTGGGGCATGACATCAGTCATGGTGGGCTTTTTGTGGATTAAAAAAAAAAAGAAAAGAAAAGCCCCATTCTCTCTCCTCCCTCTTTCTTCTTCTTCTTCTTCTTCTTCTTCTTCTTCTTCTTATTCTTCCCCCGTAGGTTTCCCCCTCCATTTTTGTTCTGCATTTTTCTTCAAAAACCAGCAACCAAGAAGCTTGGAAGGGGGACCAGCCGCCGTCGCAACAGCAGCCGTCGCCGGACCGCCGTTGCCGTCGCGTCAGACCGTCGTCGCCGTCCGCCCGCGTGCCGCTCCGCCCGAGTGCCACCCCTTCACCGCCGCCCGTCGCCGCCAGCTCGCCGCCGCCACTCCTCCTCCTCCTCCGCGCCCGAGCCACCCCTTTTCCCCCTCCGACCAGCCTCGGTTGAGGGCTGAAATTCTAGCTTAGATTTGGAATTTCGAGCCCCTCTTTGGCCGTTTTCCCGGCCCCGGTTGCTCGGCCCGCCTTGAGAAAAGTCGATCCTCACGTCGGCTCCGTCGTTTTAGCGTGCTCGGCTCGCTAATCCGTTGAGTTTAACTCACTAAACCTTGATTAGAGGGTTAATAATACCCCAAGTGTGCTTAGCCTCGGTTAATTAGGTTTATGTGGTTAGTTTAGTTTATTTAATTTTAGGTGGTTAGTTTAGTTTATTTAATTAAGGTACTAAATTTTAGGCCCCGGCGGAAAATGAAATTGGACCCATTGGACTAAGATTGTGGAGGGTTTGAACTTAGTAGGGCATGACATCACATGTCATGGTGGGCTTTTTGTGGATTAAAGAAAAAGAAAAGAAAAGCCTCATTCTCTCTCCTCCCTCTTTCTTCTTCTTCTTCTTCCCCGTAGGTTTCCCCCTCCATTTTTGTTCTGCATTTTTCTTCAAAAACCAGCAACCAAGAAGCTTGGAAGGGGGACCAGCCGCCGTCGCAGCCGCAGCCGCCGCCGGACCGCTGTCGCCGTCGCGTCAGACCGCCATCGCCGTCCGCCCGCGCGCCGCTCCGCCCGAGTGCCGCCCCTTCGCCGCCACCCGTCGCCGCCAGCTCGCCGCCGCCGCTCCTCCTCCTCCTCCGCGCCCGAGCCACCCCTTTTCCCCCTCCGGCCAGCCTCGGTTGAGGGCTGAAATTCCAGCTTAGATCTGGAATTTCGGGCCCCTCTTTGGCCGTTTTCCCGGCCCCAGTTGCTCGGCCCGCCTTGAGGAAAGTCAATCCTCGCGTCGGCCCTGTCGTTTTGGGGTGCTCGGCTCGCTAATCCGTAGAATTTCACTCGCTAAACCTTGATTAGAAGATTAATAATACCCTAAGTGTGCTTACCCTAGGTTAATTAGGTTTAGGTGGTTATTTTAGTTTATTTAATTTGAGGTGGTTAGTTTAGTTTATTTAATTAAGGTACTAGATTTTAGGCCCCGGCGGAAAATGAAATTTGGCCAATTGGACTAAGATTGTGGAGGGTTTGAACTTAGTGGGTCATGGTGGGCTTTTTGTGGATTAAAAAAAAAAAAAGAAAAGAAAAGCCCCATTCTCTCTCCTCCCTCTTTCTTCTTCTTCTTCTTCTTCTTCTTATTCTTCTTCTTATTCTTCCCCCGTAGGTTTTCCCTCTATTTTTGTTCTGCATTTTTCTTCAAAAACCAAAGAACCAAGAAGCTTGGAAGGGGGACCGGCCGCCGTCGCAATGTGGCCCATTGGCCGTCGCCGGACCACCGTTGCCGTCGCATCAGACCGTCGTCGCCATCCGCCCGCGCGCCGCTCCGCCCGAGTGCCACCCCTTTGCCACCGCCCGTCGCCGCCAGCTCGCCGCCGCCACTCCTCCTCCTCCGCGCCCGAGCCACCCCTATTCCCCCTCCGGCCAGCCTCGGTTGAGGGCTGAAATTCCAACTTAGATCTGGAATTTCAGGCCCCTCTTTGGCCGTTTTCCCAGCCCCGGTTGCTCGGCCCGCCTTGAGAAAAGTCGATCCTCGCGTCGGCCCCGTCGTTTAGGCGTGCTCGGCTTTCTAATCCGTTGAGTTTAACTCACTAAACATTGATTAGAGGGTTAATAATACCCTAAGTGTGCTTAGCCTAGGTTAATTAGGTTTAGGTGGTTAGTTTAGTTTATTTAATTTTAGGTGGTTAGTTTAGTTTATTTAATTAAGGTACTAGATTTTAGGCCCCGGCGGAAAATGAAATTGGACCCATTGGACTAAGATTATGGAGGGTTTGAACTTAGTGGGGCATGACATCACATGCCATGGTGGGCTTTTTGTGGATTAAAGAAAAAGAAAAAAAAAGCCACATTCTCTCTCCTCCCTCTTTCTTCTTCTTCTTCTTCCCCCGTAGGTTTCCCCCGCCATTTTTGTTCTGCATTTTTCTTCAAAAACCAGCAACCAAGAAGCTTGGAAGGGGGACCAACCGCCGTCGCAGCCACAGCCGCCGCCAGACTGCCGTCGCCGTCGCGTCAGACCGCCGTCGCCGTCCGCCCACGCGCCGGCCGCCCGCGCGCCGCTCAACCCGAGTGCCGCCCCTTCGCCGCCACCCGTCGCCGCCGGCTCGCCACCACCGCTCCTCCTCCTCCTCCGCACCCGAGCCACCCCTTTTCCCCCTTCGGCCAGCCTCGGTTGAGGGCTGAAATTCCAGCTTAGATCTGGAATTTCGGGCCCCTCTTTGGCCATTTTTCCGGCCCTGGTTGCTCGGCTCGCCTTAAGGAAAGTCGATCCTCGCGTCGGCCTCGTCGTTTTGGCGTGCTCGGCTCGCTAATCTGTTGAGTTTAACTCACTAAACCTTGATTAGAGTGTTAATAATACCCTAAGTGTGCTTAGCCTAGGTTAATTAAGTTTATGTGGTTAGTTTAGTTTATTTAATTTTAGGTGGTTAGTTTAGTTTATTTAATTAAGGTACTAGATTTTAGGCCCCGGCGGAAAATGAAATTGGATCCATTGGACAAAGATTGTGGAGGGTTTGAACTTAGTGGGGTATGACATCACATGATGTCATTGTGGGCTTTTTGTGGATTAAAGAAAAAGAAAAGAAAAGCCCCATTCTCTCTCCTCCCTCTTTCTTCTTCTTCTTCTTCTTCTTCTTCTTCTTCCACCGTAGGTTTCCCCCTCCATTTTTATTCTGCATTTTTCTTCAAAAACCAGCAACCAAGAAGCTTGGAAGGGGGACCAGCTGTCGTCCAGCCGCAGCCGCCGCCGGACCGTCGTCGCTGACACGTCAGACCGCCGTCTCCGTCCGCCCGCACGCCGTCCGCCCGAGTGCCGCCCCTTCGCCGCCGCCGCTCCTCCTCCTCCTCCGCACCCGAGCCACCCCTTTTCCCCCTCCGGCCAGCCTCGGTTGAGGGCTGAAATTCCAACTTAGATCTGGAATTTCGGGCCCCTCTTTGGCGGTTTTCCCGGCCCCGGTTGCTCGGCCCGCCTTGAGGAAAATCGATCCTCGCGTCGGCCCCGTCATTTTGGCGTGCTCGGCTCGCTAATCCGTTGAGTTTAACTCACTAAATCTTGATTAGAGGGTTAATAATACCCTAAGTGTGCTTAGCCTAAATTAATTAGGTTTAGGTGGTTAGTTTAGTTTATTTAATTAAGGTACTAGATTTTCGGCCCCGGCGGAAAATGAAATTGGACCCATTGGACTAAGATTGTGGAGGGTTTGAACTTAGTGGGGTATGTCATGGTGGGCTTTTTGTGGATTAAAGAAAAAGAAAAGAAAAGCCCCCTTCTCTCTCCTCCCTCTTTCTTCTTCTTCTTCTTCTTCCCTCGTAGGTTTCCCCCTCCATTTTTGTTCTGCATTTTTCTTCAAAAACCAACAACCAAGAAGCTTGGAAGGGGGGACCAGCCGCGGCACGGCCGCGGCCGTCGGCCGGGACCCCGTCACCGTCGCGTCAGACCGTCGTCGCCGTCCGCACGCGCGCCGTCTGCCCGCGCGCCTCTCTGCCCGAGTGCCGCCCCGTCGTCGTCAGCTCGCCGCCGCCGCTCCTCCTCCTCCTCCGCGCCCGAGCCACCCCTTTTCCTCCTCCGGCCAGCCTTGGTTGACGGCTGAAATTCCAGCTTAGATCTGGAATTTCGGGCCCCTCTTTGGCCGTTTTCCCGGCTCCGGTTGCTCGGCCCTCCTTGAGGAAAGTCGATACTCACGTCGGCCCCGTCATTTTGGCGTGCTCGGCTCGCTAATCCATTGAGTTTAACTCACTAAACCTTGATTAGAGGGTTAATAATACCCTAAGTGTGCTTAGCCTAAGTAAATTAGGTTTAGGTGGTTAGTTTAGTTTATTTAATTAAAGTACTAGATTTTAGGCCCCGGCGGAAAATGAAATTGGACCCATTGGACTAAGATTGTGGAGGGTTTGAACTTAGTGGGGTATGTCATGGTGGGCTTTTTGTGGATTAAAGAAAAAGAAAAGAAAAGCCCCTTCTCTCTCCTCCCTCTTTCTTCTTCTTCTTCTTCTTCCCCGTAGGTTTCCCCCTCCATTTTTGTTCTGCATTTTTCTTCAAAAACCAGCAACCAAGAAGCTTGGAAGGGGGACCAGCCGCAGCACAGCCGCAACCGTCGCTGGACCGCCGTCACCGTCGCGTCAGACCGTCGTCGCCGTTCGCACGCGCGCCGTCCGCCCGCGCGCCTTTCTGCCCGAGTGCCGCCCCGTCGTCGTCGCTCGCCGTTGCCGCTCCTCCTCCTCCTCCGCGCCCGAGCCACCCCTTTTCCCCCTCCGGCCAGCCTTGGTTGAGGGCTGAAATTCCAGCTTAGATCTGGAATTTCGGGCCCCTCTTTAGCCGTTTTCCCAGCCCCGGTTGCTCGGCCCTCCTTGAGGAAAGTCGATCCTTGCATCGGCCCCGTCATTTTGGCGTGCTCGGCTCGCTAATCCGTTGGGTTTAACTCACTAAACCTTGATTAGAGGGTTAATAATACCCTAAGTGTGCTTAGTCTAAGTAAATTAGGTTTAGGTGATTAGTTTAGTTTATTTAATTAAGGTACTAGATTTTAGGCCCGTGAGAAAATGAAATTAGACCCATTGGACTAAGATTGTGGAGGGTTTGAACTTAGTGGGGTATGTCATGGTGGGCTTTTTGTGGATTAAAGAAAAAAAAAAAAAAAAAAAGAAAAAGAAAAGCCCCCTTCTCTCTCCTCCCTCTTTCTTCTTCTTCTTCTTCTTCTTCTTCTTCTTCTTCCCCCGTAGGTTTCCCCCTGCATTTTTGTTCTGCATTTTTCTTCAAAAACCAGCAACCAAGAAGCTTGGAAGGGGGACCAGCCGCCGGCACAGCCGCAGCCGTCGCTGGACCGCCGTCGCCATCGCGTCAGACCGCCGTCGCCGTCCGCATGCGCGCCGTTCGCCCGCGCGCCGCTCCGCCCAAATGCTGCCCCATCGCCGCCAGCTCGCCGCCGCCGCTCCTCCTCCTCCTCCGCGCCCGAGCCACCCCTTTTCCCCCTCCGGCCAGCCTCGGTTGAGTGCTGAAATTCCAGTTTAGATCTGGAATTTCGGGCCCCTCTTTGGCCGTTTTCCCGGCCCCGATTGCTCAGCCAGCCTTGAGGAAAGTCGATCCTCGCGTCTGCCCCGTCGTTTGGGGGTGCTCGGCTCGTTAATCCGTTGAGTTTAACTCACTAAACCTTGATTAGAGGGTTAATAATACCCTGAGTGTGCTTAGCCTAGGTTAATTAAGTTTAGGTGGTTAGTTTAGTTTATTTAATTTGAGGTGGTTAGTTTAGATTATTTAATTAAGGTACTAGATTTTAGGCCCCGGCTGAAAATGAAATTGGACCCATTGGACTAAGATTGTGGAGGGTTTGAACTTAATGAGGCATGACATCACATGTGATGTCATGGTAGGCTTTTTGTGGATTAAAGAAAAAGAAAAGAAAAGCCCCCTTCTCTCTCCTCCCTCTTTCTTCTTCTTTTTCTTCCCCCGTAGGTTTCCCCCTCCATTTTTGTTCTGAATTTTTCTTCAAAAACCAGCAACCAAGATGCTTAGAAGGGGGACCAGCCGCCGGCACAGCCGCAGCCGTCGCCGGACCGCCGTCGCCGTCGTGTCAGACCGCCGTCACCGTCCGCCCGCGCGCCGCTCCGCCTGAGTGCCGTCCCTTCGCCGCCAGCTCGCTGCCGCCGCTCCTCCTCCTCCTCCGCGCCCGAGCCACCCCTTTTCCCCCTCCGGCTAGCCTCGGTTGAGGGCTGAAATTCCAGCTTAGATCTGGAATTTCGGGCCCCTCTTTGGCTGTTTTCCCGGCCCCGGTTGCTCGGCCCGCCTTGAGGAAAGTCGATCCTCGCGTCGGCCCCATCGTTTTGGCGTGCTCGGCTCGCTAATCCGTTGAGTTTAACTCACTAAACCTTGATTAGAGGGTTAATAATACCCTAAGTGTGCTTAGCCTCGGTTAATTAGGTTTAGGTGGTTAGTTTAGTTTATTTAATTGTGATTTGGATTAAGAGATTTAATTAGTGTTAAGTGTGTTTAGTTTAAAGTTAAGTGGATTTATTTAATTTAAGCTTTAATGTGACTTATTGGGTTTTATTTTTGATTTATTTTATTGTTTTGAAATTCTGGAAAAAAATTAATAATTTACTATTTTCCGAAATTCATTTAAATATTTAAAAAAAAACTCGAAAAATTATTTTTGACCTCAATTCTTAGAATTTCGTGCCGATCGCCACTATGCTCTTAGAATTTGAAATTGATGAACGGATGTGACAAATTTGAGGGTCGACTATTATTATTATTATTTAATTAAAAAAACTCGAAAAATTATTTTTGGCCCGAATTGCTTAGAATTTTGTGCTTGATCGATGCTTTGTGCATTTAGAATTTGAATTTAATTAATGGATGTGGCAAATTGAGTGTTGATTGTGATAAATAGGGCCTTTAGCCATAAAAATCTAAATGTTGGATTTTGATGCAGAAATTTGATTGTTAAGGTTTACTATTGAAATTGGAGTATGTGAATGAATTGTGGAAGGTTCGGAAGTCAGTAATGATTTGTCGTGTGCTGGTTGGTAGACTCGGTCGCAGTAGTGGCTAGGCCAACTAGACCTATTCTCCTCGTGAATTGCCGTCAGTGGGTGACGTGACTCGGGTCGCAAAGGTGGAGGCTAGGCCAACTGGACCCATGCTCCTTCGGGAATGCCGTCGACGTAGTGACGAAGCCGCGCTCCATGGGGGAGGCGTGCGACATGAGTGTCAGTAGATAGCTGAATTGCGAGTAGGTTATGCCCTTGTGTGGCAGTAAATAATTGGAATGTGTGCTGAGTGCGATTGTGATTTGTTTGAAAGTGATGCCGTTCCAATTATTTAAATTCTTATCATTACTTGAGATTGTGTGATATAAATTGCGCTAACCTGCAGGGAGGAATTGAGACGAGTTAAGTTGTCTGTGTGAGGGGCTAAGCCACCCTGGGTGTATTTGCTTTCTAATATGGGTTTAGGGGGTTGAACTTGCTGAGACGATGTCTCACCCCGTTGTGGGCCAAAATTTTCAGGACCGTAGATGGAGGAATCACTGCCTCTGGAGACTGTCCAGACTGAAGTGGGATCGAGGAGCGTGTCCAACTATTAATCCTAGGACCGTTTATTCTTTTTGGTGGATTGATCCCTTTTTGTAAACTTGCCCCTTTTTGGTATATATGTAAACCCTTGGGAGGTGGTTGTTTATGAAAGTATGTTTAGTTGTGATTGTAATTATTTCCTGCTTTCCTATCTCGTGAGTTTTTGTCAAGGGTTAATTAACACGTTCCGCATGCGCATAATGAATTAATTGGGTCGGCAACACTACCTGGGAATGTCGCATTTGTATGACCATGGTGGGATGTTCACGTGTCTCGGGGTTCGGGGCATGATATTATGCATGATGAAAAAAATATTAATTAATTATTCAAACGATACAAATAATCATTTTTTAGAAAGATATTTTAGATACATTTAATTTTGGCAAGAGAGAGGGAAAAGGAAAATAGAAAAGGAAAATTTTAGGAAAAAATGCAAAAAGAAAAACAAAAGAAAACCCTTTTGGGGGTGGGGAACCAAAAAGTAATGTCCCCGCAACCTAGAGACAGCCCATTACTGAGATCGACAGCGGTCATGGAAAATCCCGAAAGAGAAAGAGAACCTGTCCTAGATGTCTTTCGCCCACCGACCTCCATTACTTTTCTCCATTTTCCGATACGGTCAAAGCATGCTCCATCGCCTGGGCCGCGATTCTGACGCAGTTGGCCTCGTCGGACGGCGAAGAAGAAGAGGCGTCGTAGGGGATGTTCAGCTTTCTTCGTCTTGCTCAAGCGAGCAACGGGAACGAGACGAGAAGAGAAAAGAAGATGGTAATTGATACGACGTCGCTCAGAAATAGCCATGTCACGATCCGACCCGGTTGGGTCCGGTCCAACTGAATTGGATCGGGCTTCGTAACTGAATAGCCCTTGTCCGTTAGTTTCCGGTTTTGTCATGGTTTCTGGGTGGCAGACAACAGTGAGCATTCGCTTGGTGTCTTGAGATCTTTCCCCATGGTGAGGTTCTCTTTTGGTGTTTTTTAAGCCTTAATGTTGAAATTATTTATAAAAAAAGAAAAAAAAATTCGTCTTTTAGACAAGAAATTGAACGTAGATATTCTTCATTAACTAAGATCACATGACAATCTAGATGACAACATCTCACGTTCGTAGTAGTAGTACAGACAATGCATTGACAGAAATATTAGTGTAATCAAATCCCCAAACTAAAATCTCTGGTCCGAGTCTCGATTGATATCTAGTTGACCCCAATATGACTAAACGAACATAAAAGAAAACCCAACGTTGAGTGAGATACGGACTTGAGACGGCTGTGCTCTTAATCGATGAACCTCATGGATTGTCATCTTTTCAATGAACCATTTAGCCCATCTTTCACTTCTAAACTCATTCCTGTAGCCGTTGAGTGAGATACGGACTTGAGACGGCCGTGCTCTTAATCGATGAACCCCATGGATTGTCATCTTTTCAATGAACCATTTAGCCCGTCTTTCACTTCTAAACTCATTCCCGTAGCCTTTGGATGGGTCTCAGCAAACGTCCATCCAACCTCCATAGCATTCGGATTCTCACTTTTGCCCGGCCATAGCCCGCATTTGAGAGAAGCTGACTTCGTTGTCCAATGCTGTGGGATTCCACACGTTGACTTATGCATGTGATCCGCGGTAAGACATTTGGACGTACCATTCCACATAAGTTTACATCTTATTCATTAGGAGATCTGCTTTAATGCAGTTAGAGCATCATTGTAATGAAATTGAACTCAAAAGTGACGCCTTAATCAACATATCTTTTCTTCGGATTGCGGATACTTCATGACCAACAACTTGGATCGGGACTAGTTGGCTTTGACTGACACTCTTCATTTGTGGAAATGAAGGGATGGGCTCGATTTTGCTATAGGCCTACCTTTTCTGGCAACAATGAGGACCGTTCCTTCAGGGCACTCTCCATATTTTGCACTGAGCCGGACCGCACTGGCCTTCGGATAATTCTACCACATTTGAATTCTCGCTTGTTATTATCTGTAAAGTACCGAAGATGAAAGTTTGAACTTACATAAGGACGAATGTGTTTGAACGTGGCGCTACAAACACTTCCCTATACTCTGAAAACAGTTATTTCCTTCCACTTTGTGCAGCGCTTGGCAACGCAAATGTGAGTGAATTTTCGATGACTGTACTAGGAATATAAAAACTAGCAATATGTTTGAAAAGCTCATTGTCGACGTGTTTGCTATTTAAATTAACATTCCCAGTAAGTTTTGTCACACCCCCTTTACTCGGAGGTCGAGCTGTGGGTTATTTTCGCGACGTCCCAGGCTCGTTGCCGTCCGATTCTTCTTATCTCGTTATCATGCACATGCGGAAATGTAAATAAACAACTCTCCGGACAAACAACGGCCGAAAGACTGGGACATACATTACACAGAATACACTGATTTATATTATAATAAGACTTTGACATGCCCTTTTTTCTATGGGCCATCTTTTCTTTTTGCATCACAGTATATGTTTGTCACATAGGCCAAGGTAAATCCTATCTGCTCTAGCATGACTGCTTTTCCGAAAACTGACGTAAGACTTTCATGCCTACAAGACTAAAAGATGAGGGGTGAGTTTTGAGGAAACTCAGTAAGTAAAATTCCTAATTCTCTACTAGGAAAGCACCTCATCATCAAAGTTTAGCAAGTACAGCACTCACAAACAATGTCAATGGCAAATCAATAGCAAATTTGTTGTCACCTTTGACTGCATGTAGATGTCCATCGCAACATACTTCAATGCATACTTACCTTTGGCTTATCAATAAATATATCAACATATCATACTTATGCATAACCAGCACTCATGCAAATTCATTTAGCATCGTCCCGACTCGATTGGGGCTTCTAGCTTATTGCTAGGCTTCCTAGCTTAACTAGGGCATCTCAGCTTGACTGAGGCTTCTTGGGGCTAGCTTCCCGAGGCTTTCGAGTTCAAAACCCAAGCATCTTGGCTCAACCAGGGCATCTCGGCTCAACCAAAGCATCCCGTTCAATGAACAAGGCATCACCACCAATGCTGTGTGACGACAAGCGCTTTTTCCTCTTTAAGTGCATGCACAAATGTATCATACAAGCTGATTCTTATCTTTTCTCTTAGTCAACACATGCATGGTCCAAAGGCGTTTTCATTCATTCATGTGTGTCATGAGTTTCTTATACCTCACTAGCAAACATGTCAGGGCTCATGGTGGTTCGGCACAGTTGTGGCTTCGTGAGCATGTGAGGGTGCGGCAGTGAAGGCAACAAGTGGCTGCAATACTTGGCAAAGATGCGTCGACGGTTCGGTGGCTTGTAGCGACTCTCGATGGCTCACAGTGGAGGTGGCACAACGTGGGATCTCACGACAAGGAAACAGCGTGAGGGTGGCTTAGCAACGGCATGGGGACTCATAGCAAAGGTGCGGGGATGGCGGCTCGGTGAGCAGCGATGGACGGCTACTCAACAACCGCGACGACAAGGGCGGCAAACGGTGGACGGCAATTCAATCGAGAGAAAAAAAGGGAGAGATGAGGGGATGGGTGAGCTTCGTTGGTGAAGGGAAAAGAGAGAGAGTGCCGAGTGATAGAGAGATTGGGAGAGAAAGCGTGAGAGAAATGAGAGAAGGAGAGAGAAGAATGAGCTCAATCAAGATTTTTCCTATTCAAGCATTAATGACCCTATGTACAAGCTCCTTAATTTGCCCATGGCCAAGCTTTTACATAGCCAATATTGCTTCATGAAGCCTCCCCTATCCAAGCTCAATTAATACAAGATATTGGCATGTGCTCAAAATTGGAATTGAACTAGAAAAGCAAACCAAGTTAGTATTCTTCTCTTTCCTCCTCCCTTTGGGCGCCACTTCCCCCTTGCACGCCCACAAATTTTGTCTCATTACCCTAATTATCTTCTACAAGGGACAAATTGGGAATTAGAATAAACTATAGTCCAATCACTACTCATGCACATGCGCAAATTTAATGTGCATACTTCCAAAATTCATGAATGGGCTTGGATGGCTTGGTGGGCCCCCATGGGCCGAACAAGGTGGGCGTGAGGCCCAATGGGCCTATCTGTGGCTCGGGTCTTCATGACTCCTTGTTCATAGCCTATTTTCATTTTTCCGAAATTTTATGATTCGCGAATGAAAATTTGAGTTTTCATCCTAAGGTGATCATCTCTAAATTTTCTATGGTTTGTTGATTACTATCGAATATCACCAAATTTTCTATGGTTTGTTGATTACTGTCGAAATTTTACTCTGTAGATAGGAGTTGGATTGAAGACGCCACATCCTTGATCAATAATGATTTTACTGAGGAGGATCGAGGATGGATTTCATCATTTAAATGTGAGCTCATCCGCTATTTTTGATTCTCTAATTTTTATTTCGATCAATCATAGCCCCTTCTTACTTCTTTTATTTTATTTTTTTTCGATCCGTGCGATTTGATTGTCTAAGTTTGATTTCGTACGATCAAGTCTCTGTTCTTCTCGATTTGTGCAATAAATCATTTGGTCGGTCTGTCTAACTGGACCATCGAGTTAATTGATGACCTGACTTTATTTGTGTGATAACAAATGAAATACAATGTTTTTATTTTTTGGTGATTTGAAGAAATCAGAGACTTGATCTTTAGTTGATTTTACATTAAAAATAAATTGATGCGTGGTGTCTAGATCAAAATTAGATCCAACGCACTTTAGTTAAAAACTTACAAATGTATTTTTCATTAATAACACAATGTAGTTTTTCATATATTTATTTTCAATTTGAACTCTAGCATTGTATAATTTGATAGCAATTTGCTAAATTAATGCATTTGAAGGTTCAGTTGCAGTGCCATAAGGCATGTTAGCTTTGCAGTGGGCATTTCACCTATCCTCACTCACTACAGATGCGGGTAACTACTATAACAGCATTTCCAGTAGTAGCTAGGGAATGCAAGCATACCTTGACGTAAAGTCTACCTTCCTCACCGTGAGGCCCCTTAATTCCATATCTATCTCTCTTCTCGATAGAGAGGAAATACAGAGGACAGCGCGGGGTCTTCCACCCTTGGGCAATTCTCTCGCTTGTTTCCTCTTTGAGCCTTTTAAGGACCTACTCAGATCCAAAGAAAAAAATATATCGGGACGAGGCATGAGGAATCCATTGATTTTCTCTTACTTGGGAATTTGGATCATATGGGCCATCGTAGCTATTCTCAAAATCCGATTTGCAATCAGGAAAGATTTGAGGGTTTTCAGTCATTATTGGTACTTCCTATTATTTTGTCTTGAAATAAACTATTTTACTATAAATTAACTTCTTTATATGTATAAAATGATATAGGATCACGTGCCATGTGGTCATGTGAGTCTTCTTAATCAACCAAACATTTGAGCTATATCAACTAAAGTTTGTATGGAAGTCAATCAAACGTCTTTTTTTTCTTCCAAACTTTAGCTTTATCTTGTAATGTTTTACGTCCTTCCATATCTTTTATCTATGAGATTTGAATCAAAAGGGAATTTTTTTCGTCTCCTAATTCATTATTCATATTATAATCTTGTCTTTAATTCATCATATATTATACAGAATTGATATTTCTTGACTTGATTTTAGGTCATCGAAGAATTCTTCTAGTGCAATTTGATTTGATTATAAATAATGAGGAGCCATTCAATGCACAATGATTTTGTTATAAGTTCTAAAGTCAATATTTCAAGTGTTTTTCATTTTTGAATTTTAATAGATCTCTCTTTAATGATTTCCTTCTAGTTAGTTTAATATTTTTCTACAAGTGATTAGCTATATTGCGGTATTTTTTTTATATTCAAGAAATTTCATTTACTGGATTTATGGAGTTCCTTTTTTATGGTATATAAAAACAACAAAGAAAAATTGAACAGTAAGTCCAAAACCTCATGTACAGTATCCAATTAAGTGCTATACCTTTTCAATAAACAATACCATAAATTACCCTCGTCACTCAAAAAGTGCTTATTTTACATCTTTGAATTGCCCTTTTCAACATAATTTTAGGACTTGATTACATTTTTCGAACATGGTATAGGACATGATTGAACCAATTGAAAGGTTTAAAACTCGATTGCATTTTTTGTAAATGTTTAGTACTTGATTGAACAACTTGAAAGATTTAAGACTCAATTGCATTCCGTACATAAGACTTAGGACTTGTAATGCAATTTTTTTGAACAACTCCTACATATTTTCCTTGTGCTCAAATCACAGGCATCACCCTCACATTGTTGTGTTCCTTTGCTTTGTTGTTCTTGCCCTTCCTTTTTTTTTTTCTTTTATCAAAAGAAATTTGTATTCATTGTTCAAAATGATACATAAAAAGTACATAAACTTCGTGGCAAAATAAATTGAAAAAAAAAAAAAAAAGAACAAAGCCTACATTACTACAAAACAAAATCAAATCCAAAAAACAAGATGGATCAAGGAAGCACCAGTAGGCTCCAACACACACTTGTTCCACAAAAACACATTTGCTAAGCAACATAATTGGTGACCAATCAATGAATCTTGTATCTTCGTTAATGATGAGTACACACCAGAAATTCATTCTCTAATAACTACGGCATTGCCCATAGGCGGTGCACGCCTATGTCCGATTTCCTTTATACCCTCAACATACGGGGACCACCGAAACAAGTTGAATTAACATAGATATAGCATTTGATAGAGCAAATTGTCGTGGTTTAGTGAGATGCCATAGCTCCTATGATCCCCATTGAAGCTGAAGGTAGAGGACCTGTACACAAACAAAACAAAGGGTTATCAAATTCCCAATAGCATATTTATTGAACTTTTAGATCTAGATCAAGAGACGCTAGATCTACAACTAGATCAAGAGAATTCAAAATCTCGGATCTAGAACTAAACCGAAAGAACAGCGTTCCCATATCTAAATTGTGAGAGAAGAAATAATAAGATAAGAACAATAAAACACAAAATCAACAAGAGAGGGAGGGGATGAGAGCAGCGCAAATCCTCCCCATGGCTGAAGGTTTAAGAAAATGATGGAGAGAGACTTTTCAACTTTGGACGGAGGGTTGACAACAGAACTGAATGTGTTTCTCGCCTGGCTTCAATGGCTTCCCTATGAATGGCCTTTTTCGTGCTCTTGCTCTGAATCACCCACTATTTTTCTCCTTATCCCAATCACTATCAGGAACAACCCGTTCGCCCCCTCCCCAATCAGTCCATCCATTCGATATCGCCTCGGTCGCCTTCTCCAGCACAATCGCCTCCTCCCTCAGCCTTGTAACCCTCTCTCCACCGCCTCTTGATGTTGTCGTCTGGATGATCGCTTCAAGCACGTGCCTCACGCACACCTCTCTCCTGGTCTTTTTCTTCACCGGATTCCCTAGGGCGACTGTATCCAATTGAGTCAACGGTTATCACAGAGTCGGGACGCGGCAAGGAAAGAGACAAGAAGACATAAGTCTCAAAGGAGCTCGATGACATGGAGGCATGCGCAAGGCACGTGCTTGAGGCGATCAATGAGATGGCGGCATGGGAGGCAGCGGAGGGAGGGTAGGGAGGCTAAGGGAGGTGGTGATTGCGCTGGAGAAGGTGACCGAGCCAGGGTGGACCGATTGAAGGAGGGGGTGAATGGGTTATTACAGACAGTAGGGATAAGGAAAAGGAGGGTGGATGAGTTCAGAGCGAGGGCACGGAGAAAGGCCACCGCTCACTCGATCGCGTGAAAGTCGCACCAGGGGAACTTGTCGGGATGCAGATGCCGTCGCCCTTGAGGAATGTGCAATGGCGAAAATATGATTCTGGCGACGAGTGGGTAGCACTTATATAGGGTGTGTGTTTTTTACTAGGAGTGCCAAAAAAGTAACTATGCAAAAAAAATCCGAAGCATTATTAATTAAGGAGAGACTTCTTGGAAAGTAATTATAAGACGCGGTCTAATGAAGTGTCTCGTTTCATACTTTTCCGACCCCCTCATGTCTCGGACGCGGTTCAAGATACACTTGACTTTTATTTCCTAACTAAACTTTCCTTTTAATTAACTTGCAGTACGAAAAACAATAGCAGCACAACGCCACGGATATTATTATTGATTATATTATCAATTTTGGGCATGTAATATTATTGCCCGATCCCAATGCCCGTGAATCTAATACACATGGATTGTTGAATTATGTGTTTCCACCTCGTTCAATAATCATGTGAACCTGCATATATGAGTGGTCATCGTCATCGTTCAACATCTCTATTCCCTATGATTCTTTCTGCAATGAAACTCAATCTCCTTTCCTTTATCACATTATTTTAGTACATAACCACCTTTTTTGCCTGCACTCAAGTCTCAGGCATCACCTCCACTTTGTTGTGTCCTATGGCAAAAAGAAAAACCTTCGATGGCATCTTCAACATGGCCGTTTCAGTGAGCTCCCTCTCCACCATATTTGTTATGCTTCATGTTCTAGCAACATCAATGTGACGTAGAAGAGATAAATTAATAAATAAATAAATAACCACCTCAATATTTTCATTAATCAAGTTAGACAGAATTAATGGAAAGACTTGCTTCAATTTGACAAGTTTTATGATTTAAGTGTATTTTTTAAAAAAATTTAAAACTCAATTACACTCCATGACAAGTTTTAGGATTTCTAGTGTACTTATCCCTTAAATTTACCAAAAAAAAAAAAAAAGATCCATGTACATTGTAAACTTAGGAAGGAAAACAATTCATAATGTTTAACTACCACTTGGGTTCTTGCATCATGGTTGTTTTGGGAAAACATTCCCATGGAATTTTGATGATTTCAAAATTATCTTTGGTACTGATATTTGTCATGTTGAATGCAAATGGTAAATTAGTATTTCAAGTGGCCGAGTAAAAAGGCCAATAATTTTTAAACAAAAAAACCTTGCCCAAAAAATTTATGTTTTAAATAAAAAGAACGCAACACGTTTGGACAATTGTTCATATTAAGTGAAAACAAACATTCTAAACATGATCATATTTGCTTACTTGGAAGAAAATTTTTTAAGTTTGTACCAAAATTTTCCCAATTGCTTTTTTTTTTTTTTTTTTTAATGAAGTGTAAACTTGATTTTGAATTCTCATTATCATAAAATGCTCATCAATTTAATTTTGTTCATGATGAGTAAAGTCAAACATTCTGAACATGGTTATAAGTGCATACTTTGAAGAAACTTTTATAAATAAACTTTGTACCAAATTTTTCTCACGTGCCTTCTTTTTCAATAAAGTCTAAACTTGATATTGCATTATCACTCTAATGAAATGCTCATCAATTTAATTTTGTTCATGATGGGTTAAGACAAACATTTTGAACATGGTCATGTGCATACTTGGAACAAAATTTCGTAAGTAAAATTTGTACTATAAGAGCTAGCTAAAAGAAGAATATCTTATAGATCTCTACATAGACCCTTTCATACATAACATCACAATAATGAAGTAATATAGTTCATTGTTCAACTTCATCACACCTCACCATTTTATTTGCAATCATTGTCCTAAGCATGTTTATTCCAGGTGCGTCATGCAATGTATCATCTGCAACCTCAGGACAAAGAGGCAAAGATAGTTCTCACTTCTGCAGGCATGTCATAGTTGATCACATGTTGAATGTCCCAACCCCTTTGAAGCAACATCTGTGGCAAGGCATCTTTCATGCCTCACTAATCCATTTGTCAAGGCTTGACCTCATCGGATCTAAGCAAGGTCAGCCTCAACAGTGGCCGGGTGAACTCGTCCTCACCCAGCGACAATGAGATGAGCTTCCCACTAGCCGACCGCCTTAGTCCAATGATTGGCCCCCCCTTTGGCAGGTCACCAAAGAAGATGAAGAAAATTTAGGAAAGAGGAAAAAAGAATCTTGGAGAGAAAAAAGAAAAAAGAGGAAAAAAAAAATTGGAAAACACTCAATGCAGAAAAAATTGAATTGCTTCTAGTAGGGATAACATTTAGTATTTGGCAGTTTCACGTCTACTGTCCACTAATAACTTCCTACCAATAGCAAACCAATCAACTTGCCAATGCATGATCATACGCCAACAGTTACAGATGGAATTATTCAGAGACAGCCAGATGTTATGGAAAGCAGTGTACAAGTTCAAAAGGTATAAAAGGATGAATTAAAGGATTTTACCTGCAATTACAAGGTTCATCTTTTCTTTGCCAGCATATCCTTCAATCTACCAGGAGTAGCAACAACAATGGCACAATTGCAAAAGGTTTAGGACTGAATTGGCAAAAAAAAAAAGTTTGGGATTGAATTGGAAAAATTACAATAGCTTTAAGACTTTTTTTATCATTTTCTCAAAAATGAAAAGATCATTGATCCTATCATCATGCATCATTTCATTGGTACTATCATTAAAGATTGTCATACAACTCACTCACAACCTACTAGTGATGAATTTTGGATCGTGCTACTAAGGAGTTAATGCTAATGTTAGGGAGATACGCATCTAAAGATAATCGTTGATGGTACAGAAAAAGAGTCGTTACAAGTGCTGGGTTCTGTAGTAAAAAATGGAGAAAGACATTTGAAAAGCTATTGCCAGCTTTCAATTCTCAGGTGGTGGGACAGGAGTAGCAGACTCCATTTTAGAAAAAACTTGCGAAAATTTAAGGAAAGCCACTAAATTAGCGATCCTAATTCTAGCATAGGTCTCCAGTGACTCTCAAGCGGCCAGTTGTGCATCCTCAGAGGTCTCCAATGGCTAGATAATCCTCTATGTTGATATCTCTCTATAAAGGTTTTGCTTGTGCCATAGCAAATAGTCAAGCATACAAATTTTAGTGCAGTGATTATACCTTGGTAGTGTGATCTATCTTGTGAAAGGAACACAATTGTCAATTATGAATTTCATTGCTAAATATTAGTAAAATCCAACCGTTGTTAGACTATTAGCTATAGAGTGAATGTAGGCTTCGATATAAAGTTGAATCTCTATAAATTTGCCGTATGATTTACTTTCAGTTTCCATTATCTGTACTCTTAGTACACTATTATCACACACTAGTTTACATACTTCACAATCTGTTTTGCTAATTGTTGTGTTATTCCACAAAAATCTATTAATATCTCCACTCAGCCTATTCAACCCTCCTTTCTAGGTTTTATTTTAGCCCAATAGGTTGGTCGCTAATTAAATTTTGTCGACTTATCAAATGAACTTCTCTAAGGTTACTTAATCTAAATTTTCTCCGTAGCATCTTATTTAGCATTTTGATCTGCGCACTCATTGCAGTGGAATATGTTTCGTTTCTTGCTGCTAATTGGCTGAATAGATTGCTTATAAACCCATTCAATCTTCCACTCACCACAATTATCATTTTATTGTGGCATAACCCACTCTTGCATCACATTTTTTTTTCAAGTTAATAGTTATGTTATTCAAATATTTTTTAAGAGCAACCCCATGCTAACTTTAAATTCTTGGATTGTCCGGTGTATTTTGCCTTAAACCTCACTACAATTGGGAGTGGCTTTAGAAGCAATGTCAAGTGGGGAGGAAAAATCCTCATACTTGAGGTGCATGCCTCGTTTGACTCAAGTTTTCCCAAACCTTAGCTCTCGCAATTTTTAGAAATTTCCAGTGATTCAAACCATTAAGTTTTATCTCATTTGGAGTTGCCACTAACCTATTAGGACCGATTAAGAGCCAAGTGGACATCGATTTAGGAACATACTTCGAATAAGCCTAAATTACTAAATGCACTATATACACAACATATATATATATATATATATATTGTGTTTCATTGATAAAATTATCCTTATAACTCCATTCATCAACCTTTCAACATCTTTACTTTTGATTTGAAAAATAATGGTTCTTTTTTGTTCTTGATGTTTGTCCATTGAATTTCACTTCATAGCTTTATTAAAAGAGTTTTAGATTGTGTTTGGCAACTACTTTCCCAAAGACCTTTAAGCCTCTAAAAGCCCTTGGCTAAATGCTATGGCATTAGGCAAATTTTTTTGGAGAGCTTCGGGGAGATGTATTGCATTTGATAAGTCCTATAAAGTCCTTTAACCCAAGGCAAGTCCACAGGAATTTTGAGTTGTTGGCATTTCCAGAATGCTAATGCATTATTTTTCTTCCAATTTTCCCCTCACTAAATTTTCAAAATTCAAAAAATGCCCTCACCATTTTCTACCTCTCGCAACATCACCAGCAACCCTAGATCCAATCACCAATGAGCCTCACTTGAAGTCAAGTGACCCGAGGCAGCCCTCGCCAGGGGTCGGCCGGAAGAGTGCAAACTCAAGCAACCAACTGTCTCTAGTGTCAAATCTAAGTTGCCAACAACCTAAGCCTCTCGTTGGCATTCAATGAAGGTGTGAAGTTCATTTTTTTAATTAAAAAAACAAAAGTCATTTACAAGTGTACTTTTTTTTTTTTAACACCATTTTACCAAAATTGCTTCCCAATACACTTTTATATTGCACATTCACAAACACTATTTTTATTTCGAAAAAAACCCTTTAACATAAAATCATTTACATTTCCCCCAAAGCCGAACTAAACTCAACATTAGACTTATATTGATATTTTTACTTTACCAAGATGTTTTGGTAATAGTGGGTAATAAATCACAACGGCTAATCACCCATTGGGATGTAATTAAAAGCTGAGCTGAGTGGGAAGGTTTCTCCTTATGCTTTTTATGGCCTTTTGGCGGTTGTAGGCGGTCTCATGGGGCTTTCAGTTGTAAGTTAAGCTTTCTCCAATATACTTTCCTTTTATTTTTACAATGATATTTTTGCTCTAATAAGAAATATACACGCGTTGAGATTGTTGCTAATAGAATGATGCAAAGAATACCATTAACATTATTAAAAATTAAATTTATATTCTAAGATTATATATGAATGTATTTAATGTACTTAGGATTGAAAAATAGTGCCTATCACCACTTGGGTTCTTCCATCATGCTTTGTTGCTACTTAAAGTTTGTCAAGTTGTCAAATGGAAAAGACTAAATATCAAACTAATGTATAAAATTTTCTTAAGTTGGCTAATGCCATCTAAATTATGATAATTATCTGTAGTATCTTAGTTGGCATTTCGATTTGCGCATTCATTGAGACAGATTCATTTGTACGGATTTATTAGGCAACCATATGCTAGTGAAATACTCTCAGACGATGGAAGCCTTGATGTTTAATTTCTTGCAGCTATTTGGTTGAAGGGATAACTTATAAACCAATTTAATCTTCCACTCACCACAATTATAGATTTAACCGTGCCAAAATCCACTCCGTTACATTTTTTTTTCCAGTTATTAGTTACGTTATTCACGTTTTTCCAAGAGTAACCCCATCCTAACTTTAAATTCTAGGATTATCCGGTGTATCTTCTACATTCTTGTTTTTACTGGCTAACTCAATAAATAATTAGTTCCTCTTAATGATCCATTTAATTTAAATTCCAATTAAATCCGCTCTATAGACATGCACTTTGCCATTGAGGAAAAAAAAAACTTTGCATTTACTTAACTATATTTACATTTAGTTGGGGTTTAAGATTTAGGACTTGATTACACCAATATAATATGTTTTAGAAATTGATTGTATTTTGAAAATTTTAGGACTCAATTGCTCTATTGCAATAAGCTTTAAGACTTTTAGTCTGATTATCCTTTGAATTAATGAAGAGGCAACTCTATCCCCCCCAAAATGAATAAATCCACCCAAATTTTGACCAAAATTACCCTCTATCATTTTAATAGCAATTTAAATTGACGGTCCCAAATTTATTTACTTTCTTTCTTTAAGCTTTTCTATATCTATGTAAGATCTACCCATTGTAATTAAGAATTTTATATGTTTAATTTTTTTTTTATTGCAGATTGTATGTCACGCCCCGAACCCCGAGACACGTGAACATCTCACCCTGGTCATATAAATGCGACATTCCCAGGTAGTGTCGTCGACCCAATTAATTCATTATGCGCATGCGGAACATGTTAATTAACCCCTGACAAAAACTCACAAGATAGTAAAGCAGAAAATAATTACAATCATAAACAAACATACTTCCATAAAATTTTAACCTCCCAAGGTTTACATATATACCAAAAAGGGGGCAAGTTCACAAAAAGGGATCAGTCCACCAAAAAGAATAAACGGTCCTAGGACTACTAGTCGGACACGCTCCTCGATCCCACTTCATGCCGGGCGGATCTCCAAAGGCGATGATTCCTTCATCTACGGCCTTGAAAAAATTTTGGCCCATGCAACGGTGAGACATCGTCTCGGCAAGTTCAACCCCCTAAACCCCTATTAGAAAGCAAATACACCCAGGGTGGACTAGGCCCTCACACATACGACTTACCTCGTCTCAATTCCTCCATGCAGGTTAGCACAATTTATATCACATAATCTCAGGTAATGATAAGAATTTAAATAAATGGAACGGCGTCACTTTCATATAAGTCACAATCGCACTCGATACGTTCCAATCATTCATCGCCACACAAGGCATAGCCTTACTCGCAAATTCAGCTATCTACCGACACTCATGTCGCACGCCTCCCCCATGGAGCGCGCTTCGTCACTACGTCGACGGCATTCCCGAAGGAGCATGGGTCCAGTTGGCCTAGCCACTATTGCGACCGAGTCTACTAACTAGCACACGACAAATCATTACCGACTCCTGGGACCTTCCACAATTCATTCACATACTCCAATTTCAATAGTAAACCTTAACAATCAAATTTCTGCATCAAAATCCAACACATAGATTTTTATTGCTAAAAGCCCTATTAATCACAATCAACACTCAATTTGCCACATCCATTCATCAAATTCAAATTCTAAATACACAAGCATCGATCAAAGACAAAATTCTAAGCAATTGAGGCCAAAAATAATTTTTCGAGTTTTTTTTTTTTAAATAATAGTAATAATAGCCGACACTCAATTTTTCTACTTCCGTTCATCAAATTCAAATTGTAAGAGCACAGCGACGATCGGCCCGAAATTCTAAGCAATTGAGGCCAAAAATAATTTTTCGAGTTTTTTTTTTTTAAATAATAGTAATAATAGCCGACACTCAATTTTGCTACTTACGTTCATCAAATTCAAATTCTAAGAGCATAGCGACGATCGGCCCGAAATTCTAAGCAATTGAGGCCAAAAATAATTTTTCGAGTTTTTTTTATTTAAAAATAATAGTAATAATAGCCGACACTCAATTTTGCCACTTCCGTTCATCAAATTCAAATTCTAAGAACACAGCGACGATCGGCCCGAAATTCTAAGCAATTGAGGCCAAAAATAATTTTTCGAGTTTTTTTTTTAATAAAAATAATAATATTTTAATGAATTTCGGAAAATAGTAAATTATTAACTTTTTCCAGAATTTCGAAACAATAAAATAAATCAAAAATAAAACCCAATAAGTCACATCAAGCTTAAATTAAATAAATCCACTTAACTTTAAACTAAACACACTTAACACTAATCAAATCTCTTAATCCAAATCACAATTAAATAAACTAAACTAACCACCTAAACCTAATTAACCTAGGCTAAGCACACTTAGGGTATTATTAACCCTCTAATCAAGGTTTAGTGAGTTAAACTCACCGGATTAGCGAGGCCGAGCACGCCAAAACGACCAAGCCGACACGAGGATCGACTTTCCTCAAGGCGGGCCGAGCAACCAGGGCGGGAAGGTGGCCAAAGAGGGCCTTGAAGTTCCGGATCTTGGGCTGGAATTCAAGCTCCGTTCATGGCCGAACGGAGGAAGGATGGGCGGCTCGGGCGCGGAGGAGGCGGGGGAGCGGCGGCGGGGGCTGGTGACAACGGCGGCGGGGGCGGCGAAGGGGGCTGGGCGGCACGGGCGGCGGGCGGCGGCGCGGGCGCACGGCGGGCGCGGCGCACGGCGCGCGGCGCGGGCGTGTGGGCGCGCGGCGGCGGTCCGGCGGTGGCTGCTCCCCCTCCCCTTCCAAGCTCCTCTTGGCTGCTGGTTTTGAAGAAAGTGCAGAACAAAAATGGAGGAGGAAGCCTACGGGAGGAAGAAGAAGAAGAAGAAGAAGAAGAAGAAAGAGGGAGGAGAGAGAAGGGGTGAGCTTTTCTTTTTTTCTTTTCTTTTCTTTTTTTAATCCACAATATGACCTCACCATGACATCATCATGATGTCATGCCCCACTAACTCTCCACAACCTTAGTCAATGGGTCAAATTTCATTTTCCGCGGCCTAAAATCTCGTACCTTGAATTTCTCAATTCTAATCAATTCTCCTCCAATTGAGCCCAATTAAAATCCATAAAATTAATACATGATCCTCATAAGGTATGTGACACCCCGAGACTTCCAATTTCTTAATTCAGTCAAAATTTCACGGTTAATTTCATTCTGGCACGATATTAGCGCGTCTTGACTTACCGGTTAGCTTTTAGAAATTTTTATGCATTCGACTTGTGGTTGATAAATCTCAAGCCACAATGTACATCTTTGACACATTGGCGACCTCTTTGTCGTGAAAATCTCAAGATTTCAAATACGAACACGGGGACCCAATCGACGAAAAGTGTCCAGTCTTGGACCGACAAGAACAAAGTGTGACCTAGTGGAATCACCCACACCTGATCACATGCCTCGTCGAGCCAACCTATCTCCGGCTTCTAATCGATTTTTAACCGTGCCATAATGACCCTTGCGGATTAGCCCGATCGAAAGGTCGTTTCTACGGTCAAATTCTCGAGTCTAATGCATTAGAATCTCTTACCGGCTTCACCGATAGATTGGTTTTCACATGAGTGGCCAACTCAAGGAAATGAACTATATGCGTGCAGATGAAATGCCCGTCTCAATTTACTAAAAATAAAATTGAAAAAATTCGGGATGTCACATTGTCCATGTAAATTAAAGGCACGTCTTTTTTTTTATTGTTAGATATTACTTCCATAAAAATTGTTTAGTCAAAAAGAGAGATTTCCAAGAAATCTACTTCTTTTCCAGATTGTCGATTAAAATTGTGGATAAATTGTTGAGTAAATGAAATTTAATTAAATAAAAATATTACATAAAGTAATAATTTTTTTTTTTAAAAATGACAATGAAATTTCATTATTTTGGATTGACAAAAATTATATTGTCGACAAATTGTGTAGGAAAAAATATTAAGACACCTAATTGTACATAATGTTTTTAGTGTATTCTTAGATATTTCTCTAACTTCTTACATGCTTTGTATAAAAGTATCTCGCCAATATAGTAAGGATAAAATAAAAGTTCTTTGATATAGTAAATAAAGAGAGTTGATTTATATTTAGACTAATGAAACTAATAAAATGTTCACCAAAAAAAAGGGAGCTTTTGATATAAGAGAAACAAAAAATAGAAAAATTGTTATAAAATTAATAATGAAAAAGGGACTTTTCAGTTTTATACTATATAAAAAAATTGTTTTTTGTCTATTGTTAGCAAGATAATTTTACATGGAGCATTTAAAACATTATAGGAATATTAAAGCTAAAGAAACAAAACATGCGAAATTCTTAATTATGATAACTGTCCTCGATAGAAAAAGGACAAAAATTGAAAAAAGAAGGAGTGGGCCATTATCTAAAACTGCAATTGAAAGATTGAGGGTAATTTTGTCTTTGAAGTATAAATGGGGGTGGATTTAGTCATGTAAGGGGCCGAAATAACACTGCCCTAATGAAAAAGGACAAAAGAAATGATAGTAAAAGAGAGAAGAAGAACAAGGAGAAAGAAGCTAGCAATGGATGAACCTTGGTCAATGGTCAATGACAGGCCTAGATTTACTTTGACTCAATTGAGCCCTCGAACTTTTGTGAAATTTTTCATCTTCGTACTTTTATGAGATGCGACTAGATGTCATGTGTCTGCATGTATTTTCTCATATTCTTGGAAGGGTGGATGACTCTATGCTATGTTTGAGAGAAGGGGTGATGAAAATATGGGAAGAAAATACATAAACATAAACTTTTAATCTCTTCCATTAAAATTTTAAAAAAAAATTATCGTGTCCTATTCAAGCTATCAATCCCCGTTTTTTAGCTAGAAAAATTATTAAAACAATCATAATATATTGTAATTAAATCAATTCAATCACAAACCTTTTTTTCAATTAATTAAATTATAAAATCTTTTGTGATTGTACAAATTCAATCCAACCAACTAATTTTGGCTGACCATCGTTGACACGAACATTAGCCGTTCTACATGATGCAACGGGCACTAATGTGGATACTTTTCAATAATATTTTAATATTTTAACATTTCATTTATTTTCTTTTTCTTTTTTCCTTTGTTTTTTTCTCTCTATTCCTTTTTTTTCTTCCCTTCATCTTCTTGCTCTTGCCGGTTACGGCAACTCAGGAATTGGCCATTGGCGAGGCTCGTTGGGCGAGCTGGTGACTGGCCATGGCCAAAAGCGAGGCCTTGTGAGAGCGAGCCTCGTTAAATCTATTACAATGCCGTTGCAAATTGATAACAATCAAGACCATTACAAAATCATTTTAAAACTTACAAAACCGTTATAGATTAATGACAGACAAAAACCATTACAAATTGATGATAGTAAAAAGATCATTACAAAAACAATAGCTTTCAATACTGCAAAACTCACTGAAACATACGACAAATACAACATTAAACTGGATAGTTCAAGAACACCATCATCATCTTTATTACCAGTTAATTTAGATCGCTCTATTCAGTTATTCCTTCTTTTCAGTACATAACCATTTCATTAGTCACCTTCCCTTAGTCGTTCTTGCCAATCTTAGATGGCTTCTTTGGCAATGGTCCTTCCCACAGGCTCGCTCTGAACTCATCTACCATTTCCTTCCTGATTTTCGTCACTCTCAGGAACAACTCCGTCAGCCCATCCCGCAGCTGGTACAACCCCTTCAACATCTCGTTAGTGGCCTTCTCCAGCCCAGCCGCCACCTCCCTCAGCCTCTCCACGACCTCTCCACCGCCTCCTGATGCCACCACCTCGTCAATTGCCTCCAGCACATGCCTCCTGCGTGCCTCCACGTCATCAAGCTCCTTCAAAACCCGCATCTTCCTGTCCGTTTCCTCGCCCCGTCTCGACTCCACGATCATTTTCGACTCAATTGCGCGAACAGCGTCACCCCAGGGGAACTCCTCTGGGAAACAGACGACCATCCCCAAGGAAGAGCGCAAGGCCGAAGATATGACTCCGGCAATGAATGCCGTCAAGAAATTGACAGCTTGGACCGCACGGCGAACAACTCTATCGACCGGCAAGACCTTCCCCCTCAAAGCCGCCATTCCAATGCTCGAGGCCAAGTCTCTAATTAGCTTCTCGATGTCACCAACTCTCTCGCCCTCCGAATCTGCGAGCATATCCCTTGCCTGGTGAATCTCCTCCTCCGATGGGTTGCCCTCTGAGCAGATGAGCTTCATCGCCATCCTCCGGTCCAGGTGGTGGAGACACAGTCGCTCGATCTCGGAGGACATGCAGTTGCAGACATCCAGGACCTTCAGGCTATTGTCCAGATACCACGAAAAGAGGCTGTCATCACCGTCCGATTTCAGCTCATAGATCAAGGATCTCACCGCGGAGTGAGCAGTGGCGAGCACGTCGACAGCGGAGAAGAGCCAGGGCAGGCTGGCAGAGGCAGGGCTCAGGCCCCAGAGGGGAGAGCGGAGGGACTCGTCGAAGGAACTGGAGATAGAATCTAGCTCCACGGCAGTGAGCCTCGCTCCTTCGTCGCCAGGAGAGGAGAGGCGCGTATACATTTTCTGGAAGAATATGTAGAGGACAGAAATATTTTCTATTTTTTTCTCAGGAAAACTGAAACGAGAAAGTGGTGGAAAGTTTTGATGGGTACGGGCTGTGAGCTCATGCGGCATTTATATAGGGCGTGGATTCTCTTAGGAAGGTAAGAAGAATGTAATATGGAAAGAAAAATTCATAAGAGAATTCTTGGAATGTAATTAAAAGACATGCCCAATAAGGTGTTTTCTGGATGCTAGAAATGAAAGAAAAATGTAAATATTGAAAGAGAAATTCATAAGAAAATTCTTGGAAAGTAATTAAAAGACAAGCCCCAATAAGATGTTTTTCTAGATGCTAGGAATGCAAGAAAAATGTAATATGGAAAGAAAAATTCATTAGAGAATTCCTGGAAAGTAATTCAAAGACACACCCCAATAAGATGATTTTCGAATGCTAGGAATGAAAGAAAAATGTAAATATTGAAAGACAAATTCATAAGAAAATTCTTGGAAAGTAATTAAAAGACAAGCCCCAATAAGATGTTTTTCTAGATGCTAGGAATACAAGAAAAATATAATATGGAAAGAAAATTCATAAGAGAATTCTTGGAAAGTAATTAAAAGACACGACTCAATAAGGTGTTTTTTCTAGATGCTAGAGCATCCTCATAGACATACTTGCATTTTATTTCCTATTTAAACTTTCTTTCTATTCAGTTTGCAATACCAAAGCAGTGCAATGCTGCCACAGATAATAAAAAAGCATCGGTGATTGGAATGATCCAAATAAGTTACATATGGATGAATGTAGTCGAATGTGGCACTACAAACACTTTCCTTATACTTTCAGAACATATATTTACTTTCATTTTGCATGGCAGCGTGGCAGACAAAATTAGGAATACAAACGCTAGCAATATACTTAAAAAGCTAATATGTCAACGTGCTTATTATTTATATTAACGTCCCTATCAAGTTTTTTTTTTGGTCGGTAACGTTCCTAGTAAGTTTAGGCTATGAAAAAAGCGGGTAATTATTTTTTGGAGAGTTAGTTCATGAAATCATTTATTAATAAGGGATATCTTGGAATGTGGAAAGAAAAAAAAACCAAGAGAATTAAAGATTTATTGGAAAGCTATTAAAAGACATGGGTAAAAAAAGTGTCTATCTTCATATTTTGACCTCCTCATATCATTGGACGCAATTCAAGACATACTTACCTTTTATTTCCTAACTAACCTTTCCTATTGTCTGATTTGCAGCAGTAAAAATAAAACAGCAATAGCGTTGCGACATATAACAAAAAGTTTTGATAATTCAAATGATCCAAATGAGTTATACGTAGATGAATGTGATCAAATGTAGTTGTTGAATATGGCGCTACCAGCTTTCATTATATTTTTGGAACAGTTATCTCCTTTCGCTTTGCATGGCGGCCAGTGGCACAAATGAGAGCCATTAATTTAAATGTACTTTCCCGATAAGTACTTATTAAATTGGTATAACCCGAACTACATGAAAGTACTTTCCCAATCAATGTCAGTGCTAGATTAAAACTCTTTCATGTAGTTCGGGTTATACCAACTTAATAAGTTTTAAAACTTAAATGTACTTTCCCGATAAGTTTTAAGACTTTTACTCTAATTATTCCATGAATTAATGAAATAGAAGAACAGGATGGGTAGCAAAAGAAAGAAGAAAAGAAGAAGGAGAAAAGAAGCCAGTAATGAATAAACCTTTATCAATGGTCGATGTCGGTGCTGGATTTTACTTTGATTCAATTGAGCCCTTGAACTTTTGTGAAATTGTAAGATTTATTATTTAAGGCGTGCAAACACCAATCTTAATAATAATTCCGCTCTTTGAAGTACGAAACTCAGTACGATAAGTTCTAATAGCTATACTTCCAAGATCCAATATACCATCTTCTTTATTCCACATAGAATAATAGAAGGAACAAGAACAACGTTTTGTGTATAATTAAAGAAAGAAAGGATAAAAGAAAGCGATAACCATTTTCCATCTTCAATCCTTGCATTTATTAGAAAAACATTACAAATCCATTGCAAATTGATAGAAGTCAAAATCATTACAAAACTGTTATTGAACCGTTATAAAACGTTGCAGACAATGGCAAACATAACCCGTTACAAATTAATGACAATAAAAAAAATCAATATTGCAAAACTTATTGAAATATATAAAAATCCCCCACATATTTCAAAAGGTTTTAAAAAGAAATGAAAGAATAATGATGGGTTATTGGAGTATAATGCATGGAAAGTTCAAAACTAGTGTTTGTTAGGCTATGAACTGGACCTAGAAAGAATGAAATATAATTCTAAAATTATTTGTGAAATTTGAAACTTCAATGAATCAAGAGTCTCTTTTTGTGAATGATAATTTTCACGCCCACATTACAGTCCCACATATTTTATTCTTCAACGCAATTCTATGTTAATAGGCCATGTGTACTTGATTTATTCAGAAGTGCTCTAGAGACTTTTGCCGATAATTCTCATAGGAGCAACCCCCCACTCCACACTTATATAGGTGATCCCATCAAATGTATTCTACAATTTAATATCACTTATAATGGCTATGAAATTCATGAAGCCTCTTTTTCATTGCAATCTTTTGCTATTCTCACCTTAGTAGGGACAAAAAAATTTAATAGTGCATTATTAGATCAACAAGTGACTTGTCATTACCCATACGAACATAATTCATGGGATTCCAAATTACATAGATTGGGTTACCATCACTGTTGATTTTCTTCAACTAACTTAAGTCCTATTCCCCTCAATGTATAGTTATAGGATTGATCAAATTCACTACTGAATTTACATGATAGGTGAACATAGTTCCATCTTTAAGCAATTGATTTACTACATCATGTCTAAATCGGATTTGTCTATTTTTACCATTGAACACTTCATTCTTTGCAATGGCGCCTCTTGGCAATCACAATGTTTAGACATAGAAGGTGTTGTTCTTCCCAAAAGAACATCTACTAAGAAGTTCCTCAACCACTCAGCCTCCTTTTCAAATGTGAATTAGAGAAGAATTTTCTCTTTTTCAAGAACTTTAGCAGTCCTCAAATCACCAAGGTAAGTATTTTCTTCTCCTTCCCCTACTAGAGTGCAGGAGGATAAAGTATTCTATTTTTACATATATACCTGGTAACACCAAAGCCTACCTCCCATCCTTTCACATTGGCCCAATATGGCTTGGGAAATTACCTCAACAATTATATCATCGGAATCATTTTGGCAGGACTATCATTTCTCTCACAATTTTTGTCTCACTAATTTCCAAATTACAATACCTTCACCAAGAATGAGCACATATCCACTATCTGAAATGTTTTTTTTCAAGTAACATCTCCATATAATGCTCTTGAGTATGTATTATGCCACTATTACTTCTAGTCAACCACATTATGTGTATCAGTCTACCGATAATGTAAAAAAGGACTTAAAAACTAGTTTGTACTGCAAAAACTTGCACGACTCAAGAACAAGCATTTCTTAGTAAACAATCTATCAACATACCATCACGTCCACACAATTTCCCCAAGAATAGTACTTGAACTACCCCAAACAAGCACTTCTCAATCATCAACTAATCAAATTACAATGAATCTCACAATACAACAATATTCTTACTAACTATTTTCTCAAAGAAGGCAACATATTTTCTCACAAATCAAAACATTTCACAGCCACAGAAAAAGGGTTTATTTCAAGCTTGCCAGCGAAAGAGGAGGAGCACATACCTGGTTCGTCAACGATCACGACGAGCTTGTTGTATACTTTGCCATAGTTGATGAGAGCGACTCGAGAAAGCCTTTGTGCTCGATATAAGAACTAATTGTGGGTTGGGATGAAATGTCAACAGCAATGGCACAACTTAGTCTACCTTCTAAAGACCATAAGCAAGGACCAAATATGAGGAAGGTGTATGGTGCTTCCTACTGGTTTTCAAACACCTTTGCGAATTAAAAATGTACATGTATAAACTAGAAATACAAACACGTAAGGTTACCAAAAATCAAAAGAACGAAATGTTGGACTTAGCCTATTCGTTGGAATTGGAATCCTCTAATCGAGATGAGCACGTTCCTACAGTCCTCAATAGGATAATCATAGTAGCTGTCTCGAACTTCATTCAGCAAGCCCTCAAAATCTACCGCTCGCACACTATTGTTCTGCCTGACCTTCACCTCACACATATTAACGTTCAAGCTTATCGCATCACTTTCCCATTGCGACAAGACCAAATAATGTTGGAGCTCAGGTTGTAATGCACAGTAGAAAAATTACCCTTAAAATTGTTGGAAATATATTGGATAATATGAAAATAAGAATGGTTGGAAATCTCTTAAAAAAGATGAGAAAATAAGATTAATTGTCCGTGTGCAAGCACTGTCCTTCAAATTAATTCCGCCCCTCAGAGTACGAAACTCAATACTAGGCTCCAACGACTATTTTCCCGAGATACAATAGATCTCCTTCTTTTTTTCATTATGCTTTTTCTCCGTACTACTATATCTCTAGAGTCAATAATTTTATATGAGGAAATACTTATCTAGGTCAGAACAAGTTGATAGGATCCCTGCAAGGACACCCAAATTCAAAGTATTCTACTTTCATGCAATCCAGGGTGTTGACAGTGAGATTTTGAATTAACTTATTAGTCTTATGGTTTATCTCAGTTTGTAGCTAAAAGAAAGATATAGCCCTTTTCCATCATCATTTCTTGCATTCAATTGAAAGACTTTACAAATCCGTTGCAAGCTGATCACGGTCAAGACGGTCGACAAACAATTACTAAATCGCTATAAAACTTACAAAACACGACGACAAAAACCGTTACAAATTGCCGAAGCTGTTACGAAAACATAAAACTAGATTGCTCAACAACCCCATAATCATCTCTATTCCCTGCTCTGCAATTAAAGGTGACTTGGTCGTCCTCCATTTCATCGTCACCTTCTCCCTCAGTCGCTCTTGGTTGACGTGGACGGTCGTTTCCGAGCGCTCGCTGTGAGCTCGTCCATCACCTCCTTCCTCATCCTCGTCACTGTCAGGACCAGCTCGTTTACCCCCTCCGTTAGCCGGGACAACCACTCGGACATCGCCTCGGTCGCCTTATCCAGCTCCATCGCAGCCTCCCTCAGACTCCCCGCGATCTCTCCACCGCCTCCGAACGCCGCCACATCTTCGATGGTCTCGAGCGCGCTCTTCACCCTCACCTCCACGTCGTCAAGCTCCCTCACTCTTCCCTCCAAATCGTGGATCTCCTGTAGGATCTGTGCCAGCATGCCTGTTCCGTAGCTGAAATCCGAATCCACGGCCACTGCTGCCTGGATCGCGAGGACAGCGTCGCTCCAGGGAAAGTCCTCTGGGACAGGCATGTTGACGATTTCCCTCGACGAGGAGCCCAGGGCCGAAGTTATGACTCCGGTGAGGAATGCCGTCACGAAGCTGACGGCGTGGATCGCACGGCCAACAACTCTCGCAACCGGCGAGGTCTTCCCCTGTGGCTCCGACATTCCCATGCTCGCAGCCAAGTCTCTGATCAGCCCCTCGACGTCGCTCGCAGACGTCGCACTCCCATCCCCACCCTCGCCCGCCCAACCTGCGAGCAAATCCCTCGCTTCGTGAATCTCCTCCTCCGAAGGATTACTATCCAGGCGGAGGAGGAGCTTGATGGCGTTCCTCAGGTTCGGGGGGCGAAGACACAGCCGCTCGACCTCGGAGGAGATGCAGCTGGAGATGTCCAGGACCTTCAGGCTGTCGCCCGAGTACCACGACGAGAGGCTGTCGCCGTCGTCCAGTCCCACCCGGTAGATCAAGGACCTCGCCGCGGAGTGGGCGAAGGCGATCGCCTCGACGGCGGAGGAGAACCAGCGCAAGCTGATAGAGGCGGGGCTCAGGCCCCAGAGGCGAGAGTCGAGGGACTCGTGAAAGGATTTGGAGATGGATTCTACCTCCTGGGCGGTCAGCACCGCTGCCATCGACGAAAAATGAGAACGAAAGAATTTTGGCTTCTGCTTTTCTTTTCTTTTCTTTTCCGGGAAAGTGAGGCGAGAAAGTGGTGGGAAGTTTTTGGTGAGTTACGATCTGGGAGCACGTGCTGTATTTATACAGGGCAGGTTTTCTCCAAGGATTGCAAGAAAACTGTGATCGTGGAAAGAAAATCCAGCATTGATTTTCTTGTGCATTTATGGCTTATTCATAATCTAGAACCCTGTTTAAGATATACTAGCCTCTTATTTTTCATCTTAATCTTACTTCGATTTGACTTGTATCGATCATAGAAATGAACTGAATAAGAACGGTGTCAAATATTTCTAACTTAAATCTTATTTCGACCAAATAAGAACGGTGTCGGATATCACGCTACAAACACTTTTTCTTGTACACACGAGGAAAATTGCTAGTGATAGGATTAGCAAGCTATATATGTTAAGAATTCGATACGTGGAGGTCTAGAAAGTTTGCCGAGGTGAGTTAATGACCTCTAAATTATGGAATACTTGTCGGCATTGGCAATCTATTTGCCTCCGTTGAAATTCATTTATCCCTTTTTTTTTTTTTTTTTTTCTACCATCAACCTTAATGCTTTAAATAAAGATTTTGATGAATTCAAGTAACCACTACTAGACCAAAAAATAGAAAAACTAACCACTGTAAGTTTAATACTAATGAAGGAGTATTTAATTATCTACTATTTTCCTTGATATTTTTCACTTTATATTGAGGTACTTTGGTTATGTTAGGTAATAAATCACATTGACTAATTACAATTTGGGAAGGCCAAGTGGGAAGGGTTTCTCATTATATTCCTCGTGGCCCTTTTTAGCTGTTGTAAGCGGTCTCCGGGCCTTTTGGGTAGTAAGGCCGGCTTTTCCCTAATACACTTTCCTTCTAATTTTTTAAAAAGATCATTCCTTCTCTAAGAAATATCCATGCCCACAAACGAGAGAAATTTTATTGCTAATAGCATGATGGAAAACAATGCTAGTAACATCTTTGAAGATTAAGTGTATGCACTTAGCAAACTTAAGAACGAAAGAGCCTAATTAGTGATATTACCATTTAACTTCCTATATCATGCCGTGATTGTTACCTAAAACTTGTCAAGTTTTCAAATGGGTAAACTACTTTTCAAACTAAAATATTGACATTCCGATGCTAGTTAATGATATCTATACGATGACAGTAACATTTTAGTTGGCATTTCTACCTCCGCATTCATTGCGGCAGATTCATCAGCATGGATCTATTAGGCAACCATGTGCTAGCGAAATATTCCCGAACCATAGAAGGCTTAATGTTCAATTTCTTGCCACTATTTGGCTAAATGGATAACTTATAGACCAATATAACAATCATCTATTCATCACGATTACTGATTTTAATGTAGCAAAACTCACTCTCGTCATCGCAATTTTTTTCCAATAAATATTTATGTTATCCACTTCTTTTAAGAGCAATCCCATTTTAACTTTAAATTCTTGAATTTGTGAGGCGAATTTTCCGTATCCTTATTTTTGATGTTCTGATTGGATAATTAATCGGCCCATCTAAATGATCCATTTATTTTTTATTCTTATTAACTCTACTCTAAAAACGCGATTTGCCATCGGGAAGAAAATATTCCTAATTTACTAAACTGCCTTATCATATACTTGGGGATTAAGATTTAAGGAATGCTAATGTGAGAGAGGCTTAGAGGAAAGTGATGAATATGGGCTCTACTTGCTTGTTGGGTCCCCCCTGCACGGGCCAAATCTCGAAGAACCTTTTCTTTTAATTCATTTTTTTGTGGAATTAGTTGGGGATCTAGGTAATTCAACCAGTTTGACCAAAAATAAATAAATAAATAAGTAACTCAACTAGTATCGTGATCTGTCTTGGGCCAAGAATGTCTCCATTGAGAAAAAGAGAAAAAAAACCTTATGGATTGAGAAATTGGATCTAAATTTCTAATGTAGTCTTATTTCGAACATAGATGTCCTCATACTATACAATTTTCGTTAAAATTACAGGATATTACATCACATATCGAGCTTGAAAATAAAATTGAGCATCATGATCATAGATTTCGCATAAAAGATGGACTATCGTCAGTAAGTCTATACCGGTGTCTTGTAAAAGGTCTATAGTAGCCACGGAAGGATTGGCGAGTTTACAGATGAATTAAGATTTATGTGTTTTGAAAAGTGTGTGATACTGGGCTTTATTTTTTGTTTACGAGCTCTTGAACCTCATGAGGCATGGAGATGTTTTGGGAACATTCGGTAATAGCACACAAAGGCTAATTATCATTGGGCCGTAATCAAAAGTGGGGAGGTTTTCTCGTTATGCTTTTTTATGGCCCATTTAGGGTGCGTTTGGGAATCACTTTTGGGGAAAGTCTTTAAGAAAATGCAAATACCTTTGAGTTAAAGGTGTTTTCCAAAATGCAAGTGTGTTTGGTAAATTGTACTTTGAAAGCTCTTTGTGAAGTATTTTGAGCAAAATGACGTTTGGGAAATTACATTTACAAAGGATGTTTGTGGTAAAAAAAAAAATTATTAAAAGAAAAATAAAAAGAATTTGACCAGCAAGGGCGCGGCCGCCTCGGCGACCTCCGGCGACCTCCGGTGACTTCCGGCGACCTCGGATCTGGGGGCGGCGAGAGGGCGAGGTAGCGTGACGCCTGTCGCGACCTCCGGCGACCTCCGCTACCCGGATGGGCGGCGAGATCGCGCGACGCCGCCTCGACCTCCGCGACCCGGATCTGGGCGGCGACGTCGCGCAACGCCGCCTCGACCTCGGCGACCTAGATCCGCGGCGTCGAGGTCGCGGGAGGACCTCGCCGCCCGGATCTAGGTCGCGGCGGGGTCGCGCGACGCCGCCGCGACCAGGATCCGGGGCGGCGAGGTCGCGCGACCCGATCGGGGGCGGCGGCGTCGCGCGAAGAAGAAGCTCGCGGAAGAAGACCGCCTGCAGCCCCCGCGACCCAGGCGTCAGTCGTGCCACCTCCGACGTCGGTCACGCCACCTCCGGCGTCGGTCGCGCCACCCCCCGACGGTTGCCAGCATCCCTCTAGCAATCGCCAGCCCCCACACCGTCAGCCAACCGAACCCCGGGAGAGATGAACAAATCACGTACAAGGGCAAGAACCGGAAAAACAAAAAATTCATGAGGACAATTTTGGAAAAAAAAAAATCTAAATAAAGGTGCTCGCGTGGGCATGCCAAACAAGCCGAAAGCCCCCGGGTCTTCACCGCTTTGGGCTTTCTGGCCACAAAGCCTGGCATTTGCGAAATGGGGCTCAAAATTTTTTGCCAAACGGGCTGGCATTTGCCCAAGTATCTTTAGCCCTCTAAAGGGCTTTGGGAAGTTGTTCCCAAACGGAGCCTTAGTAGTAATGTAGACTTTGCCTGATATGCACTCCTTCTATTTCAGCAACGGATATTTTTGGCTGTGATTGCCACAAATGAGAGAAAGCATATAATGCATGTGACATCTTTAAAGATTTAAATTCATATATTTAGAATATAGATCCATAAATTAGAAAATTAGGAATGAGAAATGGTGTGTGATTGGTAACGAACACTCATCATGCCCCGATTGCTATTTAAAATTTGTCAAGTTGTTGAATGGGTAAGACTATTTTAAGGCTACTTAGGCTGTGTTTGTTTATGTTCTTTTTTTTTTTTTTTGTTCATAAATAGTTTTTCTGTTTTTTTGTTCCCAGGGAACAAAAAAAGAACAAAACGTTTGTTTGCGTTTTTGTTCCAAATCATTCTTTTGTTTCCGGGAACAAAAAAGAACAGAAACAAAGAAACAAAAAAAAAGTTGTTTCTTTTTTAACAAAAAATAAAAACATTTTTTCTCTCTCTTCTCTTTTCTTTTCTTTTCTTTTTTTTTTTCTTTTTTCTTCTTCTTCTTGCTTTGGCCGGTCGCCGGCGGCCGGCGATGAGGGCCGGCGGCCTCGCCCGACCCACGGCGAGGCTCGCCGGCCCCCGGCCGGCCTCGCCCGGCCCTCGCCGTGGTTGGGCGAGGCTCGGCCTCGCGTCCATTGGCGAGCTCGGCCTCGCCGGATCTGGGCGAGCCCGAGCTCGCCCGGTCGGCCGCGAGGCTTGTGAGCTCGGGCTCGCCTAGATCCGGCGAGGCCGAGCTCGCCCGGCTCCACCTCATCGCGAGGCTCGACCTTGGGGCCACCGCCTGTGTCGGCGTCGCGGTGGCCCCGGTGGCAGGGCCGAGCCTCGCGGTGGCTGGGCGAGCTCGGCCTCGCCGGATCTGGCGAGCCCGAGCTCGCCGCCGGTCAGGAGGCCGAGCCTCGCCCAACCACGGCGAGGCTAGCCGCCGCCGCGACCGGCCAAAGCAAGAAAAAAGAAAAAGAAAAAAGAAAGAAAAAAATAAACATTAAAAAATTAAAAGAAACAAAAAAGAACATAAAATTACCAAACATGTTTTTGTTCTTTTTTTATTTCGTTAAGTTTACCAAACGCGCATTTTTGTTTCAAAACTGAGCCTAAAATGCTTTTTCTATTACATTGTTCCCTAACGAAATAGCTTTTTTCTATTTCGTTAATGAAAATAGCTTTTTCTATTTCTGCGTTCCTGAACAAAAAAATAAACACAAACAAACGCACCCTTAGTGACTTATAAATTACGAAATCCGTCGTAGCATCTGGTTGGCATTTCTACCTCCGCGCTTATTGTGGCAAATTCATTAGCATTGATTAATTAGGCAACAAATATGCTAGTGAGATCGGACCGCATAAGGCTTAATGTTTTGTTTCTTGTTACTATTTGGCCAAATGGGTGACTTATAAACCAATTTAATTCCCATTCATCACGATTATTGATTTTACCATGGCAAACTCATTCTCTTCGCAACATTTTCCTAACAAATAGTTGTGTTATTCACATTATTTTGAGAGTAATCCCATTCTAGCTTTAAATTCTTTAATTATCAATTTTATTTTCCATTTCTATTTGTCAAAAAGGTGTCAACGAAATACCTTTCCAAACATGGATCAATGAACCTATTAACAAGTGATGTGAGGGGCCCTCTGTTTATTTTCCAACAAATAAAGCAATCACAAGAAAATTAAAAGCATGGAGACGGGAGACTATCATGGGCAGTCATGGAAAAGGGTATTGATTTGTAAAGACAAGCTTGAAGTAAAATCGAACCTCTGATGCTTATTGATTAGCCGGTAGCCTTCGCCATCGATGGTTATAAACTAAGACTCCGCTTGATATGACCTCACTACTTGACAATTACATCAATGGTTATATGACTAAACTACTTTGCCGGTTACATCATCTCCACTACTCAACGATTTCATGACTCCATTACAATTACACGGCTCCATTACAGTTACATGGCTGAATTATTTGATGGGTTATATCGACTCCATTACTTAACGATTACATCGATGGTCACGTCTCGACCTTTAAACAAATTTCCGTCGACCAAACCGAGTTACAACCCTTGGACATTTTTCGGTGTCAATAACATCCTTGTTTAAAATGTTCTGATTAGACAACAAGTTGTGCCCGCCCAAATGACCCATTTAT
The DNA here is from genome assembly GCA_014182715.1 of Eucalyptus cloeziana. Taxonomy (NCBI): domain Eukaryota; kingdom Viridiplantae; phylum Streptophyta; class Magnoliopsida; order Myrtales; family Myrtaceae; genus Eucalyptus; species Eucalyptus cloeziana. The sequence continues at coordinate 23,081,295 of CM024643.1, read as the reverse complement.
CCCTATTCCTTATTAAACTTTAAAGGCACGCGCATGTGCCGTGTAATTCCCGGCATTGCCCCTGGTGGAGAGGGAAAGCGATGAATGTTGGGCTCAACTTTCCTTGTCGTGTCCCTATATGGGCCAAATCTCCAAGACTCTTTCCTTTAATTTCTAATTTTTTAGTTCGCTTTTGCGGAATTAGTTGGGAATTAAAGGCGATTCAACTAGCATCATGAGCTGTCTTGGGCCAAGATTGCCTCCCTCCATTGAGAACTACAAAAAATCAGGGGGTTATCGCATTACATATCGAGTTCGAAAATAGGACGGGGTGTGATAATCATGGACTTCCCGTCAATGTGGGACCGGCTCTCGGTACGTCAAAACGGGCATTTCATAAAAAGGCTTATCGTAGCCACGAGAGGATCGATCGGCGAGTCAATAAAGCAATTAACTGCAAACTCCCGGACCCCATTAGGTAATTTCTTACGAATCTTCAGCCTTGGGGCAGGTGGTTTATCTTTTCATCCAATCGAGAGTTAATTTCATTCCGTGTACATGTACAAGTCAATCGAAAATATCGCGTGGGATAACATGAAAACGGAAAGACATTTAGGGCAATTATTTGTGGACGATGTTGCTGTCGTGCATGAATAGTACATCTAGAAGCGCTCAGATGTTGACCAGCTATGCATTAGACATTGAATTTGGTCAAAACGAGTTCCCTTCTCGTTGAAGAATGTGCCATCGACTTTTACAATTGCGTTTCGGCGGCGACGCACGTGGATTGCTCTTGACGTGTCCCAGGTTTTCCGATGTTATGTTCCGCGTCTGGTCGCTAAAGTATTCGAAAAAAAGATTTCGGACTTAATTGCACAATAACTTAAACTTAAGGACTACTAAAAGAATTTTGATGTTTAACTTTTGCAATTGCTTACGAAATAATTTCTCAATTTTATAAATAAATTCACAATTTTACCACAAGATTTATTGGTTTCAAAACACTTACAATTTCCTTAGATGTAATTCCCAATCACGCGCACGAAATTGATTGTTGGGATCAAAAGCTCTTCTACTCTCTAAAGGGTAAAATCTAAAACATACCTCTTATGTGGATTATATTTGGATTGAGAAAGGAAATTCCTTTTCGAGATAATCTATTCAAATCAGGAAATAACTCGAATTAAGAAATATGCTTGAAACAAGAAATTTGCTTCGCTAGAGTTCGAGACCAGCTCTCAACAAAATATAATTCAATAATGATGCAAAAGGCTCGTGAAAGAAAAAAGAAAAATCTCGGTAACCCAAAAATCAATATCGGCCGCCAAAAAAACATTTAGGAGTTATCCGGTCTGTTAATAAGCCTCTTTTAATTTCCTTGTCGGTGGAAATTGGAAAAAAAAAAAAAAAAAAAAAACGCGTCTTTAGGGCGTGGGCAAAAACAGCAACGTGTGACCATAATTTAAGGAACAAAAGAGAGCTAACTACTCCTATAATAATAATAATAATAATAATAATAATAATAATAATATCTTTTCAGACCTGAAATTAAGAAAGAAAAGGTGGCGGCTGACGAGCGTGGGTTTTTTTGAATGGGAGTAGGGCATCATCCTCCCGCACCAGCAATGACAAATTCCATTTCCCTCCCAAAAAAAAAAAATAAAGCAAATTAATTATTAATGCGCAAAAGGAAGCCAAGGACGCCACCAATCATGACTCGCATTTCACAGCTAAGCGCCCATTTATCCCTTGATTTGCCCCAATTACCCCCCCAACTTTTTGTTTTCTTATCCCCTAAAATAATAATACAAAAATAAAATAAAAACTAGCTCTTTATCTGAAAATGAAATAAATGATGAATATCATAAAAAATTTCAAAATGATAAATCCGTGATAAATTTACCTCGAATTAATTTTCTAACCATCAAATATCCAAAATTGCTGTCAAATTAGATCGATATTATGAAAAATCACAAATCAATATACCCAAATCGATACATTCATTAATCATCACATATCAACTAATTTAATAATTTAACGGTAAAATTTAATAAGATTTTACGGAGAATAAAACAAGCGTGTCTGGAGTTTTTGAGTACCAAATTTATGGTTTTTTATAGTATTAATCCTAAAAATAAAACTTGAAAGATAATAAAATAAAATCAAAACCCAAAAGAAAAAATCCCACTAAAAATCAAAACCCAAAAGAAAAATTCCACTAAAAATCAAAACCCCACCTCTCTCGCTCTCTCTCTCTTTCTATAATTCCAAACCCTTTTGGCGATCGTGTTGTTTCGCACGATTAGGAGAGAGAGAGTTAGAGAGAGAGAGAGAGCCTCCAATCTCAATAGTTTCTCTCTCTATAACCCTCACTCTCCTCCCCCTTCGCCTCCCCTCCTCCTCCCTCCTCTCCCTCCCCTTCCTCGTCCCGCCACCGCAGCCGATAGAGGGAAGAGAAAACCCTAATCCGCCGCCGCCCGCCGCCCTCCGCCCGCCCCCGTCCGCCGCTCGCCGTCCGCCATGGATCCCCAATCGGCGCAGCTCCAGCAGGCGCAGCTCGCGATGGCGCTGGGGCCCGACCCGTCCCACTTCGAAACCCTAATCACGCACCTCATGTCCTCCTCCAACGAGCTCCGATCCCAGGCGGAGTCGCTGTTCAACCTGGCCAAGCAGACCGATCCCAACTCCCTCTCCCTGAAGCTCGCCCACATCCTCCACAACTGTCCCCACCTCGAGCTCCGCGCCATGTCCGCCATCCTCCTCCGCAAGCTCCTCACCCGCGACGACTCCTACATCTACCCCCGCCTCACCCCGCAGACCCAGGCCTCCCTCAAGTCCGTCCTCCTCACCTCGATTCAGCGCGAGGAGGCCAAGACCATCACCAAGAAGCTCTGCGACACCGTCTCCGAGCTCGCCTCCGGGATCCTCCCCGAGAACGGCTGGCCCGAGCTCCTCCCCTTCATGTTCCAGTGCGTCTCCTCCGACGCCCCCAAGCTCCAGGAGGCCGCCTTCCTCATCTTCGCCCAGCTCGCCCAGTACATCGGCGACTCGTTGACCCCCTACATCAAGGAGCTCCACGGCGTCTTCCTGCAGTGCCTCAGTTCCTCCAAGAACCCCGACGTCAAGATCGCCGCCCTGAACGCCGTCATCAATTTTATCCAGTGTCTGTCCAATTCCTCCGATCGCGACAGGTTTGCTTCGTTTGCCTTTGCTTCGCTTTATATATTGTCCGATTGGATGTTGAATTCAATTTGGTCCTCTGTTTTACTGTAATCAGTTCGATTTTGTTCATCTCGTTATCACAATATCTAATTAGTTAGACCTATCAACACATTGTATTTTCGTGGTTACTGCCTGAAGAGAGCAGGGTTTGCTTTATTTAAACATTGTCTGATTGTATGTTTAATTCAATTAGGTGTGCTTTACTGTAATCTTTTTGATTTTATTCATCTCATTGTCATAATATCTCTTTGGTTAGACCTAACGACACAAATTGTATTTGGGTAGTCACTGCCTGAAGAGAGTAATGTCCACTGTTTAGACATGGTATTGCTCAGCTGTCAGCAGCACTCTTTGGTCAACTTGAAGTATTAGTTTGTGTTTTTCTTTCATATACTATCATTGCAGAAAATGGCTCTTCGAAGTCACGACATCTGTTTGGACGATGCAATTAACTTTTTAGTCAGCATTTGCATTCAGTGTTGGATATGGAGGAAAACAATTTAATCTATGTGCACATCAATCATAGACTGTCAAAAACATTAGAATGTGTTATGGTTATTCACCTTTTTTTGATGTTCAAAGGAAATTTGGGCAGATTTCAGGATTTGTTGCCGGTGATGATGCACACCTTGACTGAGGCACTAAATAATGGGAACGAGCCAACCGCACAAGAAGCGCTTGAACTGTTAATTGAATTAGCTGGAACAGAGCCGCGGTTCTTGAGGAGGCAATTAGTGGAAGTGGTTGGTTCTATGCTGCAGATTGCAGAGGCTGAATCATTAGAAGAAGGCACAAGACACTTGGCAATTGAGTTTGTGATTACCCTTGCGGAGGCTAGGGAGCGGGCACCTGGAATGATGAGGAAATTGCCGCAATTCATAAGTAGACTTTTTGCAATTCTGATGAAGATGCTTTTGGATATTGAAGATGACCCGGTTTGGCATAGCGCAGAGAGCGAAGACGAGGATGCAGGGGAGAGCAGCAATTATAGTGTGGGGCAGGAATGCTTGGATCGACTGTCCATCTCACTTGGTGGAAACACCATTATTCCCGTTGCTTCTGAACAGTTGCCTGCATACTTGGCCGCTCCTGAGTGGGAGAAGCATCACGCTGCTTTGATAGCAATTGCCCAGATTGCAGAGGGTTGTTCAAAGGTATTGCCTGACAAATTGTTGGATCACCTTCTGTTCAGACATTTTTTTTGCCTCAAATTTTGATTATCCATCCAGATGTGTGTTAAAATTGTGATTCCATGCAGAACTATTGTCTGCATAGACCTTTTGGTATAAATGTTTAACTTATATCAATAGTCCGTTTAAGAGCACTCTTGCTCGATTGAAGGTCGAGTACTTGATCTAGGCAATATTGTAAAGGTGGGTGGGTGCCATAAATTACATGTGTCCTGTGAGTTTCTGATGCTGTGCTTTATGATACTTTCATCTGCGAAATCAAAAAGTCAATCGGACCACTCATGTCATGGGCAAGCGTCGGCTGTTTGGAGATTGAAGGCATAAGTTTTTATTTTTTATTTTTTAAAATTCAACATAGATAATATCCTGATATTATTTTGTCTGTCTGGCAGATTTCTCAGTGTTTATTATATATCAGCCCACCTTGACAGCTTTAAGGCTTGTTTCTTTGAGTACCTTTTTTAGAGCAGTCGAAAGAATTATTAGGGATTTCAAACCTGAACTGGCGGTGTCGGTTTTCAATCCTTCGACAGAATTTGGCACCTGGCCGGTTACTGTCCTTCTTTCATTTTGATTCCTCAAATGCCTAGGTGAATGCCTTAGAATCCTCGGGGCTTCATGTTCACTACTCTTTGAGGCATTGTCACCTCAAGTAGCTCAAAGCTATTTTGTTTGTTGGTTTTTTCCCCCTTCCACCATGACGTGTAAGTGTTGGTAACTTGGCATGAAGCATGCTGCTGAAGTTTTTAGCTTTTCTATTGTAAGAATAGCATGATATTCCTTCTGCTTGGCCTGATAATTTTTAATTCGTTAACCTCCTTGGTCTTGTTTTAGGTAATGGTAAAGAATTTGGAGAGAGTTGTTTCAATGGTTTTAACTTCATTTCAAGATCCACACGCTCGTGTAAGATGGGCGGCAATCAATGCGATTGGGCAGTTGTCCACCGATCTAGGCCCAGACCTGCAGGAGCAATACCATCAACAGGTCCTGCCAGCACTTGCTGGTGCTATGGACGACTTTCAGAATCCTCGTGTACAGGTTCGTTGTAGTTATGGATAATTTTATTTTTGTTCGGTATCATTGTTTTGAGTAGGTGCACACAACTGTCTTGCATTGGTGTTTATGAGATTTGAACTTAAGTTCATTTAAACTACAAAAAAGAAATTTTAAGTTAAGTAGGTCAGACATATGGTTTAGGAAAGGACTTTGTATGAGAGGCCACTTTATGTTTGGTAGTCCTACTAATTTGGCATAGAAGAATGTCAGAAGGGATGATGGTCACTTTGAGGAAAACATATCTTTAAATTGAGGAAATGGCCACTTTGCAGGACAGTTCAAAGCAAGAAATTTTTCTCTAGGATCTTTCATTCTCAGAGTCTTTTCTGGGTAGTCTTAGCTCTATATGTAATACCGAAGCGCACAATACCTGCAGAAACTGGAACTTCAGTTAGTTTACAGATCAGATGATTTCAAATCACTTTAGATGGCAGAGGGAGTTGAATATATGAATAGAGTAGATGTGATATTTGTTAAGCCTGGAATCTTTTATAGAACTAAAAGCACTGGATTTTTCGATGAATGCACTTCAAAATGGAGTCGCTACTACTTGTAGAGCCTTTAATATAACAATGTGAATTCTGCCTTCTCTTATTTGCTCTTTTCAGTTTATTTTATATTTTAGTTTCTGGCAATTGGATGCCATCATCAATTGTGTGCACATTATTAAAATTTTTGTCGTTGAAACAGCCACATATATGTTGTGCTTGGTTTAGAGGACACTATGTAGCCTCTCCAAGTTGTCTGAATTGTTATATAGTAGGAAAAGTTCCTCCGTAAGTCTTCTCAAGGGCTGATAGTGTTGTTTTATATTTGAACATCTGTTTTGATTATCACCTTCTCACGTGTGATGTGTCCTTTCCAGGCTCATGCTGCGTCTGCTATTCTTAACTTCAGCGAGAACTGTACAGCTGTTATATTGATGCCCTACTTGGACGGAATTGTGAGCAAACTGCTTGTGCTTCTACAGGTACTTAATGATAAAAAGGAACTCCTTGGCTTTCCTTAGTTTATGACTTACACTCATTTCCGCTGACTATTTGATGTTTGTGATCTAGAATGGGAAACAAATGGTGCAAGAGGGCGCATTGACCGCATTGGCTTCTGTTGCCGATTCCTCTCAGGTATGAACATTCAAATCTTTATTGGTCTCTTCATCTTTATGCACGTGATTGCTTACTTGTCTTTGCACTGTAGGAGCAATTCCAAAAGTACTATGATGCGGTCATGCCTTATTTGAAAAATATCTTGGTCAATGCAACTGACAAGTCTAACCGAATGCTTCGTGCCAAAGCAATGGAATGCATTAGTTTGGTTGGGATGGCTGTTGGAAAAGAGAAATTCAGGGATGATGCTATTCAGGTAATTGTCGACTCTCAAAATTTGAAGCGGATCTAAAGAAACTAGCTTTTCCCCATGCTATGTGATTATTGAGATCATACAAGTGAATTTTAATAAGCCTTAGAAATCGTCTAACATTGGTGAGATTGTGAGTTGTCTTGTTCACAAAAACTGTCAGTTGTAGATGAACATTTTCTCATGTTCTATCTTTTTTATTTGGATATGTATATATTATAAATGCTTACCGAACAGTTCAATCTTTGTCGCCTGACAAGTAAAATTTTTGCAGTTAGAATTTTGCAATTTCAACTATCATAACTTTCTCTCAATTGTATGCTTGCATGCATCCTATATTTTCCTGGATCATTTCATTAGTAGACAAATGTAAAAATTAGTGAGAATGGTAAATTTTTAGCCATAGTGTATGACTTGGAGATGGATTGGTCTATAGAATCTAGGAAGTTTTGGCAATTATTTGGTAATGAAGAGTTCTTGTGCTCCATCATAGTATATATCTGTTTCCACAGTACCAGGGTAGGCAGTGAGACCTTATATTACTTCCAACCATATTGGGGGGCCCCATGTCTGTTTTATTGTGGAATTTTTGAATTCCACTCAGCCTTTTGAATGAGTTTGATTTCTCTTGCTTTTATTTTAAGGTTATGGATGTGCTTATGGCATTGCAAAGATCACAGATGGAAACAGATGATCCGACGACAAGCTATATGCTGCAAGTAAGTTTTATCATTGACTTTAGTGGATGGTTGTTACTGGAGACTGTTCCTTTTCTTTTTCTTTTCTCTCTTTTTTTTTTTTAATTTTTTTACAACTGTCTCATGTTATACTTATTTTGTAGGCTTGGGCTAGGCTTTGCAAATGCTTGGGGCAAGATTTTCTTCCTTACATGAAAGTCGTCATGCCCCCTTTGCTTCAGTCTGCTCAACTCAAGCCTGATGTGACAATCACGTCCGCAGATTCTGATAATGATATTGATGAATCTGATGATGAGGGGTAATGCTTTTGTGCCTGTCTTATAATCTGTGATTTGGCAGTCTTATTTCTATGTGTATGGGGATAGTTTTCATATAAATGGAATTAATAATTCATGAAATCTGCCTATGTTCATGTGGGAATTGGTGGGCTGGTGGGGGTGGTGATAGCAGTTTTCTAATCCACTTGTTTTTTTTTTGTGCTTTATGATGACCAAATGGAACAATTATTAGTGTCAACAGTTTGTCTGGATTGTGTTAATCTATTTGGCATCTGATTAGATTGTGTAATGATGCAGAATGGAGACCATAACACTTGGAGATAAAAGAATAGGAATAAAAACCAGTGTCTTGGAAGAGAAGGCAACAGCTTGCAACATGTTGTGTTGCTATGCGGATGAGTTAAAGGAAGGGTTTTTTCCATGGATCGAGCAGGTTGGTTTATTTGAAACTTCTGTTTTTCTTTTGACATATGTTATGCGCCATTTTGATGAGGCCTCATAACTGTTGCAGGTTGCTCCAACTTTAGTTCCACTTCTCAAATTTTATTTTCACGAAGATGTCAGGAAAGCAGCTGTTTCTGGTAATAAGCTTCTCTTGATCCTTCAATCCTTCTTGTCTGATTGATTCTTGATGGAATTTCTCACATAAGTGAATCTCCCACTTTGTAGCAATGCCGGAGTTACTTCGTTCTGCAAAATTAGCTGTTGAGAAAGGGTTAGCACAAGGTCATAATGAAACCTACGTGAAGCAACTAACTGATTACATCATTCCAGCTTTGGTGGAAGCTATACCTAAGGTAATTGTTGATAAAAAGTTAACTTTCTGGACTGTTATTTGCTTTTTCAAGTAATTGTGATGGATTTTTGGTATCTAAGATTGCTAAACTGCATTTCACTTTCAGGAACCTGACACAGAGATCTGTGCTAGTATGTTGGATGCACTAAATGAGTGTTTACAGGTTCGTGATTCTATTTTGGAGTTATAACAAATAAGCTTCTTCCTTGTGACCTGGCGTTCACAGGCTTACACAATATCTTTCTGCAAACGGAGGAGCTACTTGTCAGAATTTATAAATGACTTACTTTCATTATGACATTATCAATATTAATTTTATTCCAGGCTGACTTGCCTGTTCTTTGGGAAATATATAGCCATCACATCGTATGTGCCAAACTTTTGTTCCCCCCCTTCCCGTACAAACTACTTCCGTTTTCTATGATCCTACTTTATTTATTTGCCAATAATCGGAAATTCAGAGGGAGCATGTTACCAAAAACGCGACAGCGCTTTTGATGATTAACCAGTCATTATTTAACTTTGTCCTCAGTCAGTATATTGTCTATTTTTCTAGTTACCTCTAAAGTGGCATCTTGTAAAATTCATGATTGAATACTATTCTGGCATACATAAGTTCCATATAAGAAGTATATTCTTGTATTTACTATTTGTATATTTAGAAAGATTAACTTCTAGTTGAAAATTTGGTGCCCTTTCCTTATCTGCAAATGCAGTCTGGATCTAACTAGTAGCTATCCATTAGATCGTGTAGAGATTCACTCAGGCAGCATTTATTCCACCAATTATTCTGAACAGTTTTAAGTAGGCATTGGTGAACAGCTCATGAGATGCAATAGTTGATTTCAGATTTCAGGCCCACTCTTGGACGAAAATCAAGTCAGATCGATTGTTGATGAGATTAAACAAGTGATTACTGCTAGCTCAAGTAGAAAAAGAGAGAGAGCAGAGCGTGCTAAAGCCGAAGATTTTGATGCAGAAGAAGGCGAGCTGCTTAAAGAGGAGAATGAGGCGGAGGAGGAAGTTTTTGAGCAAGTCTGTCTTCTGAAAAACTATGTTTCAAGAAAAAAAATCGCATAATAGCTTCAAGGGGGATTTAACTTATCCTTTGTGGTTCAATTTTTCTTGTTTTAGGTTGGTGAGATTTTGGGCACTATGGTTAAAACATTCAAAGCATCTTTCTTGCCTTTCTTTGATGAGCTGTCATCTTACCTAACGCCCATGTGGGTAAGTTCAGCAACTTCTCTATGTTTTTCAGCTTCCATACAGTTTCATCTTCTGCTGGTTGATAGGAATTTGTTTTTGCTTGTAGGGCAAAGATAAGACTTCTGAAGAGAGGAGAATTGCTATATGCATTTTTGATGACGTTGCTGAACAGTGTCGCGAAACAGCTCTTAAGTAAGCTCGTTTTAGAATGCTTTTTGAGTGACTTAATTTTATGATTTCTGGACTTAATGGTTGTTAAAACTTGGGTGGAACAGATATTACGATACCTATCTCCCTTTCCTTTTGGAGGCTTACAATGATGAAAATCCAGATGTCCGACAGGTCTGTACTCGGTGATTGTGGTTGTTTATGTTCTTGGTTGTGTTCACGCAATTGAGTTCAGGAGTGTTTTCTTTTCAGGCTGCTGTCTATGGATTGGGGGTTTGTGCAGAGTTTGGCGGTTCCGTTTTCAAACCACTTGTTGGAGGTGATTATATGTCGGTGCTCTTTATGGTTGTAGTCTATCTACCATTTATTTTACTAATACTCATGAGTGGCTATCTTCAGAGGCTCTTTCAAGGCTGAATGTTGTGATACGTGATCCCAACGCTCTGCAACCCGATAATGTAATGGCATATGATAATGCTGTCTCTGCTCTGGGAAAAATATGCCAATTTCACCGTGATAGCATAGATTCTTCTCAGGTATCTACATTGATTTCTTTTGTATCTTGACAATGCATGATATTTGCTGGGATGCACCAATATAAAGAAAAAGACTTAAACTTGGAGTTCAATGTTGCGTTCATTTAATTATCTGTTAAATTTGTGATTTGCTGGAAGGACTGAATAAAAAGAAACAAGGGAGAGTGAGTACTGCGAAGTTAAGAACAAAAAAGAAACCAAAAAAAAAGGATCATTGACATGTGAAGTTTGTCTCTGAAATTGTGGTCCTGAGATTGAGAATTTGGGTCTTGGCCTTGGTTGAGTAGAACAGTCATTGAGATTTGCTAGTAGCCAAGTCTGCGGGTCCCTTCACTAATATTTTACTATCATTTCTATAGGTTGTTCCAGCATGGTTAAATTGCTTGCCCATAAAAGGCGATGTAATAGAGGCCAAAGTTGTCCATGATATGCTTTGTTCAATGGTGGAAAGGTAATGACATCTCAATCGTGGTTGATAATTTCTGTCCTTATAACAATCATACTAATAAAATCTGTTTACAGATCTGATAGAGAACTATTGGGCCCTAACAATCAGTATCTTCCTAAGATTGTTACAGTGTTTGCGGAGGTCAGTATCTAAAGTTTCTTTTGCTTATTTATTCTTTTACTTTTCAGTGTATAAGGTAATTGATTTGGTTCTCAAGTGTCATGTATCCCCAGCTGTCTTGTCCATAACACCATGAGGATTTTGTAGTGGCTCAACTGATGTTTAACTAGAGTAAATAAATTTCCTGGACGGTATTTAAATAATGCTTAAAAGTAGTTTCTGGAAAATATATATATATTGGGTGGGCTTCTGTTTTATTGGGTGTTCTATCATATGGGAATGCTGGCAATGAACTTATTCTGTTCTTAACAACCCCCAAACTAAAAACCAAAAAAAAAAGGCAGAAAGATGAATTATATTGTTCCTGTCTAAATCATTGGCAAGACTTTATGTTGATTCGTTTTTGTCCGCTCCCCTGCAGTTTTCTCGCTAGTGATGTGCATCTCTGCTTGTAATCATCACCTTATATCTGCTGAACATGTTATGTCTCTCTGAGAATTGCATATGCGAAAAAAAGTGGCCACATTTGCATGAACTGAGAATGAGGCATCTTTTTGTTAGGTTTTGTGTGGTAAGGATCTAGCTACTGAACAAACTTTAAACCGGATGATCAGTCTGTTGAGGCAACTACAACAAACTTTGCCACCATCTGCTTTGGCCTCGACATGGTCATCTTTGCAGCCCCAACAACAGCTTGCTTTGCAATCAATCCTCTCCTCATAGATCCGGCAAAAAGAGGTTGACAAGTTGCTTTTCTCAAGGATTGCTGTCCAGTCGGTGTGTCGAATATATGCATTTGTTACCCATTCTTTTCCATAAATGGTTGCCATTCCTGCGTGATGAGTGTGGGAGTCACATCTACGAGTGGACTTTTTTTCTGTAGCATGTGTATAGTGCAAGCATTAAGTCTATACTTCAGTTTTGAGTCCCCTACTGTGCCATGAGAAGGTTCAACATCCCTTCGGTGCATTCGGTTTGAGGATTGTCTGGCAGGCAATTCTTGTGGCAGTTTTGGTCCCATCTTTGTGTCCTTGTCCGTTTTTTGTTTCAGCTCATACTTGCTGGCATAATGTATCGACTGAAATCATGCATTGTAATTCTTTCATTGGGTCTGCACCTTGTATTTGAACTGGGCTGGTGGGGCTGGTCTTGCTTCTTGAAATTTTGTGAAGAATTAAATTATATTCTCAAGGTTTTTGAGTTTTGGTATACAATGTGGAGTTCCACTAAAATTTTCTCGCAGTTGTCCATTTCGTTGCCAATGCTCTAAGCAGTAGGACTTTGTGAAATTTTGGCAGTCAATTAGTTAATTGCGTTGAAGACCTGAGGTCCTCTTCTGCATTTGCTTCAATCAAAATTATTTCAAGGCTCATACCTTTAACTATGTTTTTGTGTAGACAGATAGATAGATTGATGCCCCTGAAACGCAATTATGGATACACCTTAAGTGCCTACTGTAGATCGGTTTGAGCGCGTGGGGATCGAATCTACGGTCTTGCTCCAAACTCATCAGCTTCACCGTTTGCTGTTGAGCCCTGTTTGCCTCAATACTTTTTAGCCTTGATTCGTGTGAAAACAACACCTAATAGCAGTAAGGTGCCGATTAGCGGTTGTGAATCCTGATGCATGTCTGTAAGCTTGGCGAGGGAATCTGCTTGACAAAATAAGTAAATTGCACTCCCGAATATCTCTGTTAATTCCAAGGCAGCATAATTATGATGAAATGGATAAAAATGGACGACCCCTTGGATTTTGACCGAGCCCGATGTGATGGCCGAGGGCATCCTTTAATGCTTGTGTGGTGTGAAGAGTTACCGCTACCTTCAATGAGTTCCAAATTTGGCTCTTGCAATTGACGATTGTTAAAACTTGGTGCTATATTAGTCGCGGGGGCCAATGGAGTCGATGTGAGCTTGGCAAACTTGACTGGCCGGAGAGGGGAGAGAGGCGATCGTGGTGGTTACTTGGAGAGACGCTTCATGGCTTGTTCTCGGTGACGATGGTGGCGGGAAAAGTACAAAAAATTTCTTAAAACATATTGCATTAGTATTGATTCAATTTTAAACTTTTCAATTAGATCAATTCAATCCTAAATCTTTTTACATTAGTACCATAGTATATCTGGCCTATTTTGGCCAGTTGGCGTTAATGTGGATGCTAGTTAGTGGTGAGACATTGGCATGGATGCTGGCAGGTGGTCGGACGTAGACATTGTAATTTTTTTAATAATTCTTAATTTTTTCGAATTTTTTATTAATTTATTCATTTTTTCTTTTCTCTCTTTTTCCTCCTTAGATTGTCCTCATGGCCTTTGCTTGATCGTCAACGGGGGCCGTGGCCCTCACTTGGCCTCGCCTAGGGCCTTAGGGCCTGGGCGAAGGTTGCCATGGCCTCGCCAGTAGCGAGTGAGGCCACCTTGGCTTGTGGCAAGGCTAGGCCAAGGTAGGCCTTGCCTAGATTTAGGCGAAGTCGTCTTACCCGTGGCCCTTGGCCAGTGGCCAATGAGCCTTGTTGAAGGCTCGTCGGCCACCGCAAGGACAGTTCAAGAAGGAAGAATAAAGAAAAGGGAAGGAAAAAGAAAAGAAAATATTAATAAAAAATTCAAAAAATTTTGAAATATTACCACGTTACTGTCTAGCTATTAATCGGTGTCCATGTTAGCGCCGGCTATCAAAATTAGTTGGGAACTGAATTGATACCAATGTGAAAAGGTTTAGGATTAAATTGGTCAAATTAAAAAGTTTATGACTAAATTTGTACAAATGCAATAAGTTTATAATTTTTGGATACTTTTTCTCGATTGGGGGGGGGAGACGGCAATGCAAATATTTTTGGTGGTAGGGTGAGATTGTAATGGGTTTAGGGGTGTGCAAGAGGAGATTAAAGATTCTCTCAAGGTATATGCAATTACCATGTAGATGAACAAGCGTCATGAATAGAGAATTAGATAGCAAGAGCATCTACAAGATTTACCTTAATCCCGCAAAAAAGGTAACGAAAAACAATCCGTACACTGTCAATATAGAGGAAGCTTTACAAGAGACTTCATCTGCTGTTGAATTTGAGGATTAACGTGGATAAAGTTGCTTATGCAAAATTTATATTACTCGTGGAAAAAATGTGTAGCAGGAGACAATAATTTTTTGTCTTTCTGAGTTCTAGACCGAACTCTAAAGACATCTGGAAGTGTGATCATTACTTACGGCGGCGAATAGAAAATTCTTGTCATAGCATCGTTTTGTTGCGAAAGTCATTAAACCTGAATCGGATAATTAGTCTATTGATAATGTCACAATGATCATTAGTATAGAAAAATATTAAAATCGAATTGAAAATTAAAATTTTACCACAGTCAAAATATCTATGAAACATTTACTTTGCTGGATGTGATAAAAGTGGTAGGGAGGATTCTTTCCTATGCAATCATGCCGTTCAAGTTCATAGCCACAACAAATAGGGTTATGCAATAGGTTCGGTTCTCAGTGGAAGGAACTCGATACAATCATGCCATTCAAGTTCATAGCCATAATGGCTAGGACTATAAAACAATTCCAGTTCTACTCGAAAATTGGATTAAATTGGTTGCAAAAACAAGTCTCATTTTCGATTCCAAAGAAAATACGTTTGGATTGGTAGTGTGCACGTAGGTTCTAGGTTCTACTTACTACTCAAAAATCGATAGTTAGGACCTATTTATGAAGTTGGAAGAAGATAATTTATCTTTTTTAAATGAACTTAACTTCTCTTTATTTTTTTGTTAATATTTTACTTTGAGCCCTTCGTTCTTCATACTATTTTGCTGAAACTACTATTTGTTTTGATTTTTTTTTTTTTAAATGAAGCAAAAAAATAAGAAACCAATATCTAAGTAAACCCTAGAATCGAACTTGGAAAAAAGGGTAGCTTCCAAGGCAAACAAGATAAGTTTCGAAGTCTAAAAACTATGAACTAGTTCTAATAGGATATATTTTAGGTTCCAGATCCCCTTGCCCTAAAACCAATCGCGCCTAAGAACAGTTATGAAATTAAGGTTTCTAATCTGTTCCAAAATAGATTGGCTCAGTTGGAAATGATAAGATGCTCCGCACGATGCTAATGGTCCTTTTTGACAGAGAATATGTAAAGTCACCATAAAACCTTTTAGGCCTGCGGTATCTCTGGTCTCGGCATGGGTAACATCCCCTCCATCTAAACCATTTTCATACCAGAAAGAAAAAGATTTCTCGGAGATAAAGAAGCCGAAAGAAAACTACTTAAGAATCATCCTTTCAAGGGAAAAGATTGTAATGGCCGTAGAACTATGGTGTGACTGTCCACATTGCCGCAACGTTGTTCAGCTAAAAGCATAAAGTCGCAACCATCCGTGGTACAATTTCGATGAGAAAATATCAAGATAACCCCGAGTTCGAGGACATTCAAAAATAGAGATTTTCAATCAAGCCAATTCTCAAAAAAAGATCTTGAACCGACGATTTGTACGTACCTTCAATGAAGGAAGCTCACGAATATTACTTTGTCGATAGAATATCATGAAGATACATGTTAAAACAGCGCCACTTTACAAGCAAACATAGCAATAAAAGCCTACAGATTCGCTAGCGTGTCACTGCAACTCCAGCGACGTGTCCATAACTCCCTCCATGTTCGATAAGGTGACGGCAGCAGAGAGATTCCTCCGCCACACCCCCACGAGCCGAATATACTTGAAGTTTTGCCATTCTTCTCCCTCTCCCTGCCACTCCGCCAGCACAGCTCTCTCTCTCTCTCTCTCTCTCTCTCTCTGTGTCGCGCGCGGGGCCTTCTTCAGTACCGGGGACAGGACATATGGGAGACCAGAAGAAGCCCAAACCAGGCGGCGCGTGGTCCACCGTCAAGCCTTTCGTCAACGGAGGCGCCTCCGGCATGCTCGCCACCTGCGTCGTCCAACCCATCGACATGGTCAAGGTAAAATTCGTTCTAGCTCTCTCTCTCTCTGTTTCTGGGTCGCTCCTCAGTTAGCTCGAGATGCGTTCGGCTCCGACGGTTCGCTTCATTTTTCGTCCCTCTCCGGTCCCTTTTGATGTCATGCAAGACTTTTTCCTTGTTCGGCCGAAATTGGGTTCTGGGTTTTGATGGTCGAGAATCGGGATTCGTGGTTCTGGTTGTCATTTGTGCGTGTGCAACACTTTGATGGCTCATTGCGCCGTGGAGTGTAGGTGAGGATACAGTTGGGTCAGGGATCAGCTGCTCAGGTGACCAAAAACATGCTTAAGGAGGAGGGTCTTGGTGCTTTCTATAAGGTAATGTTTCTCCTTACTTTTTGAAGCTTCAACGTGCCGTTTTTAAATGATGGATCTTTATGAGAAATCTATGCTTCCGTGATCGAACTTCATGCAATCTTCACGGGGTTTTCTTTCTTCCAGGAAAGAAAAAATGGGCTAGATTAATAAGTGGAGATGTCAAAGAAATACTAAATCCGTTGGTTAGCTTCGAGGAATGACCGGTTAAGATAACCAGTGAGTATATTGTTGGCTGTTGCCATTGAGAGTCAGCCGATGTTGAGCATGATCATAATGCAGCTTAACTTTTGCAATGATATATTCAGTTAAAGATGCAGTTGGGAATCCTCCACTGGACGGAACAAGTAGCCATTTCTCTTTGGGTTTGTCTAATGTCTAATATCTGAATTTGATCAGGGACTGTCCGCAGGGCTGCTCAGGCAAGCAACGTACACCACAGCTCGACTTGGATCATTCAAGTGAGTGTCTTTGACATGTTGAGTGGTTAACTGAAATGCATTTTTGGTTGAGGTGCTTTTAAGAATTCTTTGTTTTATATGGCTTGTTCTTTAGTTGCCCCTTGCTTGTTTAGAAAATTAAATTACAGACTTTCAGCTTTTCTTTTTACATGAACATATGGTTAAGTGAAATGCATATTTTAGGTTTATGCATGAAAGACTTTGAAATTGTGTTCTTCAGGATGAAAATTTTCTACTTTAAAATTTTCTACAGAATTTTGACGGCCAAAGCAATTGAAGCCAATGACGGGAAGCCCCTGCCCCTATATCAGAAGGCCTTGTGTGGGTTAACTGCTGGTGCTATTGGAGCTTCTGTTGGCAGCCCTGCAGATTTAGCTCTTATCCGCATGCAAGCCGACGCAACTTTGCCACCTGCTCAGCGCCGAAATTACAAAAACGCTTTCCATGCCCTCTACAGAATAATTGCTGACGAGGGAGTCTTGGCACTCTGGAAAGGTGCTGGCCCGACTGTTGTAAGAGCAATGGCATTGAACATGGGAATGCTTGCATCTTATGACCAAAGTGTTGAGCTTTTCAGGGATTCTCTTGGTTTCGGTGAAGCTGCGACTGTGTTAGGTGAGATCAATTTGTGACCTGCATATTTTGGCTCAATGCCAAATGCATTTAATGTCAATCTCTGTTGGACATGAATTATGTGGAGATGTGAGTATGTTGGAGTCCATACTCTCGAAAACATAAGTATTTGCTCTGCATTTCTTGGACATGATTTATGACACTTCTGTGTTCCTATCTCTGAATTGGTATTGTAGAATGTTTGACCTATTTGGCTGAATGCTGAGTTTCTCAAGTCGTGTGATTATCACTGGTTACTTTCACTACTATTATTTGTGTTACTGCTTCCTTTGGTGTATGATTTGGTCTCCTTGAATGTGGTTGCAGGGGCGAGTACTGTCTCAGGGTTCTTTGCCTCAGCTTGTAGCTTACCTTTCGATTATGTAAAAACACAGATTCAGAAAATGCAACCTGATGCTGAAGGGAAGTATCCATTCACTGGCTCTCTCGATTGCGCTCTGAAAACCCTGAAATCGGGTGGACCACTGAAATTTTACACTGGATTTCCTGTTTACTGCGTCAGAATTGCACCTCATGTCATGGTATGCCCTTCCTCCCTCTTTCACCCGACAAAAAAATAAAAATATCAAGATAGAGACAATAAGAGCAAAGGAATGGTTTACTATTATGAGAGACTTGATTTTTAGCGACATGTGATGACTGAATTTTCCTTACTGCAGATGACATGGATATTCCTAAATCAGATTCAAAAGCTGGAAAAGGAGGTAGGGCTGTAGCAGCCTTGTCCGGGTTGCGGGGATGGAAAGTTTTGATGGATTCCATACGTGGAGGATCATGTCAACCGGCTTGTTCCGAAACATTTGCAAGCGCGACCCGAGTTTTTGGTCGTTTATTCTCTTTCATATTTGATTATACTAGTAATCTTAGGGCGCGATAGAAACAGGAGGAACTTGATTTTGTAACAGCGATGTCGAGATGTTTAAGTAGTTGCCGAGATAAGCCTTTTGAGAATGGTGAAATCGATGACTAATCTCGATGTCGCAAAACGTATGGCCGTTGGAAAGTTAGAATCTACCAGGTTTTCACGACAAGGAAGCACGAGATCGAACGGCGAATGGGGATTTGATTTTGGTTTGACTGATGGTGTTTGTCGATTGAAGCAAACGTAACCAAGCGATCTCTTCGAAATACATTGCCTTTAGCTGGCCGTCAAGTAACCAAAGATGAAGTAGTTGGACAACCTCAATAAGAAGAGCATCATGTCAGCTTAGTAATTCTAATATTGTACATGCAAATAACAAGATCTCACCCTAACTCATTCTCCTTTTGTTTTGATCTTTCCCAGAAGCAACTCTGCCGATGTAGATATTACCAATTAAACAAACATATTCTGTCTTGAATTAAGAAAAGGAACTAAAAAGATCCTTTTTTTTATCAGGTTAATATCATGAAAAATTCAAGACTTATGTATTTACGATAAATTTACCTTGAATTAATTTTTTGATCACCAAAAACTCCAACCTATACATTTATGATAAATTTACACATAACTATTTTTTTACCACTAAAAAACCCAAACTATTACTTTTGTAACAAATTTATGCTCCATTAGTTTCCATTAAATTGAATTAATATCACGAAAAATCACAAATTGGTACACCTATGACAAACAAATGGTGAAATCTTAAATTGATATACTCATCAACCGTCACTTGTTATCCAATTCAGCAATTTGACAATAAAATTTAACGGAAATTAATATAGGATAAATATATCACAAGTACATCAATTTTGAAATTTTTTTGTGGTAAAAAATTATATTAGGATAAATTTGTTATAAATGTATCAATTTGAGGTTTTTTTTAATGATATTAATAATTTTTCTGGCTATCTCTATATCTCTATAGAAGGCTAGACCCACACAGCTCTCAGTCCCATCTCCTTCTCTATGTTTTATAACAGTGTTATGTGTTCTTGCAAGGGAGGACTCTGCTGGTGAAGGAACGACCCGGGTTGTGGCGGCAGTCTAATGAGCTAATTAGAGATATGACCGTGCGTGGGAATTGTCTATTCATCTCAACATGTTACACACAACCAATGACAAGAAGAAACTTACCAAAACATGCTGACTTTGCTCAAAAACCATGATGAAAGCAATCCAATTGCTTGTGAATTTTCAGGCAACTACGAAGTGATTTACAAGTCCCCTTAAATGAAAACTTTTAGATGAAAAGAATTGCACTTAATTTCATTTGGACGATATTACTTAGGTGAAAAAGATTATTTAGTTAAATGAATTAATGTAATTAAGTTCAAAGCACGCAAAAATAAATCCAATTATTAGGCTAAGGATATATATATTTAAATACTTGATATAGACATTGTTACAAGCTTTAACTCAGTCATAGATACTTCAATCTAACCAAGGATGGAAAAATTATACCTAACATGCTCCCTCTATGTAGCATTGAGGATTTCAATAGATTCAAAACCTTTTGCAGAAGAAATTGAAGTTAATCAGAAAGAAAATTAGGCGAGTTTATTATATCATTAATTTTCTTGCATTTTACCAAGGTGAATATAACCCATACTAAACAGATTTTTATTAGGTTAACCATCGGTATAATAATTGATTTACACATTTACTATTGGATGATTGACGTGTGAAAGAATTCATTTGTATTATTATTTTCAAGTACACATGTCAAACATCCAATGGTTCACATGTAAAAACTTCGCTACATTGGCATTGGCAATGGACCTAACAATTAACTACACTAGAAACATGATTTCACCCGCATATAAAAGCATACTAATATGGTTTATTTTCTGCCCATGTTAACCGTAGATCTCCCAAAATTGTAATTGTTTAACTAAGTTGTAAATATTATCATTCAATAGATATTACCTTCTCTTTTATTTTTATTGCATCTCATATAATTAACGTTACTAATGATCTCAAAACTTCGATTACTAACGATAAGGAATTAAAACTATATTTGTGAATGTGACCATAAAGATTGAAACTCCCTAGAAAAGAAAGAATATCTTCTTAATTCCCGACTAGTATTATGCAACTTTGATGCTTTGTATTGGTTATTCATGTTTATAACAAATCAGTTTTGTTGCGCAAAGCACTGAGTGTTAAATACTAGTAAAGGAAAATTCCAAATAAGGACCTGAAGTGAATATATTTTCTCAAATAAGTACTTAAAGTGAAATTTGTGTCATATAAGGACCTGAAGTGGACTCATTGTTTCAAATAAGAACCCGAAGTAAATTTTGTGTCAAATAACGACCTAAAGTGATCAAGTTAATCTCTATTGAGGACCTTAGCTTGCCGGTAAACATTTTTCGACAATTAAAATAGGGGCAATTTTGTTAGAAATTTGTGATTGGAAAAAAAATGGAAAATTCTATATTGATTAAGTTTAGGTTATCTATTTAGATGTTTACGTTTTCTTCTTTCTTCTCCCTCGCTGCTCCTCACCTTGCTCAACCGAAAGAGAATTTGGGTCTCCGCAAAAAAAAAAAAAAAACGTTTGATTTTCTTCTTGTTTTTAAATTCGTGCCTCAACCGGCGGAGAATTTGAGTCTTCGACTTTGCGGAGGATGGGTACAAGGAACGGGGAGACCGTAGAAAACCAAACGGGGAGACAGTAAAGATCACTTCATGTAATGCAGTAGCACACCTTTTCACTATTTGGATCTCATAAAAGATCATGCTTCGCGCTCTTCAGGTAAATGTTTCGAGCATAAGTTATTGTTCAGAAAAGCAGCATTCCTCAACTTGAAAACTCTGGATACATTCAAGACGAAAGGTTAATTCAACAAACAATTTAAATCCATAAGACTGCGTGATGAACTCTGAACCATCGCCATGTCGATAGAGAAGTTCATCCTCAGAATATATTTGTCGGCCTTCTAACTTTCAAAATCTCAAAAAGAGTTTGCTTGCTTTAAACTTTATTTGGAGACAGCCAAGAACGTAACCTCCAATATCCCCCACTCATTCCTTTGCCCTGTAAATAAACCACACGTCAACATTTCTAGCGACTGTGTGGTTGTATATATTTGAACCAGGAGGTTGTTTCTAATACAAGCAAAACATAAGTGGTGAAAGTGATTTCAAGTTTCAGATTACAACAACGAATATCTAGACTTACCTGCTCATATAAGAGTCCTCCTCTGTATTGACAAGTATAGCTTCACCACTTTCAATGAATGGCGGTACCTGTAAATGTGCACAAAATTGTCCCAGTACACAGCAATCAGTCTCTGCATTCTTAAAGCACCTCAGCAGCATTCATACAAATTCCCAGGAAGATAACAGACAATAGCTTGAACAGATGATGGCTAACTCAAGAATTGATGCTGGAAAGCTCAGAAACTCAATTTCATGAAAAATGAAGGCTTTGGAAATATTCAGGGAGCCTACAGAACCAATTATGTTCGGTTTGATCAATGAGCATAACAGGATACTTGCAATCAATGACACCTTTCACCAGCTGCATGCCAGGAATTTCCCTGCTTTGGTTGCTCCCCATTCCTTTGGATACCAGAACAATTTCTTTTGAAGTTTAGACATGTATTTCCTACTTTGATGAAATTGTCAAGCCATCCCCGATGACTGTAACCATCATCTTCCTTTCATAGAATCGGTATTTTATTCTCGTGGCACTGCAGTGTAATAGTTCGGTTTAGGTAATTGCTTATCTAGAGTTTGTCAAAATTTCCAGGTGCATGTGCAGTGAGCACTATTTACTGCTCACACAAACTTGTTGCCATGCAAGCAATAATTACCACATTGGATAGGATATTTATCAATTTAAAAGCATCGAAACAGAATACTTAAAATCATGAACGTACTACAGGAAATTAAAAATAGAACCATCTTGTGTATCTCATTTGTTGAAAAGAATACAAGAAGAAGGTTATCTCGCTCACTTTCACCGTCAGACCATTGTCCAGTAAAGCCCTTTTCTCCCTGCATATGAAAGCATTTTTATACTCAGCCAGATCCATTATCAACAGGGCAAAAAACCAATGATAGAAAGAATATATGCCATTAAAAAGTCTTGAAAGAATGGATCAGCATAAACTCTACAAAATCCAAGTCACCAAGCACCCAATGAGTGTTGGAATTAAAAAAACTGAAGCATGCTGGTCAGGTGGCACTTGCCAGAATTTTTTTATAGTTCTCATGAAGGAAAAATTGACAATTCAGCACTACCACATGTGTCCTAAGCAAAGCTAGCAAGAGTCACCATTACGAAATGAAGAAATAAATAGTCAACAGCATGAATGTAATTTTATAGGATGTTCTGCAGAGAAGATTGTAACTTGCAGTGAGATGCATGGCACACAAGCCACGCAACCCAATCAAAGTAGCACTGACCTAAAACTCGACATCTGCATAATGGAAAAGGATAACCTTGGAAGACATTGTTGCCGAAAGGCAAGATTTGTTAATTTTCCTCAGATTTCATAAATGGATGTAACATTTAAACATAATCATTCTATTTCCCTCAGTTCTTGACACACTCATTGCACTGTTCTTTTCCACTGGTCATCTTTCTTAAATATAACCTAGTCAGGGTTTTTCTTTTTTGTAATTAACAAAAAAAGATCACAATCTCAAAGCCGCTAGCAGCATATACATGCATATAGTAGTGTTTCCAGGATATGCATGAGAAAAATCTTGTCCAAGACTGGAACAAGTTACATAGTTAATATAGCATATACAAGACAACAAGGAACAAAAAGTAAAGGAGAGAGCTGTTAAACCAAACGTACGCAGGTGTAGCTGAAACCCCTTTCAAAGGAGGTGGAGTATCCACAACAGTGCATATCACACGCTTGGGAACTGATCCTGATAATGGTGTATCGTCAAAGAACCGCAACATGACCTTCATTTCCTCTGTCAGTGAAACATCATGCCAACATCAGTTATAAATTAAGTAGCATGGAATAAAAAGAAGTGAATAGAAACTGTAATTTCCCCATCTTGTTTGAGTATATTTGAAGACGTGGAGGGAAATGAAGTAAGAAAATGGACTAAATGAGGCTCTACCAATTCATGTGTGTACACAACATAAGAGGTAGTTGGCAGAATTTTCCTTCCATTTCCTCCTATTTTGGGAGACCAAGGGCCCAAGGGGAATTGGTTATCCCCCACTTTTCCTCTTTCCCACCAACTTTATTGAGAACGCAAGGGAAAAAATTCCCTATGTTATCATTAATTTGATTCCTTCCAATATTCTCAAAGCAAACACAGAAGGTAATATTCTACATACCTTTCAGGTAAACACCAGCTTTTCCAAACAAATCCCTTTTCACATCCACTTGCTCAAATGTCTGAGGGCTGATAACAAATGAAATTACATGCAGCATATACAAGGTGAAAACCTATCCTTTTACTGGAAAGAAAGGAGGGGGAGGGGGGGTGGTTGTTGGGGGTTGTGTTGCTTACTCTATTAAGGCGACTTCATCCCCCATCGTGCACATGCATGTAAAGGACTTCTCCTCGACAAATACCTCTGGGTCGGATGAAAGATAGAGAGAAAATTACTTCACATTATTATAAGTGCATTCAACAATAAGAGTTCATTCTTCTCCTTTTGTATATTTAGAGTTTTCTGAGAAGGTAAAAAATTAAAACGGCTTCCAATCAGCCCGATTAAGACTAATCTTGGTGATCTCGTCTATTCTTTGATGGCAAAGTACTCTAAAGAGATTCAGTCACATGATTAACTATGGAAAAGAATCCTCATATAGGTCAAACTGTTCAACAATGAAACAACTCCAGGGTTCCAAATGCATGTTCAAATGTAAGATCAGAGTTACAACTGACGAACAGCTTAGGTGATTGATAATTTGATCATTTCCCCTATTTGAAGTGATCTGACATGGCAAGACTAAAATGATTTGCGATCAGCCCAACTAGGACAAATGTGATGGCATCATACTCCAAAAGATTTGATTTCGTGGTTTTAACTATGAAAAAGAATCCTCCCATAACTCAATCTGTTCAACAATGGAACAACTCCGGGGGAACAAATCCATCTTCAAATGCAAGATCAGAGTTGAGGCTGATGAATAACGTAGGTGATTAAGTAGATTTAAAGCTTTCTTGGGTTTGCTCTAACATTTAGCGTTGGAGTTATTGGGCTTTACAGCATTGTGTACTCGTGAGGTAGACATAGTGTAAAGGGCATTTTGTTAGAAAATCCTAAAGATGCTGCACTGAAGGTGTTCAATAAAGTGTTTGAAAAGTAATGCCGTTAGGTGCTTATCTTTTAGGAGTACAATAGAACACAATATAATTTTTTCAAGACTAAATTTGTTTCTCCAGTACTAAAAACAATTTTTTTATTAATAGGCTTTTAAGGTTAATAACCACTGAGGTCTGAAGAAACTTTCATATATGAAGAAGAGAAGTGAGTACAGGCTGCAAAAGCACCCAAAGGTCGCTTCTTAATCAGAACTTCTGCAGTAGAACATCCTTATAAAAGCACTGCCAAATTCACTCAAAACTCCACAAGACCACAAAACTGAAGCTAAAACAATAGATTGATGTGATCCACATCAAAACCCAAACATTTGTATGTTAAAAACTTCTGTAATCTCTCAAAGTTAGGCTCATAGGTGTATGAAAGGAAGGGGAAGATGGATGCGTACTTTCAATAGATTCATCTGTATTAAACCGTGCATTCACTTTATTTCCACTCTCAACATCACGGAGCTCCACCTAGGACAAGCAATCGATATAGTGCAAACTCAAAAACAACAAAGAAGAAAATGACATAAACTGACTTATAGAGAATGAACATAAAGATATTATACTGTAACCAGGCATTCAGGATCTTCAAAATAGCAACAGAAAAGAGTACACTACTTTCATTCAAGCAGTTAAAGATAATGCGGAAACAACAATGATTATTGCAAAATTGGTTGATCAGTATAATATCTACCATAAAGAGTTTAAGAATGAAAAGTAGAAAGCCTTGGGCACCAGAGAGAAGGGAAATAAGGTTTTAAACTAAACACAAGGGGAAAAGACAGAGTCTTCTTAAAGTTACATACAAGAATATACATCCACCTAATAGTTCTCCGACTTGAAGCTAGCTATAATAATCCTTGTCTAATTTTCCCTTGGGTTAATCAACTTGCACCAAAAAACAGCAGCATTTTTGGCACATACTGTCAAATGATGTCAACTTTCATTGCAAAACAGAATAATCCAGTACAAGTCCTCTTCCAGGTGATTCTCAGTGTCCATGCGACAACGAAGTTCTTTGTTGCAACCTAGATCTGTCCTAGCTCAATGGAGAAGATGTAGCCATGCTAATTTCTCCTTCCCCTCCAAAATCCACTCAAGATACACATGTGTTTGTTCATTTGCTTAAGCAACTTTAAATGAAAGTCAGGGCTTTAGGATTGCAAAACCAATAACCCAACGGTCCTGCATCACTAACAAGCACCAAATAACATCAATCTGACCTATAAGTCCTATGCCACTTGATTAAATGTTCCACGTACCCCAAGTCATTAATGGCAAAACAATTTTAAACTAATTTTGGATAAAATTCTCAGAACAAAATCTCAAACATTTCACTAACAGTAAATTTTCCCTCTTGTAGAGCAACCTTAATAAGCAACTGAGCTAATCAAGTATTGCCCTTTGTTATGGAGTGCTTTAGTCAACCTCTACATTTTAAAAGGTCACAGTCGACCTCCTGAAGTTGCATTTTTTCCTCAATTTGGCTCAGAGTCATAGTTCCCATCCCACTCAAAGCCCGTGGCATATAACGAGCAAATTTGACTCATGGGTAAGGCGAGGATATTTTGCATACTCCTTTTCTCTCACTTCTGGCACTCAAAAATCACATGCTATTTTTCAATCACTTTAAGTTAGACAAAGAGGAGACATGTACTTCACTTTTGAACTTCTGTTGTAGAGAAAAGATCTTGTAAACCCACATTCCTCAGAATGTCAGATTAGAAGCCAGAGTTAGAATTTTCGACCAAACTTGGACAAAATAAAATAATTGGTTGACTAAGACAAATTAAATCATAAGGGGTTGAGATGGCCATGGAAGAACAGAGGTCAAATGTAAACAGTGCGTTTGTTTTATATTTGTTAATATATTTCCTAAAAACGATTTTCTATATCGTTTAGAAATACTATTCAAAGGAAAAAACATTCATTATAAACAACAAAGTTATGCCTAAAAATTTTTGTTGATGAAGATATTATTCATTAATTTTTGTAAGCGATACAAGTGATCAATTTTAGAAAAGTATTGTTGCAGAAGCATAGACATTTGTTATAATACCTGTATCATGGCAGATCCTCGGCCCTGTTGGTTATGATCAGCTTTCACAACCTAAAAAAATGCATGTAACGATTTTAGAGAAGTTATCATGTTTAGACATGTTTAGTGGGCAATATACAATGAATAACCTGAACCAACCTCGTAGAGACGACCTGAAATACACATCAATGTACAGAGATGAGTGAGGTCCATCAGTAAGTAAAAGCTAAACAAAAAGTGAAGCTAGAATAGTCCACACAATCAGGATGCAACCTTTTCTGTCAACAACATTGCCAGGTCTTACCTGCAATATTTAAGATCCGAGAAATTAATAAATATATGACTGTATGAAAAATACCAAACTGAACAGCCCGATAAACACACTTGATGTGCAATCCTCATTTACTACTTTATTGTCAAGTCCAATTATGAGACAGCTGATACTCATCAAACTGGCTGCCCTGTATGCCGTTTGATGTTTGCTGGATATCCGTATCCTAATATTTGGCAGAATCTCTTACAGTCACACCAAACTTATCCTGCCGTATCTCGAATCTAATTATCTCAAATTTCGAGAAGTGAAATGTCAAGTTCATCAACGGGAGACTCATCCTCTTACGCAAAACCAACGAACCCATTTATAGAGACTGTCAACTCACTAATCTTGTTAGTAAGCATGTCCAGAGCACGAAATTCGACCAATGACCACAGTGCAGCCAGCACAGAGAAATCCTTGAGAACAAGAACAATTTATCCACAGAAGAGTTATCCAAACAGCAAGGCCGTATACGCAACTACCCAGGAACCCATATTCGCATCTCCACTGGATGAAGCATAAAATCAAACACATCACGCGCTCTCCCACCGCTTATCCCCACAACTCACGGCCGCACATTCCGAAGAATGAAAAGCTGAAATCAAGACGCCCCGAGCATTACAAGAGCTCAACTAGGCTTTCACGTAACCAAAAAAAAAAAACATTGCGCGAAACTTTTCGTGCATCGAATGAACCGAAGCTATCGCGAATTCCGACGCCAACCCAGCAAGACGGGAACTACGCAAGCAGAGCTAGCGCGTCAAGCCATCTGCCGAACGAGTGTTCTCGCTAGCGTGCGCAATGCGCGTGGGAGAAAAAGGGGAACTCACGTCGGATCCGCGGACCTTGACCCCGCGTTGCTGGAGGACGGACCACGGGGAGCGAAAGAGAGACCCGGCTGCGGCGTCGATCTCGGGAGATGACGAAGGCAGCGGGTGCGAGAGCGACGGCGCGGGAGTCGCCGCCGACGAGCGGGGAGCGGAGGAGGCGGCGGCGGCGAGCAGAGCTCGAGAGAGCCTCTTGCTCGCGAACGATGCGTTCATGGAGCGCGCTCAAAGCAGAGACACACTCTCGATGCCCGGGGGTCCTTGTGGGAGCCGTTGTATTTTACCGGAATAATGTCAGCAACGGGTCGCACTAAAAACTCTCTCTCTCTCTTTCCACCAAAACAAAAAAAAAACTCTCTTTTTGTTATCGCGCAATAATATACCAAAAATATATAATTTTCATTTTTTTATTATTATGTTGATCCTACGGTTGAAAATATTGATGAAATACTGATGTGGCAGTTAAGCACGACAGTGGATTTTTATAGAGAAATACTTATGTGACTGTTCATAATATACTGTAAAATAATAGCTTGTTTCGGATCACAAAAAATAAAAAATAAATAATTAGAAATGATCGTGGGGTCTATTCTTTCAAAAATTTGTAATTCATAAGATGTCTTTTTTTTTTTTTTGTTGGTAAAAGTAAGAATATATTGAGAGCTTAAACCAACTGTACACAAGATCGGCGCCAAAACAAACACTCAAAGAGACAGAGGTCAAAGAGAGTAAGGGAGCCGATGTAAAAAGACAACACTCAAGAAAACCAGGAGACCAACCAAACAACTAAAAACCAAGCAAAAGAGCCAAAAGAAAACAGCCACCTGATAAGAGGGAACAAGGACCAGTTGTCTTCAGGAGATAGAGACAAACACCAGCCAGCTAGACAAGCAGCAGCGAATGAGGATAAGCACTCTACCCAGACTGAGAGGAGGCATCAATGGATTGAGGACTGGTGAAGATGGAAGAAGCGAGCCTCCAACTTCGCTGGAGCCTCATGTTCCTAGGGTTGTCCACCACGTTACTGAAAATGAGAGCCTTGTCTTTGACCACTTTGATAATATGGTTCTTCAAAGCCACCAACTCCAAGGTCTCTCCACGAAAGATAGCGTTGTTTCGCTTCTTCCAAATCAAGTGGCATAAGGCTCCAAAAGAGAAACGAGCGACACAATGGAGAAAATCCTTACCATGAAGGAATTTCAAAGCCCAAGAGAGGTTCTCCAACCAGGATATGTTTCTCCACAAAAGATTACATCTCACAGCCCAAAAATACGCAAGGCTGGTCGAGATACGACAATCAGAGAATAGGTGATCAATAGAATCTGGCCTGGAATTATAAAAAGCACAAAAACCACTGTTAATTTTGCCATAAGAAAGGAGAAGAACCTGCGTGGGTAAGCGGTTTCTAATTATCAACCAAAGATTAAATTGAAAAGAGCGATAGAGTTGTTCCATATAAGCGAAGCCCAAGGAACACGATCATTTTTCCTCCTAATGATTTCCCAAGCCGAGGCTACTGAACAAGCACCAGAAGAGCACCCAAGCTAGGTAAATCTATCAAGGGAATGAGAGAGAACCGGAAGAGAATAATCTCCAACTTCCAAAAGAGTCCCGAGGTCACCACCAAAAAGGGCGAAAAGATCCGCTAACGTGGCTTGTCTGGAAAAGCCTGAACTATCAATGAAGGAATCTAGTAAGAACAAGTGAAGCGGGCCTCTCGAGTGCCAAAGGTCAAACCAGAGAGAAATCGAGAAACCATCACCAACTTCCAAGGAAAAGGATGATCGAAATTCCCGCCTTAGATGAAGAATTTTTTTCCAAGCCCAAGAACAAACAGAGGGGATGCAAGAAACCCAAAAATTCTCTTTCTTTAAGAAGGTAGTGTGGATCCATATACACCACAACGACTCCTTATCTGTGAAAAGGATTCAAATATACTTGAGCATCGTAGCTTTATTATAGTCACGAAGTCTACGAATGCCCAAACCTCCTTCAACCTTTGGGATACATACTTCCTCCCAAGTGACTTTGGCCCCCCCAATCCCAAGGGAAGGGCCTTTCCAAAGAAATTGCCTCAAGATTTGTTCTATGCGATCTAACACAGAACAAGGAAGAATAAACACACTAGCCCAAAAGCTTTGGATAGAGTGGAGAACTGATCTAATTAGTTGCAGTCTTCCAACGAAAGAAAGGAATCTCTGGGCCCAAGATTGGACTCTGGTTGTGATGCGATCAACAAGTGAAATACAGTCCGTTTTGCTAAGCCTCTTAGTGATGATCGGTACCCCCAAATACCTCACCGGCAACTTTCTTTCCTGAAACCCAAGAGCCATAAGGATGTAATTCCGAAGAGAAGGCGAGCCGCCTGCAAGGAAGACTTCACTCTTATTTGAATTTGGTCTCAAACCGCTCCAAGAAGATAAGATGTCCAGCCCTCTTTTTAACAAGGAAACCGACACCCAATCCGCCTGGCAGAATAAGAATACATCATCTGCGAAGAAAATGTGAGAGAGCTTCAGAGCTTTGCATCTCCAAAAAAACTTGAAGTCCGAATGTGAGGCGCGGGAGCTGAGAATCCCAGAAAAAAACCTCCATTACTAAGTAAAAAGATAAGGTGACATAGGATCCCCCTAACAAAATCCATTTTTATCTCATTGGCCATGGCGCATAGGTGGCTTAAAAAGTTGAACGACAATCACATTAACATTATTTGCAAAGAAATGTAAGAAGAGAAATAATTGTTGCACAAATAGAGGACGGCAATGTCACCTCCCAGTCATAGGCGAGGCTAGGACAGCAACTGATTGGGGCGAGCTTGCCACCTCCGCATTGCCTAAGCTTGGCAAGGGTCCTGCCATCCCGCCTCTAAGTGGTTGAGCAACACCAATAGCTCACAATGTGCAATGATTTCGTGATCTCATGAAGGAGAACACCAATAGCTCACAATGTGCAATGATTTCGTGATCTCATGAATTGAAAATAAAAAAAAAATATGATTCTCGATCTGAGAATCAAAAAAAGAATCAAGTCTTATTCTTCCCTTACGCCATCCCGCGACTGCCATCCACCACCGCCTACCGCCACCCGCCGTCGCTAGTCGCCACCCGCCGGTCCAGCAAGCTTGCTAGAGGCTTGCCTAGCCACCGGCGAGGCCGCCTGGCCATCAAAGAGGCTCGGCCGACAAGGGCCGGCGACACTCCAATGAGGTCGCCGACCACAAGAAGAAGAAGAAGAATAGGAGAAAAAGGAAAAAAAGTAAAAAAATTATTTAAAAATTAAAAGCAATTGATTTGGAACAGAATCAATGAGCACGGTACCAAACACAATTCTATTCCGTAATCGAAATTTTGGACGATTCTAAACGCGTTCTTTTATTCGAATCAGTTCCCGAGAATAGAATAAAAAAAAATCATTTCTGATCAAAATCTACTCCCGGAAACAGAATCGTTACCAAACATACCCTTAGTGTCCGAATTTGTGAGGGAAAAACCAATCCGTGATCGTTTTCGAGCTTGGGTAGGTCTGCCTAGTGCCCAGCGGGGTTAGGCCAGGGCTAATACTCCTTCATAAGAAGGAAAACGCCTTCACAGGCTCCAATGGCAAGATCCAATTCATCAAAACAGAAAGATGGATAGATTTCAGTTTTTCACTACCTGCATTTGCGCTGGACGTGCACTTAATGACGCATTTGATCTAATCCATTATCTACTTTTGGTATATAATTCATCAAGTTTTATGAATGAATGAATAAATAAATAAAATGAGCAAAATCACTACGCAATAGATCATCAACGGCCCATTTGATATTTCTCAGAAAAACACTTGCATTCTCTCAAAATGAGTAAATCATTAGGGAATTTTAATGTCCATTTGATGAATTACAAAGTACTTAAGGTGATGCCGTCAATATTCTGACTGATATTAAGCCTTGTTATTGAAACATCAAAACGAACCTTTTTTTAACTATACCATTTAGACAAAGATTGCCTCGTACTCCTTTTTTTTTCTTTGATTATGAAACCGCCTCATAGTCAACAACGCTCAACATAAACCACGGGGGCGCGCTATCCACCTCCCACGGCGTCCCACATAAGTCGCGCAATAAAACGGGTTGGGGAATCGAACCCTACCCAGCAAGGGGCAACGTATGCCAGAATCAACTCGCCCACAACAGGGTGGGTAAGATTGCCTCGTACTCTTTTGTGTCCCTTGGTTTGAAGTTTTTCTTTGTTGACCATTTTGAAGAAGATCAGTTCCGATGATGTTTTACATGTTAACACTCCCCTCCTGCGAAAGACAAATTTGATGATGAAGGCTTCAAGCATGCAAACCGTAAATGCGCATAATGAAAGGCAAATTCGTAAATGGTTGAAATAGAGTTTGAGGAATTGAACTCGAAACCTTTGGGTCATATATCGACTAAAGTTATGCATGCGATTGTTAACTCGAAAAGCTTAATTTGTTAAGAGTTATTTGACACCGATTTCATTTTTTTCCATATGTACGTTCAATGTATAAAGGAAAGATCCTTTAGAAGCGGAAGGATCTTGTTCATTGATAGCTTGTTTTCCTCCATCTAAAAGAGACAAATTTCTTTCCTAAGCCCTTTCCAAATTCAAGAAAATAAGCATATTTCATTGTTGCATGTTTAGAAAATTTCAAGTATGCTTTATTATTTAGCTAGTAATATTATCCATACTTTGCATAGATTTTCTTCACATGTAATATATATGTACACACATATATATATCAATAATTCGATATCCTAGATACAGTAGAAATATATGCCATTTTATATTGTTAAAAGCAGTTCTTTGCCCATGCATTGCATGATTTTAATTTTTTTTTTGGGGTAAATTATGATATTGATTTCAAATTTTGCTTATTTTTATTAGACTGTGATATGCTCTTTCATTTTCACCATAGTTAGTGTTTTTGCGACATATTCAAATAAAAAGGAAATTGATTAAAATGGAAAAATGCAAAGTAATACAGACGAACATATTTTGAATGCTTAACAGTAGCCATCTTGCTAGACTTCATTTAGAAGATATAATCTTTTATGTAGCTTCACCGAATTTTATTTCTAATTTATAATCAATTATCTTTCAGTACTTTTTATTTACCTTTTTAATGACATCTTAAATTTACCAACTCTTATATAAAATTACTAACTTCTGTTTTATTAACAATGTATGCTCCGACGTACTACTTTTAGTTATCATATATGCTAAATTAATTTAACATACAATAATATAAATAACCACTATTTGAATCGAAAATACTTGTCTAATGGTCTTTTTTTTTTTTTTCAAGGAAAATGATAGACCTTTATGACCCACGAACCAAATGCGATCACAAAAGTTGTTGAACATTTTGGAAAGCAACGACTTGCTATCATCCACATAACCATTTGCATGGGAGCTTGTGAAACTTTGTTCTTCCGATCTCAAGAAAGTTATATAACTTCCCAATGACATAATTCGAGATATGTAATTACTATCTTAATAAGAAAACACCATCATTCTCTTAGATAATATCGATAGTTATGCTAGCAGCATCCTATTTGAGTATATTATCGTAATTATCACCATTTATATTAAATTAACTACATATTCAAAAGGCACATTTATATATATATATAAACGCTATAAACAGGGAGGGACAGGGCCTGAAGCCGGTAGAAGATCCGACCCGTATTGGATCGGGGACGAACCGGACCCGGTCCATCTCGAATATCCTCAATTGGGCCTGAACTCCACCGCCCTTTTTTCTTCCGCCCGATTATTTTTGCGTCTTCGCACGCCTGCGAATCTGCACCCACCGCAAAAAAAAAATTCCCGGAATCGAGTTCGCTCGCGGCAATTCCACTCGAATTCTCGCCTTCGCCGTCGCCGTCGCCGTCGCCGTCCTCCTCCTTCCCCCGCGGCGGACGGGGCCGCTGGTTAGGGTTCAGCGGCCACCGCGCTCCTCGTCCTATAGCTCGAGTCCTCTCCCCGACGCTCGCTTCCTCAACTCCCGTCGGGAGCTGATTTCGCGCTCGCCGCGGGGCCTCAATTCTTCGTGAGCTGCGGTCGCGGAGCATTGCTCGGAGCTCCCCACGATGCGCGCGCCTTAGTAGTCCATTTCTTTTCTGGTGGTGTCGCCGGAGCTCGGGGGCCTAGCGTTGCCGGAGGAGCTTCGTCGTTTGCTGGAGTGGAGTGATGTGGACCAATGTCTTCAAACTGGTTTGTACCGCTGATGCTCCGGTTGCTTCGATTTTCGTCGTTGTTTCAGTGCCGGAGCCTTCATGAAAATCGATTCTTCGCGTTCGTTTCTTATGGTTTTAGCTATGTTGGGCTGGGATTCGGTTGCGGGCAACTTTTCATTCCGTTGTTTAGAATTTCGTGCGCGATTCGATTTTTATCAAGTTGCTGACCAGAATGTCGCGTGCCTTAGGCTGGAGAGATTGTGTTGTTATATATGTCTAGTTTTGAAGTCATTTCTTATAGTCAGTGCAGTGGGAAGCTCCGAAGCTTAGTTTGCTACTTCTGGTACAGATATAACTAACTCTGCATGATTACTGACTGAATTCAGCAACGCCCTGTCTACGTATGATAGTGCAAAAAGCTCTCCTGTTTTGGTTTTGTTGGGTTGGATCTTAGTCCGTTTTATTTTCTTTCGTTTTGTTGTTGTGGGGTGGGGGAGAGCCCTCGAAACTTGTTCTGCGCCACACTGATTAATACGTGTACAATGTAAAACTTGATTGTTGGGTTCTGAGATGCCAAAAGCTAAGAATTTGGCAATTACTTTCTACATATTAAGTCCGCGTATTTAATTCCAGTTAATAGTTGAATCTAAACAGGGTTCACAGCTTCTTTACTTGAAGGAATTCAAGAAATTTAGTCACCCATGCCATGCCTCTGATGCTTACGCCCCCTATCCCTTTTCGTTTCATCTTTATGATGTCTGTGATGTATACGAAGTCAAAAAGAGTGTGAAGTTAAAAAATTCGGCAACATGGAGAGGTTTCTCAGTAAATTTGCCTTCAATCTTTTGCGGATGAATGGGAACACATAAAGGATTATGAGGAAAGAAGATTCCTACTTTTTAGGTCCGAGATGTGTAGGACATACAGTAATTTCGCAGATTCAGTTTGTAGATTTTAATTGCCAGCTCTCTCTTACTTCTCTCTGGTATCACTTGCTAATTTGTCAAAATTGTCAATACTTGCAGCCTAATGCTCATTGTCATGTATTCCACCAGCAACCCATCCACTTGCCTGTGCAATAAGAAATAAGTTTGAAAATTATCATGCTTCTTTTCTTCATCTTCTCCAGTTACTTACCTTGAATAAGTTTGCTGCTACCTGAGAATGCTTTCTCATATTTGATCTCCTGGCAAGAATAGAAATCCTGTTCAGGAAGTGGCCAGCGCTGCTAGTGCTCTTCCTGCCATCCTGGCTGTCTTCTTTGGTTGCCTGTCTCTTATGCCTTTATCTCCATCAATTTGCTTGGGAAGATATCTCAAGAAATGTAGTTGCATAATGCAATGCATTTTTATGATGAGTTATTGTTGATTCTCAAATAAGTCTTGTCTTGTTTAGACGAGATGAACCATTAGCCCTAGTGGTACTGAATTGTGCTATTACCTGAGTAGTTATTTTTAGAACCTTTTTCTATAGGTATTATTACCTCAGTATTTTAACATTTGTCTTGCAACATGACATGGTGAAAAATTGACTTGACTTGCAATTC
The DNA here is from genome assembly GCA_014182715.1 of Eucalyptus cloeziana. Taxonomy (NCBI): domain Eukaryota; kingdom Viridiplantae; phylum Streptophyta; class Magnoliopsida; order Myrtales; family Myrtaceae; genus Eucalyptus; species Eucalyptus cloeziana. The sequence continues at coordinate 23,045,736 of CM024643.1, read as the reverse complement.
TTTTTGTGTAGAGGATAAGTCAATTTCCTTCTCCATGAAGAGGGCATCGAAGGATCTATCACATCTTCTAGGAATCTATTTTTTTTTTACAGCATAGCCTACTAACAGATACTGGGAGTCAAAACACTTCTTGGAATCTAATAGCCACTCCATAAGTAGTTTGAGTAGTTCATTCAGTCTCAATATATGATGCTAGTGCACGTGTCTTTGTTTCTGCCTGGCTTCATGTTACTTCTTCATAATGTGTCCCTTCCTTACATAGATTTCATTTTCACATTGATTAATACAGGTTGGTCTCCATCAAATATCCTGGTTCCAGTTTCTGCCTCTTGAATCAGATTTAAACCCTTTACCGGACAGAAGGTTAGACTCAGGCTGTCTCACGCACTCTTTCAAAATGCCAATATAATGATGTTAATCTAGATGTGCAAGTGCTTTACTAAAAGCTTTTCTGTTATTTCTAATATACGATTTTCTTTATATTGGATAGCGTCAAGTCAGAGACAAAGGATTCTGCTACTTTCTTGGTTCTTTCATCTCATCTTCAGTTGCAGAAGAAAAACTTTCTTAGCACATGGACTAATTCATTTGTGGGACCCTGGGACCCATCTCAGGGTTTGCACAATCCAGGTGAGAATGCAGATGCTTTGAGATGGTGGCTTTCAGGTTATTCCTGGTTATATAAATGAAAATGGGGAATGCACTTTTTGCTCTGTTGCTTCTCAAAGAGGACAGAGAAGGCTGTCATCTTGCTTACGTAATTTCTTTTCTTCAGAAGGACTCTCTGTAAAACAAAGGCAAACTCTTTCTTTGGGCAATTCTCATGTTCAGTTCTTGTGCTTATTAAATCTAGACTTTTCTCTATGAAGTATCTTGAGCCTTAAAAAATGATGCCCAACTTGAGAAATATGGAAAAGTAATCCTAGATTAGTTGGCTGTGATTTGAGATGGCAGTTTTCAGGTTGGCCTGGTCTTAGTTTGAAGTTCTTGAGGTGCTTTTAGAGTGAAGGCATTTGCCTTATTTGCAGCACCTTCTCTTCTCACAGGAAGGATTGATTTTTTTCTCATGGGCAGTCTATAGGTAGTAGGCATTGTTCGTTACTGTTTGATCACTTGGTATAGTTTATCGCACAACTATACATATTTTGCTCAAGGTTGAAAAAAGTTGCAAATTAAATACTAAAAGGATTTTAGCCAGAAAATCATCTCACCCCTCCCCCCCCCGCGGGCACCGGGGCGTGGGGGGAGGGGTCCAACCCTCCATTCCTCCTTTGTTTTTGCAGTTTTGTAATTGCTCTAACAGCTTAAAAAAATGCATAGATGAAAAAATCAAGCTCTGGCTTTTCCTTCCTGGGCGCCACTTATCTGTTGTTGAGACTGCACAAGCAGCGATATCTGGACTAAGAGGTAACTTGAGTTCTCCATAAACATTTATATATTGGTTTTAGCTGTATGACTTTCTTTTCATTGACCTGCGTAACTTCAGATTCATTTTGTGATGTTTGTGTTTACACTTTAACTTTACTCATGCACTTGCCTGTTCTATCTGTTTATATATTTGTTTCTAGGAATTAGGATGTTGGCAGATATAGTATTTCTTAATTTTTTTGTATCAAGGATTTTATAGTTTCTTTTGTTTGTTGATGGAAGTTGTTGCATCTGGACTATGGTTGGCTCCTGGGGACTCAGAAGAGGTTGCAGCAGCTCTGTCTCAAGCTTTACGGAATTGTATAGAGAGGTTACTCTCTTTCTAGTTAACCGTAACAATTTAAATGTGTACCTATGTATGTACATGCACGTGTGTGTGGACGCATGCACCTACATTTGCTTGTGAGGGTTAGAACTTGACACTTACCTGGTTGAATTTGGCAGGGCACTAAGTGGACTTTCTTACATGAGATATGGAGATGTATTTTCAAAGTACAATCCATTTCAGACTGAAGGAATTTTTAGGTATTCTACTTTCTTCCCCAGTGAGCCTTTGCTTCCCCTTTTCATTGTACTCCCATTCCATCCTGTTCTTCTGCTCTTTCTGCTCCTTTTCTGCTATGTTTTTGGTAGGACCACTGGAACTTGATCTATCATTGAACCATCGGTTGGTTGTTGCAGGAGAGGTCAACCAACTGTAGAATTTGTCTTTGCTGCCACAGAAGAGGCGATCTTTATACATGCAATAGTTTCAGCAAAGTATGTACACTCATGCCTTGATTTTCATTTCTCATTGCTCTTTAAATACACATGTATGTGTGATTGTTTTTATCTGTAACAGGCATATACGTGCCCTTTCAAGCGATGACTTGGAGAGAGCATTAAGGCATGCTTCTCGCAATTCTAGCCATAGACATCCAGGTTGGAACTTATGGGATTTGAATATCTCTTATGATTTTGGATCTTTCTCTGGCATATATTTCAATTCCTTGCATCTGCCTGGTCTTAATTACATAAAATATGTGTTCCAGTACTGATAAGAATGAGAAATAATAGCATCTAGAGATCTTTTTATTTGTAATTAATCAAGAGCCCATTTATGAAGTGATGCTTGCACCAGATATTTAATGTCTTGTTTTTAATAGTTTGCTGGCCCTCGCTACTTATTGATGAGCACAAGCATTAACATATGGAATTTATTAAGCTTGATGATCAACCACTAGGATCCAAGGATTTAACAGATAAATCGATGGTGATATAAAAAGCCATGCTTTTAGAATCAGACAGCACCAATTGGATGAGCTGTTGTACAGGAAATTGTCTGCACTCATGTCTTGTTTTGCTCATAGAATCATCTTTGTAGAAAACCAGACTTAATCAGCGCCAGCGTTACTAGGATCATTGCGCCCGCCGCCCCCCCCTTCTCTCTTTTCTTCCAAACCACACAACAAAACACCCACCCACAAAAAGAAAACAACCTGGTATGAGGGACCCCAAACGTGGTGCATTCGCATCTTAGTCTCTACCTTTGGAAATACTACTGCAAGCTACAAAACTTTGGACTCTTGGAAACAAAATCATAACGTCCCATGCCCCTCCAGCATGGCGACATGGGGGCTAAAAAGGGAAAGAGGGGGAAGGGGTTTCTCTCGCTTTTGACATTGCAGGCCCCAGCAGGAGGACCGCATGACGAGCTATCAGCTCAATGGTAGATCCTCGTCCCCAGGGATCCTATATGAGGGAACCCTAAGAGAGTTGCAGGCTTCAACTATCATCCATGTACGATTCATACTAGACCCAACCACCTGCCCATCCTACCTCCTCTACGTTCTTGACAGCCAAACTTTGTCCCAATAGAGTCTTTCAGTAGCATGTTTTGGTCTTCTTTCCCTATGCTCATCAGAAAACATTTTAAAATCCCAATACACCCGGTCCCAGATATAGCAAGCCAACCTGTCTTGAGGTGGTGAGCAGGAAGATGCTAGGGGGTGGTGGGTTGGGGGGAGGGAGGGGGCACAGAGAGAGAGAGAGAGAGCCTGCTTCTCCTGGCCTCGAGCCATCTGCAGTACTTTTAGATTAGACATTTAATCCTTTTCTATTGATGAGACAAATGGAACAAAAGAAGGGCTTGTGGGCTCCTCATTTCTCTTTATTTAAGTTCTTTCATTAATATAAAAAGTCCTCAAGCCCAAAGCAATTGAAGTGTGAAATCAAATAGAAAGAGAGGGCATAAAAGTCGAGTCTGCATTATAATTTAGTTCAGCCCGTTCATACTCAGTACATGAATTAATAAGGGGAAGGGTACTATATAAAAGAAAATGCACAATGATTTTATGAGCAACACGCCTTGAACTTACTGTAATCCCAACTAGCGGACTGTCTAAGCAATACCTCTGCGTTTCGTAAAATGAGGAAACTAGCATTCCGCGGACCCAAATATTGTACTTCCCATCATAATGAACTGCGGACGAGGCAAAATTCGTTTGCATGCCAGGAGAAAGAATTAGCAATTGGTGAAAAGGGATTTGGGGCCTTCCCTTCAAGCACTAGTGTTTAAATCTTTTTATTGTGTTATTATCTGAGAGATAATTTAATATACCCTTTCTTTTGATGGAATGTTGTATATAAATCCTCATGCATAGTTCATAGCATTTACTTGTTAGTTAGAAATATCTGCGTTAGGACATTGTTGACAAGTTTCCTTAGGAAACTTGTTAAATCGGCCATATACAATGAGTTGATATGAATAATAGGGAAGTCATTGGAGAAGAGTAAAGTAAGTGGATGTACACATCCTGTTGCTTTTTCTGTACAGCTTAAGCAATTTTCTAAGGCACTGATTGTCAAAACCCCTTGTATCTATACTTTCATTTATGACATTGACAAGTAGAATTGGTGGTTGGACCAGTTGATTGCCTTGTGATAATGCAAGATCATGTAATGCCTCTAACATATGTTAGACGAGACATAAAAGAACATGCTGCTGGTTAATGATGTACATGTATGTGCAATCTTCTTGCTTAAACTGGCAGCATTTTTAAAATCTTCACTGCATTTTTACCCTGTTAATCAATCTTTCATATAAGCTTCACTCATGAGAATTTCTTTCTTTTCCTTCTGTTCAAAAGTTAGATTAGCATGATCATTCGGAGTTCCGGTGAAGGTGTGGAAACTATGTTTTCTTGAGAAGGTTCATCTTTGTTAAGACATCCCTTGTTGCTTGTCTGTGGGATTTCAATGGCCCTTGTCTATGTAACTCCCTCCACCTATCACCTTAAACTATTGGGTTGGATGTTCTAATATGGTATCAAAGTCAGGTTTTGTCCTGAATTTATTTTGCATGCTAGGCTTGTTGGTCAATTCCTTGTCCAATTAATGGTTTGTACGTAGGAGGAGGTGCTTAATATCCGGCATTATTTGTCTATGCGTCTTCAAAGGACGCTATCTGTCCACCTATCAGCACAAGTTTTTTTGGGCTGGATGTTTAAACAATCATCCGTAATTGTGCTTTTGACATGATTAAGTTTGACAACGTTTGTTCTTCACTTCATAAGTAGGCACAATGATTTGATGGCTTATGTGATAATCTATGTTAGGTGCAAGTATCATCGTAAGCCCCCTGTTTAATTAGTGAGACATCAAGCAAGAATAATATTGATTGTGTTACTGTGATGTTTATTGGTGATGTCTTGGAGGATGGATGGTTATTGAAAAGCTAAACAAATTAATAATTCCTTAAAATGACGAAATGGAAATTCATCATAGACTTTGGTTGAGTGATACTTGAGAAATATCCAAGTAGGCTTCTGCAATAACTGTCGCAATGCATTTTACCCGTAAGATCATTTTTGCAGTGATTGTATCTCCTAATGGCATGCGGGGAAGGCTAATTGGTGGATGTCCAAGTGATCTTGTCAAGGAAGTATACCTCGGGTAGACTAATTGGAGTTGCATCTAGTTCACATTCTTGTTTCTTTGATTTGATGACAATAGTCCTTGGCGCCAGTTCTCAACATTTTCTGTTACTTTTGGACAGCTCTGGCAAGTCGAAGGCCTCAAGTGGGTTAATAGGCTTGCCGTCTCATGTTTCTCAAGGTTTTGTCTGCCAACTGAGGGGACAAGCTTGTTATGCTGAAGTAACTGTTGGCTGCCCAATTACTGAAACTGACAAGGCATTAGCTCAACGCTCAAATACTCTTAGAAGTGAATGCCTTTCTGCAGGAAGATGCGATCAGAAGGTCTCTCAGGATCATTCATCAACTTACGAGAAGACATTTATATACCCAAATGAGGCAGTGCTTGTCCCAGTCCTAAACGCATCTCTTACCAGATCTTCATTGAGAAGGTGCACAATCGTTTGCCTAAATGTTCCTAGCCTCCTAGGTTTATTATTATTTTTTTTATGTTTCTAATTTTAAATAGCCAAATATATATGATCTAGCAATCAGTTTCAATTGGACTGGTCTAATTATTTGTATGGCTGCATATCCATTTGTATCTCTTTCTGACGACCTGGAATTTCACCATGTGTGGCGTTTGCTCTCCTGCACCATTTGCTTAGTGCACAGCTTTCCTTGCATGTGTTAGATGGCCTTAGAATGGTCTGTGAGATAAATGAAGATATCTGCTAGCTTGAACCCATGTTGGTCATTGTCTTTGCATCAACTGAGTCACTTTATGTCTCTGTGATTTTTTGATGTTGCAGATTTTGGCTGCAGAATTGGTTAGGGCCATCACTGATGGGTTCATCTTACTTTATGCATTGGTGAGTCTATAATTCGTATATTGAGTTTGAGCTTCAATACATCACCAAACACAAACTTGAATTTGTTCGCTATTAGCTCTGCTAAGTTTTTCTAGTTAAGATAAGGACACAACTTATTGCAATATATGTATGTAAATATATTGCTTTGGACTGTGATTTATTCGTTTTATCGTATCACAAAGACATTTCATGAATTCAGGCACCTAAGGGGTGCCAAACCATCAGTAAAACATAGGTTTGTTTCTTTTGGCATCTTTATCCTGTATTAGTATCTTAGTCACAGTCGGTTCATCTTATAGAAAGAAGCTCAGATGCAGATAACAAATGTGCTTTACCTCTCTCATCACTGTCATGTCTTTTGCAGTGGACCACAAATGGACACTCTCGAGGATAGCAATGGATTATGCACTCGGAAAAGTTATTATAGTAGTAGCAATAGCAATTCTAGCAGCTTAAGCAGCCTAAGCAGTAGCTCAAGTGAAAGCGACTACAATATGACTTCTGCAGCAGGGGATCTTGAAGCTGATGCAGACTCGTTGATATCTTCTGCTGACTTGCAGAATGACCGCCTGAAAATGGTATAAGTTCTGTGTCCTTACTTTTCAGATTGTCATTTATGGCTTGAGACCTGAATCCTGTCATCTCAAATTGTCTAAGCATGGACATGCAACCGCTTATCCTAATATGTTGAGCCATCTAGCATTTTCTCTACATTCATATCTGTGGGGCCATTTGTGGACCATATGTACATTTGCATGTGTTTATTTCGCTTCCTTCTTTTTGGCCAGATGTTATGGGTGTGCATGTGTATGCGCACATCTCTTTTAATTTGAGGTGGGGAGTGGGTTTCGTATGGCTTGCTCGAGAACTTTAAGATTTTTGCATCCAATTTATTTTGCTGCTTATCTGTCCAATTGTACATTCTGTCAGAGGACATAAAATAAAGACGAAACCCAGTTTACCTTGTTATTGGAATTATGTGCACTAGCAGAGGAAAAGCAGGCTTTCACATTGAGAGGGAAGAGGGAAGGGGCAGGGGGGGAGAGAGAGAGAGAGAAGGGGGGAAGAGGGAAGGGAGAGAGAGATGTTGATTTTCTTTTACTGTGGCAGTGACGGGACATATATAAGTTTGCTACTGCAACTTGTTCATGATGGCACAATATTAAAGGATGAAATAGATTGTAAACTTTTGCTAAGATTTTAGTGCATGTTTATTTTTCTTATTTTTGTGAATCTCAATTGGAGAGGAGGTTTTTTTGTTGTCCAAGTAAGGGAAATGATAGGATGCCAATGATCCTTAAAGTAATGCTCTCGTCTATTCCGTCATTGATATTTTGGATGACAGCCAAGTAATTATCATTTATTTTAAACTAGGGCACAAAGCGTCCTCGATCGGTAATGACAGATATGTATGGTCAAGTGGACGCTGCCATTCCTATGCAGGAAGCATACAAATCCGATTTTGGATCTTCAGAAGTTAACACTTCAGCAATTACTGGAGTTGCAAATGAGCAGATAGGATCTCACTGGGATTGGGATGACGATGAGAGAGGTGTGGACATGGATATTCAAGCTCTGTTATCTGAGTTTGGTGACTTTGGGGACTTCTTTGAAACTGAAGCTTTGCCTTTTGGAGAGGTACATATTAATTTCTGTAAATTCCTTTTCAACTTTGTCATATTCATGGGGTAGTTAAGAGTTGCTTATTCTCATATGCTTGAGTATTCTAGAAGGTCTCGTTCTCTGGAGTCTATTTATTTCTTTAGTGAGCATGTAAATTTTCTGCATTTTCAGGAAAAAAAATTCACTGTCATGGTTGCTATCCCATTTCCTTTAGAATTGAGTAAATTTTTTTTTTGCTTTTACTTGATATGCAGTCTATTTTCAATCAATATTGTCAAAATGAAGGTAGATTTTGTGCTTTTCTGAATGAATATATTTATAGTCTTAACAAGTATTATGAGTATTACTTTTCAACTCTGATAGGAGAAAACTGTTCAATGCCATTTTCGTGTTAGTTTCTAGGTAGCAGCGGCTAGATGTGTCGCCCTTTGTCTTTGTATACTCACTGAATCATCATGTCAATTTGATTAAGTATCTTTGAATTTTTGTTGTGAAGCCCCCAGGAACTGCAGAGTCGCAGACTCTTATGTTTTCTGGTTCAGATATGGTAGTCGGCAGCAGTCCTGTTGGCATGATGGATGTTTCCGAGAGTATGCTTTTGCCTGTTGGTTTTCCATCTTTAGAGAGCTTTAACCCTCCAGCGGTGTCAGAAGAATTTCTCAGCAAAAGTCAAGAGATTACCCTGCCATCTGGGCCAATTGTTGACACTCCAGCATCTAATATTGGCGAGTTTGATCATATTATCAAAGCTGAAGCCTTGATGACATTTGCCCAGGAATATGGAGCAGTTGAGGCACCTACTAGTGACTTCTCTTCGTCAATTTTCAAAAACCCATATTTGCCAAAATCTTGTAATGTGGAGAGTGCAAATTCTAGCACTAATAATTATAAGTATGGTGCTACACCTCCATCTTCTCCTTGTCTAGATGGATCAGATGAGAAGAATGGTGTGGCTTTGACCTCAAAAACGTATCAGGGGAATGATGCTCGGTTAAAGAATTATTACACTCATGTGGAGGCTGGTAAAGTAAAAGATGGGACATTGTCTAAATGTAACGATAGTAGTGCTATTTCTATGGAGGCTGCTCCATCTTCAGTCTCATTCTCTAATGTAGGTCCTGCAAATGTTGTAAAGCCTGGCCAGAAGAAAGTGATTGAAGGTGCCATGGACCATTTAGTTCTTTCTATGAAGACTGTGCTTGCAACAGAAGTGGAGTGCCTTGCATTCCAAGCATCCATGTGCAAGATACGTCATACATTATTATCTTCTAGTGCCCAGGCCCCAGTTACTTCAAGCAGGTTAAGTGGGAGTGCTATTTTAAATCATCTGCCTGGTGATCAAAGCACAATGACAGATAACATATCTAGCATGTTCGAGGTGAAAAAGAAAGAAACTATACCTGTCAGAATAGCTGGTGATGTTGATGGAGGACTATTAGATGGAAACCTTAATGCTTCTGTACGTGTTTGGCGCCCTGTTGGAGTACCTAAAGTTCCAAAAGCTAGTAGTTCACCCGGTATTGAAGTATGCCCATCCCCACTTAACTCATTTAGTGAGGAAGGTGGGCTCTCTTATGGGCAAAGGCAACCACTTCAGGAGCTTCTAGATGGAATGCAATTTCTTGTCCAGCAAGCTACTTCCTTTGTTGATGTGACTTTGGATGCAGACTGCGGCGATGGGCCTTATGGTTGGCTTGCATTGGAAGAGCAATGGCGGCGTGGATTTTCTTGTGGCCCTTCTATGGTTCATGCAGGTTGTGGAGGGACTTTAGCCTCCTGTCATGCCCTGGACGTTGCTGGTGTGGAGTTAGTAGATCCACTTTCTGCAGACGTAAGGATTTTCTCTCTTTATCTCATACCGTTTGCTGCTCCTTTTGTTTTTTGTTCTTGAGGTGAGAATTGCAGGCTACCTTTTAAGGACATTGATTTCTGTCCTACAATAAATTTGTTTATCATGAGCTGACAAGTAATTAATTTCCATCCAATAACTTGCTGCTGATGGTTGTAGTTAATTATGCACAGCTTCTGATGTTTGTGTGGCACCATTTTGGTGCCTGAATTTCCTCATGTGGATTATTTTGTCGTGTTTCTTTTCTCAACTTAACCACAAGAATTGTGTCTTCATACAAATATAGTAAAATTGCTTTAGTACCAATATCAGATTGTTAAGTAGCTAATATCTATGTTCTTACTCTGACTCTTGTGAATAGATATGTGGCCTTTCAAGCTGTGGTATGACAGGGTTGAGATGTGAGTGATATTATACTTTGCAGTAACAATATCTTTCCTCATGAAATTGTTTATGGGGCCGTGAAACATGTTTTCTTCTGGTCTATACACCTATTCAATCTGAGAATCCTGCAGTTTTCATTATGACTCATCTGGATGCAATCTATTAATGGTTTTTGGAACAATGTAAAGATATCGCCACTTTCTAGTAATGGCATAAACTTATCGTCAATATGTTGGCAACATAACAAGACCATTGAGACAATATTGTCCATATGGGGAGAGCCCTGACTTTGATCGTATGACAATGGATTGTATATGCTGTCACGGACACCAAAGATGCAAAGTTGAACTAATATCTTGGAGTAGCTTCCAGACATGAGAGGAAGTATCATCATCTGACTAATATGTGAAAGAACCTTTTGGTAGGTAAAATAACCTAACTATTGCCACCAAATAGAATCAATTTCTCCATATGAAGTTTTCATCCAGACTTTTTGTTCCTAAATTGCCTGTTCTTTGTAATTCTTTCTATTGGAGACATACTTTGGAAGCGTCATAATCTTAAATATATGACATTGCATGCATTGTGAGCACCTAGATCCTTATGTGGCGAGATTGTATCCCAGGTCCAAGTGGCATCTGTGATTAGCTTGCTACAGTCAGACATAAAATCAGCCTTAAAAGCTGCATTTGGTAATTTGGATGGTCCTTTATCCGTCACTGAGTGGTGCAAGGGACGCAACCAGCTAGGTGATGTTGGAAACATGGCAGATGGATTTTCGGCAGAGTCCACTGTAGGTGAGTGTAGAGATCCTTCAAATACTACAACATTTTCAGGTGGAGAAGCATCAAGCCCATCCCAACCCACTGCAGTTGGTTCATCCAATATAAGAGGTAATGGAAAGCTAGACAAGACAGAAGTTGCAATTCGACTAGGTATTAGTTTGAAGATATATCAAGAGGTTATTTATTTTCTGCCAGTATCATAACAGGAATTTTCAGCAATGCCTCAATAGTTTTAACTTTGTAATATCCCCAAAGAGGTGCTCATTTTGTTGTCAAATTATGCTAAAAGTTTTTGGTATTTATATTACATGGTTTTGCTATGGACAGTTACTAGTGGCCTGGATGGATCTAAACTGGATGAGTCGTTCCAAAGGAGATTAAGCCAAGATAACAGTTCAGAGTCTGGACAGCAGTTCTCCTCCCGGCTAAGGCCCACACTTTATGTCCTTCCTTTACCTGCGATACTTGTTGGGTACTTCTCTATTTAAGTTTAATGTTTTCTTTGCTTTTGTCATGTATTCAAGGACCGAATAGCATCAGGTTGCCCAATAGGAAAACCATATAAAAAAAAAAGGGAAGAAAGAGAAAAAAATAATCCATATATTTGCTTTGAATCTCCTGATGAGATGAAATGCCTCTAGTCTAGTCTGTTAATGCAGTATTTGTTCAACGTTTTGTAACAAACTAGGGAAGTTGATAGTCTTAGTTGGGGTTCCAACTGTAAATGTGCTCTTGAGTATTTGCATCCTCATGTGATGACTCATCCATGTGCTTATCAGAGGTTCAGTTAACTGCACCCATTTGTCTTCCTCATCAATAGATGTCTTGATGGCTACGGAATGAAATAACAAAAATTTAGACGTATAATAAATTGACTGATTCGTGTAAGGATTGTGGAGAGCATATTGTCTACATATTGTGCATGTCATTTGTTTAGGTATGTAGCAGTTTACGATCAGCCACATTTATGTTTTACTGGTTTTCAGTAGTGAGGCTGATCCTTGACCATGTAAAATATGGACATACAGACATAGAGGACTGATTCAGAGTTTTTAACGTGTGCTAATCATCTCTAATACCTATAGTATACCCAGCCAGCATTTATCTGTATTTTTATATGATTGTGGAAGCTCTGGCCATCATGCTTAGGATTCTAGGGTATTCGCTGTGGCTTTTTTTATTAAACATATTACTCCCATAAGTAGTACAATCTTTCACCAGGGATTTGTTTTGAAGTTTAAATAGGAAATGATCTTTTGCAGGTATCAGGACGATTGGCTTAAAACATCAGCTGGCTCTCTACAACTATGGGAGAAGGCTCCTCTTGAACCTTATGCACTCCCAAAACCTGTGAGCATTGTCTAACCCACCCATTTTTCTGACATAGGGGCTGTCCGGATTGACTTTTACATTTTACTTTTTTGCTTAATCAACTCTTGTGGCCCACTCACTGCCTTTTGTTGTTTTAAAATCTGAAACGGTTGAAACTTTCACAAAATGCAAACATTGACACTTTCACATATAACTTTTCGTATGTTTCTAAAATTTGAATAATATTTTAAATTTTGGTGGGAAAGCAAATAAGCGCTTTTGCTTAACTGAAACAAAAAGGCCGTAATGAAACTTTACTAGCAGCATTCTTTAGTCTTATTTTATTGTCATGACTAATGCAGGTCAGTTACTATGTTCTATGCCCAAACATTGATCCCTTAACTTCTGCTGCTACTGATTTTTTCCAACAACTTGGTACTGGTGAGTTTGTACTTCGTAGATCGTATTTCTTATACACAGTGTTGTGGATTTAAGTTGGCCTTCCAATGAACATTTTCCTTATTTTGTGTATGCTCTGCAACTGCTGGTAAGGATGACCTAGTTGTCAAGATCTCACTCCTTTAGAGTGTCTTTATGAGAATTGAAGGGATAGGCATCACTGGGTATGGGCAGCCTTGTTTTTCCAGAATGCATGAACATGATGGTTTTTTTGCATGGAAAGATCCTCCATTTTGCTGTTTGTATCCACTGTTTTGTAGCTTAACTCCCTTGAAAAATCTGTAACCATGGTTAACTACTTTTCAGTGAGGAAAACAATCTATATGCTGTTTAAGTCTCTAAACTCAAGCCTTGACCAAGGCAGTGGTTATGGAAAAGTAAGGGTTCCTGCTCTTGATTTTTAGCTGAAAGGGGAAATAGTCTTCCTCTGGACAAAGAATTGCCATGCAGTAACATTCCTGTGTCATTGTTTGAGGAAACTTAGAGGCTCTTTTCTCATGATTGTTGCATATTTTGTTGCAATAGTTGCTTGACCACCGGTTTGTTGGTGATTGGAACACTTGTGGGCTGTCCTTTTACATAGGTGCATTTTGTGTGAGGACATTGAGTCCTGGATCTTCATGATCAAAGGGTATTCATGCCTTTCTGATTATCAACGTTAGTTTGATCCTTTGGAATCAAATGTGTCTTAGTTCCAACGACCCACGTAAGAGCCCTATATACAGGATAGGGTGGTTTGCTTGAAGATAATCTTTTCTATTTGCCACTAAGAGGAATTGTCCCTCATTTTCCTTGTTTTCTTCCTCAGTTTATGAGACTTGCAAACTGGGGACTCATCTACCCCAGACCATGGGAAACCAAATGGAGAGTGAATCTGGAAAAGCATCAACTTCTGGTTTTGTCCTTCTGGATTGCCCTCAGTCAATGAAGATGGTCGGCAGTAATGCATCTCTTGTGGGATCAATGAGCGATTTCTTTCTGTCCCTATCCAATGGCTGGGACTTGACAAGCTATCTCAAGTCTCTGTCAAAGGCTCTCAAAGGATTGAAATATGTTCCATGTTCAACTACAAACCCTAAAGAAGGAAATAGCAGTTCTTGTTTGGTAAGCAAGAATATGAAATGTCCTTCAATGTGTCTCTTGCATTGATTGGAGCAGCTGAAAATTTGCCATGTCATATGTTTGAACTTGATAATAACTGTAGAATAATTGTCACTTATCTTTTTCGCATTGTCTGTTATTTCTCCGTTTTTTGGCTATTTCTGCAAGCTTCTTCACCTTTCGTTGGTCATTCTGTAGGTGATCTATGTAGTTTGCCCCTTCCCTGAGCCAAATGCTGTTCTAAAAACAGTGATTGAGTCTTCTGTCGCAATGGGATCAGTCATTCTCCCAGCAGAGAGACGAGGAACATTGAGCAATCAGGTTGGAAAGGCAATGAGCTGCTCGGCAGCTGTCGATGAAGCATCGACAACAAATATCTTGGTGCTTTCAGGATTTAGTATTTCAAAAATAGTGCTGCACATTGTGACAGTTGATGCCATATTTAGGGTAACCAGTCCAACTCTCAGTGAGCTTACCATCCTTAAGGAGACTGCTTTTACTGTCTATAACAAAGCTCGACGGATTTCACGAGGGTCTTGTGATGTTCAGTCCTCGTCACTTTCAGGTAGATCCCAGTTGGCCATGACCCAAATGACCTCTTCCATGTCTCCTATGTGGAAAGAGTGTGTCGGTCCTCGAATTTCAGGGCCATCCCTTACCAGAGAGGGTGAAATGGATGCCAGCTTGAGGACTGCTGCGTGGGATAATTCATGGCAAACGAGGACTGCGGGACTAAGTGGTGATACTAGTAGAGCTGGGGATTTTCTCTCGCAAGAGGAAGCACGTTGTATGTTTGAACCTCTTTTTATATTGGCCGAACCTGGTTCTCTAGAACATGGTGTTTCACGTACGTTTTCTGCTAGTTTAGTTAACGAATCGTCAAAAGGACAATCAGATGATAGTGGTGGAGGCTTCATGCAAAGTGTGAACTCAGTGGGAAGTGCAGATTCTGCATCTAGTTCACAAGTCGATGGATCTGAGTCAGACAGCTATGGGTCTGGCCATAAAAAATTACCAACCATACACTGTTGCTATGGATGGACAGAGGATTGGCGTTGGTTGGTATGCATATGGACAGATGCTCGGGGGGAATTACTTGACAGCCATATATTTCCCTTTGGTGGAATTAGTAGTCGGCAGGACACAAAGGGGTTGCAGTGTCTATTTGCACAAGTTCTACACCAGGGCTGTCAAATTCTTCAGATCTGTTCAGATAATGCTGCTGTCAAGCGAGATTTTGTGATTACCCGCATTGGAAGTTTCTATGAACTTGAATACCTAGGTATGCGAGCTTTTTCCTCGTTTCATATTTCAGTTTTCTTTCAAGTTTATTATCTCATTGTCACTTACGTTACTTCCCCTCATTTATTGATTTTGAGTCGAAATCTATTGCCTTAGAATTTTTGTTCCCACAACAGCTTAGATATTTGAAATAATCAATACTGGGGAATAGTTTTTCAATGATATATAGATATCTGAAGGTCATCTCTTTTGCTCTTTAGCTCTTAATTGTAAAGGACAATGGGAAGAAATGACAGAAATATATCTAGATGAAATACTCTTTTAGCTCCTCCATGTTTTCCTTTGTTGACTTTGGAACTCCGTTGTCCCTTCATGGTGGTTAGAGTGGCAAAAAGCCATTTATTCAGTTGGAGGAGCTGAGATGAAGAGTTGGACACTGCAACTACGGCGATCATTGAGTGAGGGGATGTCTGTGGGAGCCAATGGGGCTTCCTTGCAACAACAGGAGATGAATTTGATTCAAGAGAGACCCCTGCCTTCCTCACCCAGTCCATTGTACAGTCCTCACTCCAAAACCTCAGGCTATATGAAAGGTGGTTTAGGACCTTCAACTGCTAGAAAGCAGGTCATGGGTGGACATGCAGGGGTTGAAAGCCCAAGGGGTCTGCTTCAGTGGGTTCAGACCATCAGCTTTGTTACTGTTTCTGTCGATCGTTCCTTGAATTTGGTTTATCCAGTGGATGTTCCATCTCCCGGTAAGCCTCCTGTCTACTTTTCAAATCCCTCCCACCCCCCCACACCCACCCCCCCCCCCCCCCCCCTTCCTCCTCCTCCTCCTCCTCCTCCTCTTTCTTTCTCTTCTTTTCTTCTTTTCTTTATGGTTGAAAGATAATAATATTAAAAAAAAAAAAAAAACTCTTGCTGGAGCCCCTATTAAATACTTTAAGAACATTGCTGGCCGACTCCTTGACCAACGTGTTTGTTATGGATGTGCTTATTTATTTGTCTCCACTTAAATCTGGATGCAGCGAGAGGTCCAACCATTCACAAATTCTTGTCTAGTGTTGCGTCAATTCTAGTGCTGGTGGCTGAGTACATTTCAGATAATTTTTTGGTTGTGATCTGATCCATTATTTGGCCTTCTCAAAGCCATGTTCAACAACCAATTTGGGATCATTTTGAGGGAAGGTGCAGATATATGGTGGATGCCTATTTGGTTGTCAATCTTTCATAATGATTACCCATCTTTTCATAGCCGTAGGCAGGAGCGAACTCCAAGTTGGGCATTTGTTCCAGCCTCCCTTTCAGCTTTTCCCCCTTGAAGTTTGTAGTTTACTATACATCTAGACACCGTTATCTAAAAGGAAAGAATATAAGGAGTCCATGGGTTATCCAGCATCTTTATTCATCCCTCTTGATCAAGTGTTTTTTTTTTTTTTTTTGGGGGGGGGGGGGTGGGTGGTGTCAGTCATCTTGGTCAAGTTAAATGGAATTCTTTTGGTTTATAAAGTTAAATGGAATGCTTTTGGTTTTGGTGTATACAGGTTGTGTTTCATAAAGACACCTTCTTTGTGCAGCAAGGAGTTGTTTGCACTAGGTAGTTCATTCTCCCATTGGAAAAAAAGCATTTTTCCCAGGAAAAGAAAATGGCTGGACTAAGAAGGAAAACCAAAAGAGGTTAAACTAAGTGATAGAAGATTGTCAATTCTGATGCCGTGTTTGGGGGACACTTGTTAAATATTCTTTTTGTGTGTGCTTTTTATTGTTTCGTTTATTGGTGGATATGATGCATGCCAATGTTATGTGCTTTGGTAGTTGGCTACCCTAAAAAGAAGATATTTTGTGCAGGAGGAGCTCAAAGTGGGAGCACTATGGGTCCATCTGGTTATCTGGAAGGTTTTACACCTGTGAAGTCTCTCGGTTCTACATCCGCATCTTTTCTGCTAATCCCATCACCCAGCATGCGCTTCCTCCCTCCGACACCTCTTCAGCTTCCTACATGTCTCACTGCTGAGTCCCCGCCACTGGCCCACCTCCTTCACAGCAAGGGCGCAGCGCTCCCTCTTTCTACTGCTTTCGTGGCCTCAAAAGCTGTTCCTACCATGAGGAAAGATTTCAGGGGCAACCTAAAGGAAGAATGGCCTAGCGTTCTGTCAGTTGGGCTCATTGATTATTATGGAGGCACTAATGTTAACCAAGACAAAGTCAGTCGAGGCATCACGAAGCAGGGAGGAAGAACTTTGAGCTCAGAAGCCAAAGATCTTGAGGTCGAGATGCATATAGTTCTCGAGTCTATTGCAGCAGAGCTTCAGGCCCTGTCATGGATGACGGTGAGTCCTGCATATATAGATCGAAGGACCGCATTGCCTTTTCACTGTGACATGGTGTTAAGATTGAGAAGGCTTCTTCATTTTGCGGAGAAGGAGCTATCTCGGCAACCAGAAAAATTATAGGGTGCAGTTGGAGAAAGAAAACATTTGATATCACTTTCTTACTAACATATTTGTTGGGATTGGCAAACCAGTAGGATCTCTAATGAGTCTGTATAGTGTAGAGTAGATAATGGAAAATCCGATTGTACATGTAGCATCGCAGCTCATCTGGAGTCATCTTCTTCCGTCCGTTTCACCTTCCCCTAGTAAATTTTCTTGGTAAGTGCAAGGTGGGATGGACAGGTGTAGTTTCAACTGAAGTTGCAGAAATTGTGTACCCTTTAGAACAGCTCATCTAACTAAAAGCATGTATAATTGACAGTTTTGTTTGATAATGTAGCCCGGACACTTCGTCCATTGTCAATCCCTTTATTCTGATTCCTGGTTTTCCCTTTTTGAGCTTTAAGAAAAACTGCCACTGGCTTGTTGAATTATCAGTTTTTCTCCGTTGGGTATTCCACGGTTTTGGAAAAACTCTCTTTCGTACTCATCATTACTTTGCTGATGCTCGGTTGTTGAAGGCTTATCTCGACTTGTGTCGTGGCTGTAATAAATCCACTCATTATGCAGTGACGGAATGCCGTTGAAATTCCAGGCTCGAGCGACTTTACGGAGTCGTTGAAGCAGGAAATCATGTTGAGACTGATTGAACTATTCTAGGTCTACTCAAGAGAGCACCATGACCCGTCTAACCATTTTCTGAACATTTTACATAGGAAAACAATGTAACGGGAGATTGTGTTTCTTTTTCTTCTTATGGGATGATGGTTGCTTATAGAAATGCCTTCGAAACATGACCAACCAAGAGAGATTTTCAACTAACCAAGAAGTAGGTTGAGCGTGAGCTTGAGCATTAGTTTGCTAACATAAGCATCGCCCTATGCTACTTAAGAATGTCGACCACGGCGTTCTAATTAGACTATCTTAGAGGATTAGCTAAAGTTAATTTATGCTACCAACCTTTTCATTAGCATAATAGGATGTAACAACTAGTTCTGAAAAGTTCTTGGGAACGGTTCCTTATTGTTCCTCAGTTATTTTCCAGTACTTGCTTATGAACCTTAATAGATTCATGCCTTATATGGGATAAACTTATCTAAATTGGCACATTGGAACATTTTTCTGCACATTACATTTAAAGGAAGACTAGAAGTTTCTACAAATAATATTATCGAATGGGTTACTTATCTTCTAAATTTCAAATATTGGCGATATGTAGTCTTTTTCCCATCGAATTTTATACAATTGAACTTAATTCAAATTGTCTTGACAATGACTTGGGGATGGGAATCCCATAAAGGAAGAATCTTTGCACATATATTGTGAAATAAAAATAAGAAATAAAAAAAGAAATCTCATTCGTCGAGAATTATTAAAAGAAAGAGTAAAAGAAGGCAAAGTAACATGGGTGCCACTCATTTTTTGGGGGCCCCCACTAATCTTAGCTTACATCCAAAGCTTGCTTGCACCAACCAAAGATCCCTTTGGGGTTCCTGTCTTCTTCCTTTTTTGCAGACTCCCATGTGCTTCCCAAAATGATAGGGCATGCCACACGTCATTTTTCTCTACAATTTCCATACCAAAAAAATCCCTTTTGTCTTCTTAGCAGGTTTCCATTCTACAAAATGAGAGAACTAAAGCGAAAATTTTGGGATGGGAAACAGAAATATCTTTTTCTTCCCTACTCTTGATTGATACATGTGGCCGTTGGAGAAGGCTAGGCCCCTCTCCCATAAAATACTGATTTTTATTTCATAAAAATATAGAAAATATTGTAACATGCCAACTTTTACGAATATACAACTGTGGTATAACACCGATTTATTTATTTTTTCACGAGAAGTTACAGTTTCGAAAAATACTCTTGTGGCATGTTTGGGTGAAAAAGGAGCTCTCATTCCAAATAATTAATTTATTGTATTTCAATTAATAACAAGCAGAAATTTATTATTAATTATTATTTTGACGTATTAAAGCAAATAACAAATTTATTTAATAAAGTATGCTTATGTCTGTGCATATTTTTGTTTATTCCTTTGTGAAATTTATTAGATTGTTTAATGTTATTAATAATTTTTGGAAAATAAAAAAATATATATTTAATGGTATTAATAGGGTTTTTAATTATTTTTATGTTCCAGAATAATTTATGCTATAAAATAATTTGACTACATTAAATGTCTTTGAAATTTTCATTGCATTCAATTCCATCATTTTCTTCCTTTACGACAAACCAAATTGATGCTTATTGCACTCCATTTTTACTTAAACCAAACAAAAGAATTAAGATCCCCTTTCCATTCCATCCATTCCACTCCATTCTTTTTTAATTCTATTCCATTATGTTGCACCCAAAGTAACCTTGATCCTCAATCACTAAGCAAAGCCTACTGAGATTTAAATTAGGCAAAAATCATATATGTCGGTCTTGATTAAACTCTCAAATTAATTTCACGAATTGGTCTATGAAAAAGTGGGAATCAAATCAAACGAGCAGAGGCGGGATTGATTTTTTTTTTTTCCCATCTCCTTACCATTTTCAAACCCCCTAATAGGTGTCAACCCAACTCTTTTGCTATTAGGCCAACTCATAAATGAGATGATATTGATTTAATAAAACCCCGTTATCTTTTTTTTTTTTTTTATTCTATTCATTTTTGGATGTAATGTCCACAATTATTCACAATGACACATGACCTTCCTTCGGAAGACCTCCTTGCAAACATAATTAAATCCCTTTGACGGCAAGAGCAACACGCGTCAACTCTTTTACCATTAAAAAAAAAACCAGAGCTCACCGATAAGAACAAAGATTACTGTCAAAGCTCTCTCCTCTTGCAGATTCTGTGATTTTTATGGATGTCTCTGGAGTTACTCTCACTAGATCAGAAGTGGAGCAAAATAGAATCTTTTCATCTGGCACAATGCTTCGTTCATGTGCTTGATGATAGGTTGGCCAAGTTACATGTGTTCATGATGGAAATTTGAGCCAGAAAGAATGGTCAATCATAGTGTCTGGGCTGAGTCTTCTTTATCCAACCACTCATTGCCTTCCAACCTTCCACATAATCAAACCTAACCACATGTCAAGTTTCACACCCCCTCTTTCCTCTTTGAATGATTCCTTCCATGAAAAGTATTTCCCAGTTTCACATTCCTTCATCAGCGGCACCATCAATTCTCCAAAGTTCACTACTATTTGATAATATTCATATATATAAAGTGAAGTCTGCACAGTAACTGGTTCTTTGCATATTTTTTAGCAAATTTTGCAAGATGTTCAAATTGGCTTGATTGCCAGCCCCGCGACTCCATTTGCAACAGTCCTATCTTAAAGAATAAATTGATTCAATTTATTTCTATAAAGGGCTTCCCTTAGATATGATAGAGCGAAATGAGGGAGTAATTTGGAAGGAAAATGAATAAATATATACTCCCCAACACTTTCTTTTGAAAGAGGAGCACAACTGTACAAGCCCCCGGCAATTATACGTGTGCTGGTGAAATTTAATAGGGAGGACAACCAAATTGCTAGAAAAAGGCATAAATACAAAGTGAAAGAATTTTATTACAACGACAAATGAATCCTCAAAGATAAACAAATGAGAAGAACATGAGGAACATATTACAAGAAGAAAGACGAGAATGGGATTGTGTCTACAGACACCCCCACATCACATGTCTCTCCATGATCTCCTTATTAATCTAAAGACAAATATACTCACATTCCCTATGCAAAAAGATCACAATAGAATTCTTATACTCATCAATGCTTAGTATAATACAAAGTCCCCTCCATACACACCAAACTAAAAGCAGATCTCAGCAATCACATCATGAACACCAAATCATCAGAAACCTGTGACGACCCCAAGACTCTCATGCGTGTATACAAAAGAATGAATGAGAAAGAGATGTGAGCTCAGGGGGAATACATATCATAAATCAAAATAAATAAAAATGAGGGTGCAGGGTGAAATGTGCAACCATTCTATGATCTAAGTGGCCATTGCTTTTTCTGCTCGGTCGGATGACTGCATGAATTGGAGACACTTCAAAGAAGCAACCCGAAAGCAAGAGCAGCAACGGATGCAAGGAGGGTGGGGACAAAGACGGTCGCGTCAGAGGCAGGGCTTGGCGCCGGGGCCTCAGCAGCGGCTGCCTTCTGCACGGCGGCGGCGGCCATCAGCACCACCATCATTGCCACGAAGAGCTTCATCTTCATTGCCTCCATTTCTTTTCTTGATTATTGCTTGTTGAACAAACACGGAGAGAGATGGAGAGAGAGTGAATTTCAAGAATTGAGTCTCTCTACTATTGATGGAGAGAGAGATAGAGAGGCAAGGTGATCCAATGGCATTGGTGCTGGGTGACAAGATCGCTATATATAGTCAGCAAAAGAGGGGGGAGAGAGAGATTGACAGGGTGGATCTTGGTGGTGTTGCCAGACAGCTGGCTCTATGCCAATGTGAGGGTCCCCACCTTTTGCTGTCTTCTTAACTACTGTTTTGGAAGATTATGGTTATTTTCAGTTAGTTTTTGTTCAGATGTCTCTTCTTTCTCTTCTTTTCTATTTCCCTTGTGAGGGTTTCACATGCGTCAGGTGTGAATGAATGAGGCGTGAGTGAATGAAATTCTTCCATTGCGAGTTTGTTTTGGAGGAATGGACGCGTTTATTCCATCTTGAGGTTTAGGTAAGCTGTGAAAGAAATCACACCAGATGTAGTTTTCGAAGAAAAGCCTTGTCTGTCAAGCGCAATATGTATACAGGAAAATCAATCCCTTCCCATATCGGAGATTCATTTGTTGGGCATGTACATCTACGATATCTCATGTGTTTTATATAATATTTCGATGTATAACCACAATCAAGTGGAAGATAATTGGAAAGACAACGTGGATACAATGCATCGATATATGATAGAAATTTCCATCGAGAGATGTTGCTCAACTTCATATTTTGGTGAAGCCCAGAGGAAAAATAAAATTGAATAAAACAAATGAGGATTTAAGAGACTTGGTAGAATGTAAATAGAAAATGACAAATAATGCATTAAATAATGACGTTACAGCCTACTGAATAAATTTTTGAACTTTTCTTGGCGTTGAAAATCTAGAAAAATCACAGAATAATCTCATGAACTTGAGATCACAGTTAGGTCCTTGCATTCAGTCACTGCTTTAATGTGGTATAATTTTTTTTCTAAAACAATTCCATTAGCCTATGAAATTGACCCATCACCAGAACCCTGCATTCGTGCACCTTGAATGTTTGTAGCTGCTCTGCTATCAATCATCTTGGTACGATTCACGAATAGTAAGGTACGAATTAAATTTAATATCCTGTGTGAATATAAATAAATCTTGTTAGAATGTACCTTATTGCATAAATTTCGAGCCATGTTTTCAATGGGAGATCACTGTAGGACCAATGATAAGATTGGGGGCATCTGACGTGAGCAATATGGAAACCTAGAGCCTACATGAAAGGGAAATCGCAACAGATTGGTAGGTGCTTGTGAATGAATTTGAATGGAGCAAAAGTACCATAGTCCACACGAGACTTCGAGTTTGTTGTAGGGTCTCTATATTTTGCTATTCATCCCCGAGCCGGATTAAGACGAAAGTCGCGCACAAAAGATAATGCAAAAAAATACTCAATTTAATCAGAAGAGCCTACTCGAAATTAGAATCCCATATCAAATATCAAATTCCTTCGATACGTAACATCCCAACATTCTGCAAGAAAGATCGTTTGTCACAATTGCAAATTCAGGTAAGCTTACATGACTTAGGAAGGAGGGGCGATCCGAACGACCGGTGAACATGTCCAAAAGGGGCCAGTTCAGCCAGAGATTAGAGGTTCGAAAAATTTCAAATGTGCACTCAAAAACTTTTTCAAACTTTCCGACAGCAAAAAGGCTTGTGACCCACGAGCATTCTCGACATCCTCGAGAACCTGCGAGTGGGGACATGCCCTTTCGCATGTGAAAGGGCGGCCAAGAAACCCTTTTTTCCGAACCACCCGATGGACCGTTGGCGAAATTTCGAACCGCAAAGAATCATTTTTGCTTTTCCTCTCTCTTTTCCGCTTTGAACAGTGCCCGGTTTCTCGTCCCTCGTTAACGTGTGAAATGATGAAAGAAAGATGGGTCGATGAGCAGGACGGGCTCGAGAAATGATGATCGAAGAATCAACGGCGGTTGTTCATCTGCCACGAATCCAAGAGCCACTCCCCCCGTTCAAATTCCCTCACCATTTCAAACCCAAACCCCCTCGTGAACGGGTGGCCGTCGTGGCCCCAACGTCCAGACAAATTGATTTTGATGTTTCGCAGGGTTGCTGGACGCTTCAGGATGACAGAACTCGGGATCTTTTCCGAACATGCAAGTCACCTCGTAAGGTTCATCGAAGAAGGTTTCCCCTTTGTCTTCGCTCCTCAAATAATTTTATTAAATCTCGACTTTGGCTTGGTCCGCTGCTTATTTTGTTGAATATGTAAGCGGGCATATATACAAATGCTGGTTTTTTTGTCGGACATACCATACGCGCTATTTTCTTTCGTATGTTTTGGTATGGCAGCCGGATGGTGTACGGGTCGGTTTTCGCCCATCTCGAATGGTCCACCTCCCCGAGCGATCTTGAAAGCTCACTCCCCCGTATCGACCTAGTGCGTTCGGAATTTTGCTCTTTGGAGTGTTCTTGACGAGGCTTGAACTCAAGATCATAAGAAGATGAGCAACTTCATTGCCGTAGAAGCCAACACCCCATTGTTCATTCGTAGTATACACTATAGACCTCTCCATAGTATAAGCTGAGCCCCAAAGCATGATTTCAACCTCAAACTTTGTCCGAGAATTTCAGCAAAAGCAAATGTAAGGCAAGAGATTCGACTTACCCCTTGGGGTAGGGTACTACAGAAGGAAAATTAGTAATTACTGTAACGATGACCATTTAAAAGGTTTAAAATATAATACTGAAAAAACATTTGAAATAACTTTCATTTAAATCCCAAAAATCTCTTATGAGATCTAAATATATAAATTAAATCTTTATGATCACGCAATATTTTTTTGAAGTAATTCAAACCTTACATTGTTATTCTTTATTCAATATCTATCTTTTCCATTTCTCTTTTGCATACAAAGCTAGTAAGTATGGATGAGCATGGTTCTAAAGGTAGAACCTAGAACCTAAGAACCGAACCAATGAAAATCTAAATGATCCAGGTTTCAAGGTATGTATGGTAGGTTTCAAGTTCCAAAGAATGAAAAAACCTATTTTGACAAGTAGGTTTCAAGTGCTTAGCTAAAAGAACCTGGAATCTGAAACCTTGAACAATAACAAGTTTTAATGTTTTCTTGATTCATGTCTTCGTGCAATCTTGCAATATTACATATTGTTTGATGATGAATATATAATCTAAAAGAATTTCCATTTTATGACTGAGACTTTTATCTTATTAATATTCATATTTTTCATGTATCTTTATGGTTAGTAAATTGTAATTCAATGGGTGGTCATTATAATCGTTTAATTAATAATATAGGTGAAATTTGAGTAAACCCTAGAACTATTTCTGGAATTAGTAATGAGGTAGGTTTTAGATTCTATGGTATGTAGAATAGGTCTCAAATTCAAAAAAAAATGAAGAATCTATTCCAATAGATATGTGTCAAGTTTCAAGTAGAACCTATATAGAATTTAAAACTGCTCACCCCTACTTAGTAAATGAGAGTATTTGAAAGTAAATTCTAATACCCAAATCTATTGAAGCTCCTACATATAAGCTTAGTATTTCCTTCATATACATCATATCACCCCTAATCTCAGCAAAAGTTTACCATAAAAAGTACGAAATTTCTAGCAAGAAAATGATCTACATAATTCAAGTTTTGAGATTTGCCTCTAATTAATTTCTTGTAGTTATTTGGATGGAATTGATTTTTCTTAATTTGTGAACCCGTCTTAATTGTTGTACCATAAATTATAAGTGCTCGACATTTATAGTCCTCAACTTCTTTTGCTTTATTCAACATAGATCTCGTACTTATCAAAGTTGCACTCAATCACGTCAGCGTTGAAGAATTCGGAACATTTCGTGGAAGCAAGCAGGTGCGGACCCAAGATTTAGTGTGGAAGGGGCTAGCAGAAATAGTTTGCTGCTCCTAGGTCAAGATCAAAAGGTCAAATGGCGCTTTACGATTTGATTACTTTCGTAATGTGCAGAAAAATTGAGTACATGACTCAAATTTACTTCTACGTGGCAAATTACGTGACAATAAAATAGCAAAATTAGTGGTTAATTCGACATATTGTCATCGTTGGTCGCATCCTTAGCTCTGTTCATGCGTACATGGAGTCGTCCTAACTTCTGATTTGGGGCGGGTTGTTAAAGAAGTCAAGATTGAATAAACGTCGGTTTCCTATTGTTTTCCCACGCTAGGTGATTCGGATATCTCGTTGCATTTTCTGCTTTTCAATTATTTAAATTCAACATTTTTGTACTCAAACAGTGTCATTTCGTAAATAAAAAAAAAAAGTAAAAATGATTTAACTCCATTTAGATATTTCCCGCATTTAGCGTTAGAAATATTTGAGTTATCATATCTGGAAGAAAAGGAACAGCATCATCTTCTGCGGTGAAGCCCTTGAGATTGCAGCTTTGAAGAATCATCTCATCAAAGTTGTGAAAGACAAAGCCCTCACCTTCAGTAGAGTATCGAACAACCCTGGGAATAGAAGGCTCCAACGAGGATGGGGATTTTACCCCTCTGTCTTCGTCGGTGGTCCTGCTGAACATATGGACTAATGGCGAGTTGTTTCGGACTTATGGATGGTGCTATGGCTGCTGTTACTAAGTTGATCTTCTTTGATCTTTGGCGTTTGTTGTGGTGTGTTTGCCGGTTGTTTCGGCTGGTGTTGTTGTGTTTGTTCTGGTTTCTTTTACATCGGCTCCCTTTCCACTCATTCTGCTTTTTGCACTATGAGTGAAAGTTTTGGCGCCGATTTTTTGTATAGCTAGCTCTCCCTTAATATATTCTTACCCCAAAATATATATATATATATTCGAGTTATCATTTTTGCTAGTGTTGTTGTAATTTATTTTAAATTTTATTTCGCCTCGAAACCTCGGGTGAATTTGATATTTGATTTTGCATCTCCTCAGACTTAAGCATGTTCATCAATATATATTACTCACAGGGCCTGTCTAGCAATGAGACCTTGTATTTATTTTGCCTGGTACACCTCGTGTCAAGTGTTTTTTGTCATTGAGTGATTTTTATTGCGTGCACCCCGATGCATGGCCATAGAGATTTGCTTTGCTTGTTTAGGAATAGAAACTCAAGAAAAGATCGCATGAAATAAAGAATTTACCAACAAGAA
The DNA here is from genome assembly GCA_014182715.1 of Eucalyptus cloeziana. NCBI lineage: Eukaryota > Viridiplantae > Streptophyta > Magnoliopsida > Myrtales > Myrtaceae > Eucalyptus > Eucalyptus cloeziana. Next base: position 23,018,970 of record CM024643.1, on the reverse strand, counting down.
AAGACGCCGGTTACAGGCGTTAGGTAAAAACTATTTGAACGTCAATGATCTTAGAGCCTCTGTATGCACGCACGCGCATGTGGAGCTAGGTTAAGGGTGATTCTAAAGGATTAGGGTTCTTCAGATTACATGAAACTTCAGGAATTTCTCTAGTCCTATTGACTCAAAGTGGTAGATTCTTATAATTCAGAGCACCCCCCCTCATCATTCAAAATCCTGACGACGCATGCAGATAAGCGCCGTTTGACTATCCACATGTATGGCCAATCGAAGAATAAATTCCACACAAAAATTCAAGGCAAAAGGAAAAAAGAAAGCCTCACCCACCCTTTTTCCTTAAAAGAGAGAAGAGAAAGAGAAAGGAAAACCACCACACCACTTGCGTTACTGATTCATGCAACTCCTTCGGAACCACAACGAGAGTTGCATGACTTCAGATACCCCAACAGTGGAAAGACAGGAAAAGGGATGAAAGCCACTCCTTTTGAGGCCCTTGCATTTACTGGGTTCTCGGCTATAATTCCAAAATGGACAGGGACAACATAGAAAGAGAACGATGGACCGAGCAGCGTGCACCAGATACCGACCTCCACTCCTCTTTTCTGGGTATTTCTTATTTCCTGCTTCTGGCACCAAACCCATCTTTTGTTAAATCCTTTTGCTCTCGAGACGGGGCAGACACATGATTTCTAACACTGTGCCGTTCCAAACACATGTTTTGTGTCTGTTTATGGTGGAGCAGCAACGTTTAGAGATTGGGACCGCTCAGCGATCTTTCCTCTGCTATTTTCCCTGTTTCCGGAAGGGCAGGAGGGAGGATGGAAAGTGGAGCAGCCGTCTTGATTAAAGGAAAGGGCAGGAAAGAGGAAATGACCCACGTGAAAATTATTGTGCCTCGTTGAGGGGGGAAACAAGAGAGAACGAAAGATTTCTTTTTTACCGCTGCTTCGTGCTAATTTTAGATGCATCCTGATTCCAGGCAATGATTGAGACGATCCCGTCGCCCAGGACACGCGGATTCAAAAATTGAATTTTGAAAAGGCAAGCAAAGATATGAGGCTCCTTTGAGTATTTTGCTTTCAAAATCATTCTTTTTTTTTTCAAATCTTGTGGTTTTAATAACTTTTGACTTTTCTTCGATACAAAACACCATAAAACTTATCAAAAATATGCAGACATTGATGTAGAGATGAACATGAATATTTCACCAGTTTTTGGAAATGAAAAGAAAAGTCAACTTCTGGCGAAAAATCATGAGTAACAATAACGACAAAGTGCAACAGAGACCTCAGAACGCAGAACTACAACGGAAAGAGAAAAACTCAAAATCAACTTAAATTTCCAATGAATCCTCTACAAGAGAACAAACAAACCAAAAGGACGCCCTATCTCCCTCCCCTCCTCTCTCTCTCTCTCTCTGTTGTTTCTATCTCTTGAAGCTATCACGCTAGTGAAGAAACAAAATCAAACATTCATATTCATGCTCCACCTTTCTGGGTAATCATCTTCTCCATCTCTCATTCTGAATCACTCTCCATGCTTCCCATTGCCTTCAACCCTCTGGGCTTCTGCATCGACAAACACCATCATACATGTTCACATTCAATAGATCAAGATCCAATCAAATTCTAATCACCATGAACAACCCTCCTCCTCCCTCTCCTCCCCCAGTGAAAGAAAAAGAATGTCCTTCTATTTTGGAAGCAGTAGGTAGTGAAAAATGATGAAATAGTTCAGATCTCTTAAAAAGGGTACTTTTGATTACATATTTTCTGTTTGCAGAATCTTTCTATCGCTCTTCAGAGAAATCCCAGTCATTACTCAATTTTCACTCACTTTCCTTGATTGACGACAGAAATTGGATTTTGAGGCAGTGAGACAAAATACCATCTGATATTCAGGTAAACGAAAGACAGAAGACAGAGCGCGAGTGTACCTTCTTTGAAGCCTTCTTCTCTCGAACCTCGTATCTCTCCTGGGACAAGTCAGAGAGCCAAACACCAGGACTCACCAGCTGCATACAAAACAGAGAGTCGAATACAGATTCAATCAACAACTCATTTGAGAAAGATAGGATCTTCTACAGTCCTATGATAAAACAAACTTACAAGCACACTCCTTTGGATCAATTTAGCCCTTTTCTTAGGCCTCTGAGGAAGCTTACACCCTTTCATCGCCATGAAATCCTCTTCCTTCTCCTTGTTGGATAAGGAGAGGAACAATTTGGGCCAGACAACCACCCCTTTGTCGTTCTTCATATTGTGATCCAACAACACCTTCCCATTCTCATCTGCACCCAACGATCCCCTCGTTGTGTAGAACCGGTCTTCCTTCTCCGGCGACGCCTTGCGTTTATTCATGTGCGCCTCCGAGTTCCTACTGATCAATCAGAGTATACCACGAAAAAATCACAAGTTAAAGAGATTTGGACTGATGGAGTAAATTCAGGGTCAAACAGTGTGTAACTGCCAATGTATGACAAACAGTGGTAGATCAAAGGCATCTGCCAAGTGATTCATAAACTTCTGCGTCTTCTCACCATTAATTAATAACCTAACACCATGCCCTAATAGTATTCTCCATAAATACTCATATCAAAAACCAAATAAAAAAAAAAAAAGGAGAAAAAAAGGAAAATGGAGATATCCCTCACAATCTTTACAGAAGAAAAACAACAGAAGGGAAAGGAGAAACAATGCAAAGGGAAAAACTTTAACAGATTCCAATAAAGCAACAACAACACACCCAGATTTTGGATTTTCTTTCTCTTGTTCTGTTCATTGTTTTGTTTTTTTCTTTTAATGTTTTTCCGTTTTCCCAGGAGTTATTTTGGCCCTACCTGTTGAGACCTCGGTGAGGTGAGTGGTGGGACGAATCCCTCTTGTTATTGACGACGCCGTTCATGATCTTCTTCTTCCCAAAGGAATCAGAAGACAATTTGCTGGTGCTGCTGTTATTGTTGGGGGCGTTGTTGGTGGAGGAGAAATTGTGGTCTTTGTTCTTGACCTTCACACATCTGTGCCTCTTCCTATTCCCCCACTGCAACACAAAATCCGGCTCCTTGGCTCTCTGATTCTTCGCTTCCTTCTCCATCATCTGAACAACAGAAAGAAAGAAAGAAGCAAGAAAAGAGATTTAGAGAGATCCAATACACTCAGGCTTCGGAATATCTCCATCGGAAGCGGGAAAAAAAGAGAGGAAATTGCAGCAGCAACCACCGACCTCAAGATCTACAGTCCAGAACCCATTAATGAGATCTCCTGAACATTCACCAGAAGCTGGAACGGGACCGCGGGAGGATCAGGAATGCAGTGGGCAAGAAAATGTCACTCCAGGAGTCCCACTGGCGCGCGAGTCAAAGTAGCGAAATTGCTCGCCGAACCCCACTGATTTTCCGCACGAACCCAAGATAGTATACCCTCTGGAAGGGAAAATAACACGGACCAGGAAGAAGAAGGAGAAGCAGAACGAGGAAAAGCTAGAAGCTTTCGTTGCCTGGCTCCAATGGGTGAAAAATTCAAGATTTTTCCAGGAAAAAGAAGAGAGAGAGAGAGAGAGAGAGAGAGAGAGGCGGCAGGGGAAAGAGCAGAGATCAATGCGAGTAGGTTTACTGGGTGGGGGGGGATGGTTTTTGTGGGGGAGAGAGATCAGCGCTTCAGCGGTCTCTCCTTTGTATTATCTATAAATCTTTCACACTCCCTCCTGTTTCTCTCTCTCTCTTTCTCTTTCTCTCTCTCTCTCTCTTGCTCGCTCGCTGTGTTTTTTTATGGTTTCGCGGCCCTATTGCGCTCTTTTTCCCCTTGGCGACTGTTCATTATTATTGTTATACCTCTTTTAATTCGCATCGTTTTTGCTATTCGCCCGGTAGATACCCGAACTGAAACCAGGTCCGGGCCGTCCGATGAGGGATGGACGGCCCGATTCGTTTCCCTCCAATTGGTCGAAGGTGGGGGAGGCCCCTCTCTCTCTCTCTCTCTCTCTCTCTGTGGGTTCTTTCTTGGAATTTGGGCAGGAAGGGGGAGAGGACCCAAGGGCACGTGATGCGGGCTTAGGTCACGTGACTGTGTCATCTTTGCCTGAGCGGCATCTGAAAGTGGGGAGAGACGGAGAAAGAGGGCAAAAATCCAAGGGGACCGGAGTGGATGAATCTTTGGTTGTGCTTCTGAGTGCAGTTTTGAGCACCAAAAAGACTAGAAATAAGACCCAAGTGATTGTCATTGCACGATGAACACCCTTTCTTGCCCTCATTGTCGAGGAGACGGCGCCAAAAATAGAGATTGCAAAACCGGAAATCGTGGGACGGCATCGATCCGATTACTTTCCCGGAGTTAGGATCGCGCACTTTATTGTTCTCATCATCGAATGATAACAGTATGAAACAGTTTCCTAAAATAGGGTTACCATCTTTGCTAGTTGGAAGAACTCCAGATGAGGAAGCATTGGGGGACCGATTTTGTTAAAATCGGGCTCGGCGGAGTTTGTAAGAATCTCAGGACACTCTCTTTGATTCAAGATTCGAAGTATCAACCCTGGAAGGAAGAACCAGATCATTTATAGACGGTGTCCTGGATGGTGGATAAAGAAGTTGGTAATTGAACACAGACGATGTGGAGTAGGAAAACGATAGAATTCCTGCATTATATTGCAAACTGAGCACTATACAATATCCACCTCTCTCTCCTACAAGTACAAAACAAACTGCAGCACATCTTTACATTTTTCTAGCTACAGCATTTTCTCAATCTTTTCCCCTTGTGAGGGAAGGGATTTGTGTGAACTATTTGTCATATGCTTTTCGATATTTCCGCCCTTTACAAAATTAATAATCATATTCTCATCTTGAAAAATACTCATTTACAGGGGGACCCCGAGAACCCTCGTTGATGCTGGCATGGAGCCAAAAAACTCAAGCGAGATCAGGCTGAGATGGCCTCTGAATTCCAGCTGCGCAAGATCAAGTCGACATGTCTTCATAATGGAACTCAAGCTCTACACGAATGACATCTTCCAGGCTGCAATCCTCCAAAATAGTATCATCTGAGGTTCGAGAAGCCCGTGGGTGATTTTCAAAGCCATTAAGCTTTCTCAAGGTATCTGCTAGACCTGCTGGCACTAAAGACCATAATTTCAGAGGCCGCGTTGTCAAAGTAGAGAACAAGTTAAGGTGGCCTAAAACAACCATCTCGCATATTCTTTTGGTAGTCAAGCTTTGTATTTTCTAATAATGGTGAAATTGAAATCAATGTATTAAGAAGCAAAGAGATTAGTCTAAAAGAGCAGAGAGTTTGAACAAGAAAGGTAGTCAAAAAAATAAGATAAACCTGAAAATTTAAGCACAGCTCGTGGTCCCGAAATCTACTTGCAGGTGCAGGCGTTCAAGCCAAGCACGCATGCTTGCAGGGGCTTGTCCTCAGCTCAGGGATGAAGCGGCTACGGAAAAGCCACTGATGCAAATTACAAAGCCTCCAGGGTTATTGATGCTTTGGTGAAAACAGATAGAACAAATGGCGCTTCTTCACCAGGATGTATAGTTGTAGGCACAATCGTGTAACCCTTGGGATCAGGATCCAGTACCATCTCACATGAAATCTCTCGTGAATTTACATAATCTGTCCCCCCAACTGATTCATGTAGGTATATGTTATAAGCAGCACGACGACCACGAGTTTTGAGTATTCTCATCCCAATATAAAACATCAATGAATCATGACTAGATTGATAATTTCTGAAACCAGCAGTTGTCCTTGAGAAACTCACACCCTACAAGTCCATGATGTCAAAAAGTCAGGTGAAAGACACAAATTGTTAAGAGATGGAAGCTAGTCTCACAATACTCAGCAGGGATACCTGAGTCAAGGTAATGAACACATGCATTGGCGATGATGCATCTGGACCATTCGCCCTCAAGCGGAACTGAGGATTTTGATGCCAAGTGTCATAATCCTGGCATCCACCAGCACTGAAACCACGCCACTGGCCATGGACTGAGTAGCGCATCTCTGGAGGATAGACGCGACAGACATAGATGGATCGGAAGTGTATTTGAAAATCTTGCCAAGACATCCAGAAAATTCCTTCTTTTGACTGCTCAAATACAATAATCAAAGACACGGCATGAGAGTTACGGAAAAGAAACAACTATGAGATGCCAAACAATGAAAAGCACTCATCAATCGATCATGTCATGCAGTTTTGGAGTTGATAAGCAGATAGAGACAAAGGTAAGAGGGACTCCAGTGAAAGTTTAACCTGCGGAACATGTTTCAGCTTGTGTCTCGTCCTATCAGTCCACTCAGGTGATGAATCAGACCAAGGTCCATTCCACTCAACTTCATTGGCCCATGGATTACGAATTTGAACAAGCTTATGACCATCCACCTCTCTTACCTGGACAGCAGTACAAGCAGGCTATTAACTTAAAAAACAACTCCAGACATCACAGCAATGCCAACCAAGTAACAGAAGATACCTGCAACAATGAGTAAGCATGCCCTTGCACAATGCCACTGGAAGAAATATGAACATCAGAACCTGAAGGACTGCCAGCACCAAGCAAAAATCCTTCTTGTTTAAACCGCAGCAGCTGAGACCACAGCCTACCACTCGCAAGATCAATCTGAGCCTGAGCACTTCTCATGTCAATCTCCTCACCAGCTCCGCCTGTAAGGTCTACCAGCGCATCTTGAACAAGCCCACCTTCAAGTGCCTCATAGGAACCATGCAATTTCGCATATGCCTTCTCTAGTATAGATACCCATAGCTCATTGCCCTTCTTACTGGTGGCAAATGCAGGTTTACCCGGAGATTCACAAGGAATCCAATCATCAACAACAACTGGGACCCACTCACCCTAAATGAGATTAAAAAAAGAAAAGAGTTATACCCACTAGAACTTCATTCAGTAACAACCCCCCCAAAACAAAAAAATAAATAGTGAAACAGCCCATGGAGGATTTCAAAAGGGTAAATCCTACATTAACAGATATAAACATTGAAAAAGAATAAAACCAGACCAAAATATTATACGTCAGAAAGATAGAACATGGAATGATCACTCCTGCGCAAGCACTGTCTCCAAGGTGCAAACATTTAAGTGAGTAATGCTTCTTTAACAGTTTAAAGGGCACCTTCTAGTATCATGACAACAAGCAGCCCTACATAACTAGGTCAAAGCCCACTTCCTTCTAGCTACGCAGTGCTACAGTAAACCCAAAACATGAGCATAATATTTCTTTTACCCCCAAATAGACCCTCTCATATGACAAGCAAGCATCAAACATAAAACCTGTAGCACTGTCGGTCCCATAGAGATATCGACCAATAGATTGTTTCAGCACAGCCAGCAGCAAAAGCAAATATTGTTATGATAATAAAAAACTCAGTACCTGGATACAGAAGCGAACAGTGTATATTCCTTCTTCATTATATTCTGGAGTAATAATAACTTCTGATATACGTGAAACTTCGGTTAGGACCGCAACAGCACTCAAGAACCAACAGTCTCCCAATCGGCCCTGTTGAATATCAACCAACATGGTTAAGGAGGAAACTATAAAGTCAAAGTTCATCAAAGAGAAACAACTTTCAAGAAAGTGAACAGGACAAAAATTTCAAGGAACCAAGTATTCTAAACTTGCGTGTTATTTGCAAAAACAAAATACCTGACAAACATCAGATGGATTAGCAGTGCCACAAAACAAGCATGGATGAGAATCCAAGCAGGTCTCTCTCAACATTTCAGTGGGTCTCATCCACTCAGAAACAACCTATTTAGACGTCAAAATTAGTGTACTATCTGACAGTAACAGAACCATAACTGAACAGTAGCTAATGATGCAATGTCAAAGTAACGTGTCAAATGGAAAAGATACCTGCAACTTTGGAGGGGGATTTCCTGGATCAACAAATAGAGAATTATCATTTGGAGGAAACTCCTGATCAGTAAAATGAGTTTCACCTCTTGCAGCAAGGGCTTCTTTGACAGCCAACTCAACTGACAACATCCGTTGATTAATTTCTTCTTGAGTTTCCATCCTAGGTTTCCTGAACCTCCTAGTAAAAGAATCAACATCGACCACCACGCCATCACGTTCTGGTCGTCTTCTCCTGCCACTTGAATACTGTCCATCCCAGTCTACATCATCCCTATCATACAAATCAACATCGGCCGGGTCGCTTTCCCATCCATCAACCTACGTAGATCATAAGGGGAAGTTAAGACTTACTTCTTTATTAAAAAAAGATAACACGCCAATGCAAGTAGAACTTACTCTGGAGGGTGAATCTGCCCAATGCCAATTATCTTCGATAAAATCAATTGTGCTCAGTTCAGTAGAGCCAATGGCAGTATAAATAGATGCCACCTCATCTTCAGTTAAGCACCTTCCCCAAAGAAAAATGTCCATGATATGCATCTTAGATTCAGCTCCCTCACTGTCTGACCTCCCAATTGCATCCAAACCTATGGGTGGTTTAACCCCAATCCAAACCTCAGTCCCTTGCTCCCATATACCGTTTCCCACAGGCAATGGCAAACCAGCCAGGTAACCATCAAAGCCACCATCCAAATAGCAAGTCGCCTCACCAATTTCAGCATCAATTGTCATGGTTACAATATGCCACCTGAAAAGCAGTTATGAGAAGCAGCTTAGGAAGCAGGAAATGCAGAACTAGTCCAATAATGAAATAAAAATAATTCAAAGTCCTAAATCCAGAAGGGTGGAAACGATTAAAAGAAATTTCAGTATTTAATGACAAACAACCTTCCATCAGTAATACTCGTTGCACCGATACTCCACTCCTTCACCGCTGTATGTCTATCACCTTTGGTTATCAATCTTAGTCCGACTTGTCCAGCTTCAATACCTTGTTCAGATCCAGCCACTAGGATTTCCCAACAAACCTTCTTCTGAAACTCAGTTCCCAGAAGACAAACCGGGCCAGACTCAGGTTGAACCATGGCAGCAACAGAAAAGCTAACTTTACGACTTTGACAGACACTACCATCAATAGGACCACAGTGTCTTCCACTGGATGTCGGTTCGTCGTCAAGTACACATATGGCACCAGCAATCCCTGTCTGTCAGCCCCAAGAGTGGAATATGAGTGAGACTAGTCATGCTTAACACATAATAGTGCTCAAAATTTAAAGATTTACATAAGATAACAATCATGGAAAGGACACAACACAGAGCATCTATTTCACTTTCTGTAGACGTCTTTGTTTACGATCCAAACAGAGCAAACTTCTAGTCAGAGAAATAAGGCAGTAACCTATATTTTGTCAACAGAGAGGCACGGCAAAATGCATTTTCAATTAAATGGGCATGGGGGAGGTGATGAAACGTGATTGTGTCAGAAAAAGCAAACACTTATCCCAGCTATAAATTAAATGTCAATATGAAGACAGCCTCGAGTATGTGTGAAAATGAACATCTCTGGGCAGCTAAATTTTCTTTTCAAGTGGCAATCAACTTCTTTTAGACAGGAAATATATAGAAAATCATATTTACTACTTTATAGGCTGCCCATAAATCTCAATCACGATTCAGATGAATTTTAATATTATTGCTTCCTTAAGAAGAATGGAAAGCTGCCATAAGTTAGTGAGACAAAACAAGATGCTAGTACCTTTAGTATGCATAAAAAAATTGAAGAGGAGTATTTGTAGGGGACAAATAAATCACAGACAATGAATAAGTGATGCTGCAAAAATGCAAGGAATTGAATAGTCCACAAGATCTTCAAAGGATGCTGGTGCTCTGAGCAATCAACTAAATAGATGAACTGATGGTAAATGAAATAGATAGAATTGGAGCCAGCATAGACTAATGGTACACCTTTTTTATTTTTAGTCTCTAAGTAATATGAACCCACAGGCAACAGGCTATCTAAGATATTACTGCATCATAGTAACCACCACATGGAATGAATATAATGGACTAGAAAGGTGGGAAATATGAATCAGGAAGCTGATGAGCCACACCAGAGGCAAAGACTAGATCGGGTGATTTCTACATAAGTAACAACACAGCATGAGACACCTTCAATTCTTTGCATACACCCCGAACAGTTCTATTACTGAGTGAAATGTCCAAGTAACAATAAGGAAACAAACAAATCAAGAAAAACGAGTAACTGATAATCAAAATATGCATGAGACACCTTCAATTCGATGGATTGGTTTCCCGTGTTACTAACTGTTCCTCAACTATGAATATAATATATGCAGCCGGTGTCTTCGTCTGACCATTTTGTCCCTAAATGCCAACTATGTAATGACATTCTCTTCAAAAGCTTCAATTTTGAGCATCTCTACTGTAAAATAGAAGACGATGCGGAAACTACAGCATGTCAAAAAAGGCAAATAAAAGAAATCATTACAACCTGGAGTGCTCGTTTAGCCAACTGAGCATTGTGTATCCTACGTGCAATGCTTGCAACCCTTTCTCGTGCAAAAGAATCATCAAGAACAGAATCACCACCAACAGCACGCACGGCTGCAGCCATTGCTGCTGCCTCCCTGCTGCCAGCATTAGGAATAGAAGATATGAGAGAAGCTTCTATCTCCTTCCACTTGCGTTCTTCCTTTTCCAAGAGAGCCTTTCTTCTTTCCTTACCCCTCCCCTCCTCTTCACGTCTCTGCATCAAGATTTCCTCTTCCATTTCCTTTTCCCGAATATAACTAAATCCACAAAAATATGATAAGGAAATGTGGTTCATGCACCAAAAGAAAGCAGAAAAAAACTAAAAACAACAAGCATCTAAGCTACCTCTCTTGAATAATTTCAAACTGCCGACGGTCTTCTGGCATCCATTTCTTAATTTTCTTCGCACTGAGGTCAGAAAACCCAATGCTGTCCAGGAAGAGCCTTAAACGAACCTCATCCTACACCACAAATACAAAAAATAATTTCACCATTCCTTAAGAGAGAGAAAATACATGTAAGAAATGCAGAAAGTAAGTTAAATTTTCAATTACCTGCACTCGTTCTGCCTTTGCAGTCAAACCAAGCAAAAGAAGTAAATAACCACCGAATTTGTCCCACATGTACACCCATTCAGTATCAATAGCCTCTTCCAAAGCCAAAATTCGTGCATGAGCACACATTTCTCTTCTGTGATCAACATCACTAGCCCTGTCATGGCAACAAGTCCTATATCTCATCCTATAGAAGAACGACCCGACAACTTGCTCCTCATTTCTTAGACGATCGCGCAACTTCATAACATCAGCTCTGGGAAGCACAAAATTTCCAGCCCTATCACGCATAACTGTTGGATCACCAACTAAAAGTGCGGCAGAACTGGCAGATCTTTGTGGAGCTGAGTATGTTCCAGATAGAGCATTTCGAGTCTGCAAAATACTCAAAGTAAACAAGATACTCAAAGACAAAACTATACTTGAGACAAAGCACCACTACACAAAAGTTCCCAAAATCACAACAGAATTACAAGATGAAAATGAGGAATTAACTAACCCACCAATTGAAAAGGATAAGACGACATCTCTCTTCCCACCCCACCACCCCCCCCAACCCCCTCTTCACACCAACAAAAAAAATAAAAATATGCAAAACCAGTCTTCAAATCAGACAAAAGAAGCAATTACCCCAATTAGGAAAAAACAGCATGCAGCAAAGAGTAAGAATAAGGAACTTTGAACTCCCTGGCCATCACACACCAACAAGCCATTCCTAACTCGTCGCATGTGAGTAACAGAACAACACAGATGGTCCACACACTAGTCTAGTTTGGGAACATTTGCAACCAGGCAAACACGTTCACGTACAGGCATATCACCACTTAGACATGCACAAGTACATATCCCACTGCCCATCCATGCTATGCAGGTGTCTCCATTGTATACATGAATGCAGACACTGCAACTATGAGACAGATAAAATTTATCTATTATCTAGAATCAGGACGTCATTCCATCCCCCAGCAAAGAAACATCAGTCATGAGAGCACACAGTCTATGTGCACTAGAAAATCGTCAAATACATGTTATATACAATTACGGTGATGCATCATCCTGAATACACAAACTGCAGCACATGACTGCAGTGGGCACACTGCTCTCTAGTTAATTGCAGAGTTACAGAGAAAGAACTCATCAGACACACAGCAAAAGCAAGCAATCAACACAAATAAATTACAAGATCAACTTTTAGAGTGAAAAAGAAAAAGAAGCAAATTGTTAAATTTTTGTCTGCAAATATGGTGCACATGCGTGACAAGCAAAAGAACTTGAATTTTAACCAGAGGACATAACTGAAAACCTGAGAATCGAAGATCCCATCCTTACATACCTTAGTAGCAGATCTAGCAATTGCTTGAACAACTGTTTCCTTGCTCAGGAAGTGCACTGCATCTTCCATCATCTGAACATGGAAGTAAAAAAGTGGATGATCAATCAAAGATTTGTAGAAGGCAGTGGAAGCAATAATACACAAATTATTGACAAATGAAAGACTTGTTCAGTACCAATGACAACCAAAGTCCTAATGCAAAATGACAATAAGGTAAAGTAATTGAATTTTAGTATGCAAGTTATAGTCAGAAATAAATTGTAGTACAGCTATTACCAGACAAGACAAATGGACAAACCTCGAGAGTTAAGCATGGACGAGAAACAGCAAAACCAAAGGCAATTACGAGGGTAATTGCCGAAACAGCAGCACCAGCAAATGGAGGATAAATTTTCAAACTAGCAACGACACCCCATCCTTCAATTGCCAATGCAACCCCATAAAGCACAAGAAATGCAGCACTGCAATATTTTGTACATCAAAATAGACATTAAGAAACCAATTAATACATGTTAGGAACATGGGACACAGAAGTAAACTATGAACCGTTAAATGACAGACAAACCTGACATTCTTTCCACAGTCTGCATGAGCGTCATAAACATACACTGGCAGCACTCTAGGGGAGTACACTACAATGGGCGGTGAAAGAAGAACCTGCCAAAAGGCTCATTTTACATTTAAGGAGAAAGGGAATCCAAGAAACTAGAGGGTCTGGATTGGGATATGGCGAAATGTAAAAAAGCATAAGATTGCAAGATTAACTCACTGTGAGTGCTCTTCCACCAAGAAGAAAGAGAAACGAGAAGTAACCCACAGATGCTCCAACAAATGGTTTATCTGATAATACATAGAAATTTCACTAGCATCATTATACACGTCCAGATTTGACAATAAGAGGAAACCTCTTAACCAAAACCAAGAATTATGGGAACAAGATAAATCAGTTCTGTGCTCACCATTAACCCAGCCAACGAGGAAAGCAGCCAAAGCCAAAAGGAAAGCGAGGAAACACACAATTAACATCTGCATCCTAGTCAAGTAGAAGTTGTTCGAAGCCCAGTGATGGATAACACCAATGGCCAGTACAACAAGAAGGAGAACTAACAGAAATGCCACCCCAATCTGTCCAATTACACAAAAATACAGGATGATAAATCAATCTTACACCCAAAAGAGTAAAAGCAAAAGGAGATGAACTTACCATCCAAGGTGTGATTACAATTATGACAGCTGATATTGCACCAAGCAGGAGGAGGAGTCCAATACTAACAAACACATATACACCACGAGAAAGCCTCCAGCCATCATCTTTCCTGGAAATTGTACAAATCTAGTTGAGCATACTGCGGCAACCCATCATAAAATCTAGTATTGCCAATGGTTACAAGCGATTTAAAATTTTGAATTGAGTTAGCTACCAGATAGAAGACCACAAAGCTAACTCACCATTTGTATAATCCTGAAGAAAGCGATAGCAGAGCAGGAAAGCACACCAAAGGAAGTAAAGCAGCAAGAAAATCCCCCTTCCTTGGAACTTGGTCGCCTCTGGATTTAATCACCTCAAAGTAGGAGACACCACAGAAGGTCACCAGGACAGCTGCAAGTTTGAGAGGACAAAAGCAATAATTAAGTTTAGAGCATCCCTGACTATTAAGCCACCATAAATGCACCTGTGGCTGCATGCTAAGCACAAAGTTAAAGGAAGGGGGGAAATACCTTTGAATATCCCAACACATATAGCAGAGAAAAGGGTGAAACGATATGTAGCAAACCATGAAACAATGGGCAGCACACCAGTAACAACTAAAGCAATTGCAGATGCCATGGCCCATCCAAGGTAATAAGATGAGGCATAAGGAGAACTGAAGCTTTTCTCATCATGAGTCAAACTCTTGTACCCTAAATCCTCCAATGGCTTTGCAGACACAATTGCACCAAGAGCCACCACAGCCAGTGAAAACAATGATGCACAAATAACAAGAACCACTCCCTGTGAATGGCAACAGCTGAGGAACTTAGATTGAGAATTTTACCACTAAAATCCAGATATAAATAATGTAAAAGCATGTATATACATTTAATCCAAAACAGATTAGCATCTGGTCTCCAGCAAAAAAATAAAAATTGAGACAGAAGTGAATTACTTGTCCTTGAAAGGTAGCTAGCAACTTAATATAGCAGCAAACAGAGAGCAGAAATTCAGAATAGCAACTTCACATAGCTGATAACAAAGAGCAGAAACTAGAAATTGTAGGAATATAAAGTAACTGAACAAAACAATACCACCCCCACCCAACAAATTCAGCATAATATGAATATGCTAATCTTGCCATACTTTAACCATTTCAAGCTCAGTGATACAAGCACTGACAGGCATGAGATTGGATTGGACATGTATTACAAAAGAGTTAAAAGGATATTATAACACGGTAAAATTAACAACTTCTAGACAGATAATTCAACTATAAGTAGAGATATAGAAACCAAGCCCAAGTACACACCTCCTTCTTCCCACGAGTAATGTTGCTTTCAGGGTGATCTGCAGAGTGGACTCGTGGTACCCTAAACTGGTAGCCGTTAAGTATCCATAAGGGAATTCCAACAGAAAGGCATGCTACCATAAGAGGTACGGTCAAGGACAATCCAAGAAGAACTGACGACTTGCTGCAACCATACAAAACGTCTAAAATGCATTAGCAGCCATTAAGATCACTCAGTCACTGAAAACTAGCAAGAAGTAATAACAACATTAGGAAATACACACGTGGATAAGGAAACATGGTCGATAGTCATCTGATTCATGTCTAGTTATTTGGCAAGCACTCTATAACTTGTGAGACCTTTCCATATGATCTCACTTTTAGCATTAATGTGTCACACATACTAGTAAGTCAAAAATCCTACACAAACAGGCCATTACATACTTCCTAAAATAAGTTCAGATTATTCCCAATTAAGAAGCTTGAATCAGATAACTGTTGTAGAATCTAGATTACAAATTAAAAATAACAGCACCCTGTCCATAACCGTAACCTGTCCATAACCACGATACATACATGGCAAACAACAGAGACAAATACATCACTTCTTCCAGGATGAAAGTTTCTTGTTGTATGTAATACCTTGAACTATACATTCATTTCCATGAAAGAGAGGTGAACTATCATTTCTAGCTTGCAAATATTGGCAGTGTGTAGAAGTCAAACACGAAGATGACCGTTGTAGTACCAGGTGCATACCTCAGAAATGAAAGCAGCAACCCAACGCAAGTACTGAGGAGCCAGGCAATAAAACCATACTGTGGAAAAACCAATGTCCATGAGAAAAAACCAGCAATTATTGTAAAGTATTGAAGAGATACATGCAGAAAATTCATAGACCAACAACCGACATTAACATAAAAATAGCGCAAAACACTGTAAGATTGCCAGTCAACAGAATCAATCTCTAGTTCAGCACTCAATAACAAGCTAAAGTACATTGATACAGAAAATTCTAGAGACAATATGCAGTAGATAAAAAGCACTATAGCAATAATCAAGTCAAAACCAGTCAGAGATAAAGCAAAAGTCATTCACAATAGTCCACATGCCCAAATTCAACCGAACATGATTCAGTAATAATCCAACTTCTTGGACATGTACCTTCCGAGGTTTAGATGTCATAGCCATATCTTCTGCTTTAAGGGACCGAAGGAAAGCCATTATAGAACAGACAACGAGAGACAAAAGCAAAACAGCAATCCCAAACTCGAACTGCAAAGCAGAAGCAAGATTAAATAATCATGATTCAGAGTAACGCGGAGATAGAATGTCAGGCTTTTTGAGTTATTATCCAGAATCAGAATCATTAATTAGTATTTTGAGTTAGAAACATGTGTGCATATACATCTGCATATGGACAGCATATATTTTGAACGAATATAAGTCCTTCCCCTTCCTACCTGCTGGTGCGAGGTATCTATCATTATGATAGTCTTTGGACGAAAAACTGCAACCACAATAGTCTCAAGGATGAAGATAAAACTAAATATGAGCCATGCCCTCTGAGGAGTGCCAGCTACATGATGCAAAAGTAAGCGAGAAAGCTGAAGCCATTTTTCAAGCCCACGAAGCCTTAGTTCTTCTGACAAAGAAATGCGATTTGGCAAAACATTGTCAACACTATTTGGGTCGACGACGGCTGTATTATCACGGTGATCTCTATCTGCATCCAGACTACTCCTCTGTAATAATGCCAAGATAGTCGGATCCAACTTTTCTTTTAACATCACTGCAAAATTAGGATCCAATCCTTTATCCTGCAATAAGCTAGTTAATTCTATATCACCTTGTCGTCCACACTTTTTTAACATTGAGGTGATCCTAGGGTCATTTAATCTTTCCTGGAGTGCAAAAGCTATATTCATATCCAAAGTTCGTTGATTTGCAGAAGACGTGCTGGATTCACAACCTTGGCTGTCAAGACCACCACTTGAACAAACCATCAGGGAGCTGTTATGGTCAAGATGCTTATCAGCAAAACAAGTTACTGTCTCTGGCTCTTGAATGACTGAGCGGCAAGAGCTACTCCTCAACGCGACACTAGGTCTTCCACTATCCATGCTCTTGTCACTCACAATACCCTCCCGAGAGCTAGTAGTGCGACACAAGAAGGGGTTATTCCAGCTGCTTGCATCAACGGTACTTTGACCTAAAACCCTGGAATTGGGTTCAAGATGTCCTGCTTCGGCGCTACTACTGCGTTTGATGCTGGAACCACATCCTTCTGACGAACTGGATGAACTGTTCTGCTCCTTCCTTCGAAAGCCCTCCCTCAAGCGAATTACCGTGCCCTGCAATGCATCTCTGCGTGCTGCTGATGGATTTGCTACTGATAGATGTCGAGAAACAAAAGCACCTAACAGCATAGAAGCTACGACAGCATAACTGATACAGTGTCCTATGTACCTGAAATGAGGAATCATTGACAGCTATAAGACAAACATGTCACCCACAAACTAAAGGACTAACAAGAATTGCTTAATCCCATTACTCAAACTAACCAGAAATGAACTCCAAAACAAATAAGGAAAACTCGGGATGCGCCGGCAATTAAAAGAACCAAAACACGGCTCTCCAGAAGCTGAAACACATACAAGCAAGCCCCAATGTTCCAATCTGAAAAAAATAAAGATGTACATAAGGCTGAATTTGCAGAATAGACAATCAAGCAAGTGAGAACAACTGGACTGCACTCAGCTACAAAAAAGAAGAGTCTCAGACAGAATACCAAGGATTATTACAGCTGCTGATGTAATTACTCCAAGCCAACGCGCGTCTTTTGCAGTCAAACCATACAGGACAGAGTACACAATCAATACGATTATAGAGCCAACATAAAGAAATCCAAGATGTGAAGCCCTACAAGAATGCAGCAACATAAGAAAACAATTGGAAACAAGTTAGAATAAGGTAAAAGATCAGGTTAGTATCAATCGTTTCACCACCTGATAAGAAAGTGCATCAGATTTAAAAACAGAAGGAACCCCGAAAGCAACTGAATCCTCTATACAGAAAAGAGGGAGAGCAAGTTTAACAAGCTCTTTGAAAAACGATAATATTAACAACCACTCCAAAATAAATATCCGAATCATCATATTGAAATCAAAGTTCATGAAAATGTGCCTTACTGCTCACGATTAAAGTGAGCAGATATTCCCACAAAGGATGGCAAGGAGATAGTGAGCATAGTTCTTCACCATGCAGGGAAAATGCTTTATAGTTTTTAGTTGAATCTTGAAAAAACCTATAAAGGTCTGAAATGAAACACAAATAACAGCGTAAGATATCATTAACTTGCCTCCTAGACTGCCGAAAGTACAACTCATTAGGATCAGGTGGGTCTGGTAAACATGTAACAGGGCCCACTTCAATGCAATCTGAATACGCAAATCTATAAGCTTTACGTACATACTCGTCCACATTTAAGCCATTTCCTGCAGGTAATGATTGCCAGAACGTTACAATATAAAACATATATTGCAAACAACTGCCTCATTTGATGACACTACACTATCAGTGAGTTAACAACTCCATATTCTTAACTATTTTAGCAAAAAAGAATTTGCAAAGCTCACCATTGAACACTATTCGGCATACAAAAAGCATGTTGATTGCCAAGGCAACTGCCGATACACCAAAAAAGAAACCCGATGGTGAATACTGCTCCGATGCCCTTAAACTAGCTGTAACATAGACAGCACAAAGCTCATATGCGCAAAGTAGGGAAACCGCCAAAAGGAGAAGAATAGCAACAGCCCCTGTAATTAGAGAAATAAGAACATCAATATGGCATCAAAATTCATCTTTAATCATTTCTACTGTTTTTTCACTTCAGTTTATTAATACGCAATGTCTTAATGCTAAAATTAATAAACAGAAACTATAATTCCAAAGAGCACGCAATCATAAACACACAGCAAAAGTTTTAATCATCTCCAATCCATTGGTAGGGCATCCTCCAATTCCAATCTTTTAAGGTCCTATTTCTAACAGAAAATCCTAGCGCTTTCCCTTGAATGTGACAGACGCTAACTTCATAAAAACTTCATTCAGCTATTTAAAAGATCAGGCTATAAACAATTAAGAAATACTCAACATACTAATTAGTTGTGTACTTGGAAGAAGAAAAAATGAATCCTTTGCATCATCAATTATATGTCTACATTTCGGTATCTCCTTCCAATTGCAACAGCATTTCTTTCTATCCTTGTTTCTATCCCTATGTATCTCCCTCATCTTGATATTTCATAAACTTCAAAGATTTTCTTCTAAACAGCAAATCAGTTCGATGGCTTTACAAATGCCCCCAACGATCCCAGTTTTATTTCAATCATATTGTTAATTTAGGCTACTTTCACACAATTACCACATATATCTCTCCCAATGCAGCATTCTTTGAACTTTATATGAATGGTATCCTAAGCCAGTAAAACATTTAAATAGACAGAGCATAGCCGAATGGCAGTTCACAAAGTCCCGCTCTGTGTTGGCTGGCCAAAAACTACTACACCGAAGCATAGAGTTTAAGCCAAACCATCCATCTGTAATCGTATTAATAAAGGAGTCTCTCATCAAAACCCCTTTGTGCTCTACTGCTTCAAGACGAGGGAAATATGGAAAACAGCAAAACAAATCCACTCTTGCTAAGAGGAATCTTATTTCATGCCACGCCCAAATCTCCTAGCTCAATTCAGCACTCTAGAAGCATACGGAGTAGTATAATCTGTGACATCACAGAGCAACTTAGCAGGAGACAAGAAGTCTATCCTCTTTCTTTGTGCAAGAAGAAAAAGAAATATATGTATCCTGAATCTATACGTGATCTGCATGCAAATAGCTAAAAAAAAGAGAAGGTAGTTGTTCAAATAGTTTAGAGATAGGCATCAACACACTCAGGGCCCTGTCATTAACTCAGATTTGAACAATTGGGAGGTCTGTGGTAAGTTTTATCTATTTGAATAGTTTCTTCTGGAAGTGAAAAGAATGAGATACTATGTTATGGAAGTGTCTAAAAACTTCAATGTGCAATTATTTCTAACGTACAGATTGCAAAGTGGAGACGACTTTGCTTCATACAAAAAAGGGTAAGCCGGCAATTAAAATTTCCTTCTTAACCTAGACAACATGCTTGGGCAAGAATCCTGTGAAAGAAAACCTGATTCTTGAAAATTCACCATGGGATCCTGGAGCTGCTTCATAGAGAAGTTGGTCTACTTTTTTCCTTTTAAAGATGGCCTATGCAGAGCTATACCAACAAATTGCAAAGACCCCTACTTTATAGATTAAGTGGCAACAGAAATATCGATATTAGGAGAGTTATGGGGTACCCTTCCTCCAAGTGATCTGTAGAATTTATGGGTAGAGGAAATAAGAGCAGCTTCAAAGATTAAGAATCAACAGTTTCTAGTCTATTGGCTGCTATTCACAGATCACAAAAATCATGCATTTGTTATTGCTAAATAAAACATCTACTTCTTGTCAAATTGTAGTTGTTGTAGAAAGGTTTAAATCTTCCCTGTACCATCCCTTTTTAACTTACAAGGAAACTTGAGGGAGTCTTACTTCCAACACAAGTCAACAATAATTGTCAAAGCTCAACAAAAAGATTCACTATAAAGACGTGTCTTCACGAATTATATAGAAAAAGAGTTGTCCACTACCTTTCCCAAAAAAAAAAAATCCTCTCTTTCACCAATCAGATGACTCCCATCAAGCTAGAAAAAGAACAAGCCCTATTTTAGATCAGCTTTGAAAAATCAACATACCATCTACCATCTTACCCTTTCCCCACACCACACTAACTCCCCTTGCTAAATCCTCCTTTATCATAGCAGCATCAAAGAACATTCAATTATGTTGCAACATTCTGTTAATTGAAATCAGTCGATTCTCTCTCTCTCTCTGCTCATTGTCAAGTTCAATTATTCCAAGGTTTACCTGTTTCAAAACCTAAAATGATTGTGTCGTGATAGACTATAAACCAGATGACTAACAAGCATGGTAATTTTTGGACTTGCACTATGTTTGGGAAAAGGAGGAGGAACATGGGGGAAATAAAAATCTGGGTGAAAGATGAGGAAAATTTTAAAATTTGTGAGAAGAAATGGAGGAAAAATTTAAATTATGCCCCCTAAAAAGAAAAAAAAAAATAAATAAATATATATATATATATATATATATATATATATATATATATATTCTTCCCCTCCATCTCCCAAACATAGGATTAAAGTCCTGAACTATACATCAAACATGTAATGAAAAATTATAGATGTGAAAAGTCCTAACAGGATAGCAGTCTCCAATCTAGTAGAGATTCTTGAATTGGACTCACCACATATCTACCACTTATCAAATAATCTCGCATAATGAGGCCTTCTCTTGGCACAAAAAGAGCATCAAGACCCTTACAAAAGCTTAGGAAACCAACCCACCAAAGAACCAAGTATATGATACAAACGCAGTAGACAGTTGAAATTTTAAAACACCAATCCCTAGAAGGCCTAACTTTATCAGTGGTATAATTTGAGAAAGCAATACAAAGTGAGGGAACATACTCGAACTTTGCCACTGTGTTCTCCACCAAAGCATGATTGAATAAAATGCCAACAGGAGGGCAGTGCCAGCCATAATTATGGCAAGACCAATCAAATCTTGTCCCAGTATCCAAATCAACCAGCATCCCCATGTGATAAGCACAGCCACCGGAGAAATGACAATCACCCAAGCAGAGATGGAAAGAAAATCGCACAGCCTGCCCAGCTGAGGTCCTTGTAGAACAGCAGGCCATTTCCTGGCAAATATCCAGCTGAAAAAGGGGCCAAACCGATTGATGTAAGTGCAAACACAAAGATAATATAGGAGAGCCTTTGAAAACACGGAAACACCTTTTAGTAATTAAATAAAGATGGCTTTCCACGCTAAACTTGGTGGTGCAGAAATATCATTGCTAGGGGACAGTATCTGATGAACCTTATTGACAATACAAGTTTTACCTATTGGTTGGTTGAATCAGTTTGCGCCCTGTTGGTGCCATTTTGCAATATTAACTCGTTTACTTATAGAAGACCAATAAGTACAATAAGACACCAATATGTACCATTTCTCTGAAAGAGTTTGACAAATAATGTAAAGAGTTACATGCAAAAACCAATCCTACCCAAAACCGATCCTACCCAACGTATATTTGGTGCTCCTAAAATAGTGAACAACATGACATTCACGTATGAGGGGTACAACCTATCAAAGCTTGCAAACATTTCTCCAGAAGCAAATAAATAGGACAACTATGCTCCGTAACAAGTAGAGGGGAACAAATTGAGTTCTTCAGTTGCTTCTGCATTTGATGCATGTTAAATTGTCCAAGCATTAAATTCATCTCTTCAATGCATGTCTCCTAGATAATATCCCAGGCTGAGTGGTATTCTATTTGTTAGAACGTGTATGAAAGACCTCAAGTCCATTAAAGATTGAAAATCTACTCCTCTCAGTATCTTGCAGAATACTCATGGGAAAAACAGAAGATTACCGCACAGACAAGTCTCATTCTTTCTGCCCTAAAGCACGAAGTATCACTTTTTTTTTTTTTAAGTGCACTCGGTCATAAGATTAAGTTTCCCAACCTATCCCGTATGACGTGACCACCATTATAATCCTCCCAGTGTGCTCATTTGCTGATATTTTCCAGTAAGGTACTTAATGATCCAAAAACAGGGAGCAGCATCCAAAAGGATACGATACAGAGTATCAGGCTGCCTCTTGTTCGACTGCCTACATTCCATCATTTGCTTGTTCAATATAAATAACACCAGATACAATGTTTTTTGGGAAAAATGACAAACGCAAAACCTGACCAACAATTTATTTCCAAATTTTCCTTGAAATGCCACCCCCCCAAAAAAAAAAAAAAAAAAATTCCTGCACCAAGTCTTCCAACTCCCATCCATGGGGGAAGAGATGAAGATATGCCAAGGAAATGCAGGCAACATGGCATGCACTGTCCGGCCAATAAGTCAGCAAATGAGAGGGAAAAAAAATAGTCTCATAGGAAATGGGACAATGATATCGAGTCTTCAGAAAAATTTTGGCAAAACTTGTCCTCAAATCACGTTGTAATCTAACGGAAACCAAAGCCCAGGGCAAGTCTCCTTCATTACATTCCATAAGGATTAGGAGTAGGCACAATCGAAATAGTTTAGATCTCCTATAAACATTCTGCACATTCCTGCTTCTTTTTCTCCTTGAGTCTCAAAGCTTTCACAAGTGTCATTTTCAAGTGGCCAGCAGATTTTTTGTGTGATCCGGGTTTGAATAACAGAGTTTAAGATGTTACCAAGTCATTAGATCCACACCTATCTAGTGAATGTAAACTCCATGGTAACTCACAGACACAAACACAAGTGTATCAAATGCACAACGGGGAGTACATTATCTGCACATGCAACGTGAAAAGGAAGAACCTGCCTTCTCAGGTTCATTCATAGCCATCAACAGTCGATGCATATCAGATTCGGTCATCGAAATGGCCAGGTGCTAACTAAATCAGAATCAAAGGCAGCGATTTAAAGCCTCAGAATTCTCAATTGATTATGCTACGGAACATGATTATAAACATCAGACTAACATAACAAGAACAATGACGGCAGGACTAGGCTCATTTCCAAGAAAAGCAGGCTCATTAACTAACGCGTAAGAAGAACAACGATGCAGGACTAGGCTCATTTCCAAGAAAAGCAGGCGCCATTGGCATACTCGAAGATTACCAAAATCATCAATCCACCAAAGAAAAAGACCATCAAAAACGATCGAGCTCACCTGTATATCCGCCAGGGCCGCCAATTGACAGACCATAGTATCGAAAAAGAACCCGAACCCAAAACGGCGAAAAGGGTTCCGCAAATCACGCAGGGCAACAGCAACTCCCGCTCGTCCCCCTCCATGGCTTCACTACCTCAACTGCTCCCAAAAAAAAAAAGAAAACCCACCTCCATCAGAAACGCCGAAGCACCATCGCAATCGACGAGACTCTCGAAACGAAATCCAAGCTCCAAACCCTAGCGAAACAAACCCCCAACCCGGGCCGCCACGCTGGAAAGGAGCCGGATTCTTTTTGCTCGGGTTTCACTTTACCAGCTCAAGCGAAGCGGAGAGGAGGAATGCGAGCATACCATGACGGCGACATCCCGGCCCGGGTCCCCGCGCGCCCGGATTCTGGAAGCGGAAGCCGACTAACCCGACCCGAATCCGGGCATGAAAGATGGGGGAAAGTCCCGGCGGCGTGGAGGGGGGAGGGCGCGAGGTTCCTCCGGGAAAGCCCGCGAGTCCCCGACGCCGACGAGGGAGGGAGGGAGGGCGGGGGCGGCGAGCTAGGGTTCGGGGATTGAGCGAGGCGGGGCCTTCGTCAACAATGGCTTCCTCCTCCGATGGTGCGGTTCAGCTAAGGAGAGGAGAGGAGAGAAGGTAGAGAGAGAGAGAGAGAGAGATCAAAACCCTACTCTCTCTGTGTGAACTGTGCAAAGTAAAAAAGACAACTTTTTTTTTTTTTTTCAGAGAGAGAGAATGTCTTTGCGAAGGAGGAGGAGGAGGAAAATGAAAAAGAAAATGATGACGATAATAATAATAATAATAATAAAAAAAAAAAAATTAAAAAAAGGGGGTGAGAAGGCGACCATGGAAAAAGTAATTAAAAAAAAATTATAAAGCCATTTCTGGACGTCCGGTGCCCCCCCAGTCGCGGATGGCGCGCGTGGCCCGCACGGCCCAATCGGCGTCCCCCGGGATCAATCAGTAGCTTCCAGGGGGGCAGGACTGGAGGAGTGTCAGTGAAAATGATGTGTAAATTGTTGTTTACCTGCGTTTCGAGTCGATAGAGCTTCCTTCTTTTCTTGCTTTTTTTGACCTGAAATTGAATGAGTCTTTCTTTAAACTAATTCGCCAATCCTTGAAATTAGAGTCAAATTTTTTTTTTGTCAGTCCTACTCTAACACTCACTCTTAAACTTTTGCCCGCCTCCTTACTGGAGCGCGTGAGAGTCAAAACCCACTCCTGAAATGAAATCATCCACACCCTAATCGCCTCTGAGAAGATGGGGATTTGAACTCCTACCTGCCCTTCCAGTAGGAAAGATGGCCACTGGGACGAACCCCAATGGTTAAAATTAGAGTCAAATTAAACATGTAAAAAATTGACCTTTCATATTTGTATTTGCGTGTTTATGGCGAGAGAGTGACATTTTTCATGCAAACTACTACATATTTAGTTATTTTCTCGCCCGATATTATATGCTCCTCATTAGCGATACATGTCGAAGACGATTACGGGACTGATTTGACGTGGAAGCCTCACGTGTGTTGACACGTATGCATCTCTGAGTCGGATAACTAATCGACAAAAATTAAATTTTAGGTAGTTCGTCACGAGTCACCAAAATTGGGAATTCCAGTAATAAGGAAAATGAATTTCGGATGAATACGTCATGAGATATCTATTTAGGATTTTCAACGGTCAAATAAAAGAATCTGACCCGATTTCACCCATCCCATTGATCTAACCACCGTGAGGACCGACCCCAGATAATTTTTGCGGGGTTATGTGCATTTAAACCGCCATAGCTCTAGAGAGGAAGACATTCTGTGCACGACGTAATTAATTGCAACGCATTTAAGCTCAATAATTGAAATGGGGTTAAAGTACTTATCCGGATCCGGATCCGACTGGAGGGAAGGGCATGACCCAAATCAATGCCCAAACACATTTTCCTTTTCCATTTAAATTCAAATTCAATTATGGGTCGAGTTGTCTTTTTCTCTCTCTCTTTCTTTTTTTAATGTTTCGTGGGGGTCAAATTGCCTTTTGCCTTTGGAAGGGGGGCAGTTTCTTGACTTTGGCTTGAGAGAATTTTGAAAAATGGGTCCATTTCTTTTCGTTTTTTTTTTTTTATTTCTCTCTTTCTCTCTATTTTCTGATTAGAAAATGACTTCTAGTTCTAATCAGGAAGAATTTGTCACAAGACCAGTAATTCCCCTTTTTTTTTTCTTTTTTTTTTTTTTTTTTTTTTTTTTGGGTGAGGTGGGGGGAGCAGGGCATGATGACAGGCTGCAGAGAAAATGGTGTCCTATTATGCAAACTTGACTAATCAGCCAGGGACTATCGTACCAAATGCATGGGGGCCAAGAGAAAACGGGCTGCAGAGGTTATATAGTCCACCATCACTCATGGCAAAACTGAGGAAGATGTGATGTTGCAGCATGGGAATCAAGGTACTGCTGGAACTGTGTTTTTTTCTGTTTGAATTTGGTTGAATTTGTGGGACAATAATTCCGATTGGTGAGTTGGAAGGAGGGAGGGAGAGAGATACCAATGTCAGTACAGGTCGGAAAAAGATAAAAAATAAATAAATAAATAAAAGAGGAAAGAGAAGAGAGAAAAAGATGTAATTGATATATCGGGATTTTGACTATCGCCCTATAATGTTACATTGATTTGATGAGTCTCTATAGATTAAGGTTCTCTAGTCCCGGGGCTTTAGTGAGAAGAGCATTGTAACCAACATCCAAGTTAGGGATTAATTTTAAAAAAAAAATTGTGGAAACTATATATTGTGATATTGCACATGAAGGGGCCAAACTATACATCTTGGGTGGACTTGGAAAAAATTTAGCATCAAGTCCATAAGGCTGAGGTGCATTCAAATGGGGTCCTAGTTGACATCATGAGGTATGAACAGATATATCAAGAAGAATTAGATTTGTATCTTTTGTTAGATTATTATTCAATCAAATAGATTTCTTCTCAGTAGTTAATTCTCATTTCAACAAACACTTTCTCAAATAGGAAAAGGGTTCAAAATTATTCTGCTCAATAAAATGATTATGCTGGTATTCCAAAATGAT
The DNA here is from genome assembly GCA_014182715.1 of Eucalyptus cloeziana. Classification (NCBI taxonomy): domain Eukaryota; kingdom Viridiplantae; phylum Streptophyta; class Magnoliopsida; order Myrtales; family Myrtaceae; genus Eucalyptus; species Eucalyptus cloeziana. The sequence continues at coordinate 22,992,219 of CM024643.1, read as the reverse complement.
TTTTGAGAACAACAGCTGTATCTTCTTCCTCAACCAAACACTTACCAAAAACCCTAGTTCATAGTGGAATTCCCCTCCCCTTTTCTAGTTATGGAGAGGGTACGGTAATCACCCAATATATGATGAAGTTCTCTCCGGCTTTCATTACATGAAGGGTTTGTTCTATCTCAATCCCTTTTGTAAATTACTAAGAAAAAGGTAAGGTGTAAATATCATTGAGATGTTACCGAAAGTATGTTTTGTAACAACCTAAATTGACTAGAGTGACTCCTTGAAGACTTTCAAGATAGCGAAAGAACATAAATGAGCTGAATTACACCCTAAACATGGGAAAGGGTGCCCTGAATTATATATATGTGAAACTGAAATTAACTAATAAAACACATTTTAACTCCAAATGTTGAGCGTTATCAAGTGAGAACACTATCAAGATGAGTAACCCCCTTTTTTTCGTGCGTGTGTGTATGGCAAAGGACAAAACCATCACTTGGTATAAAACATGCTAAGATAACAATAGCTTGAGTGAATTAACCTAGATATATAAGAGCATAACCCCTCTAGTAGGTGGATTCTTCAAGAACCAACCACATAGTAGCTTGTGGACCTATAACCGACTCCAACGAGAGCAAGGAATGATCTTTAGGGCAAGAGGGCTTGAAAAAGGTGTAGCTCTTAACAAGCTTCAAGGAGACTGAAGGGAATGGGAATAAATTGAACTGCATACCGAGTAAGGGGAGAGCATTCTTGGGTTATATATGTGAAACTAGGATTTTTTTTTTTTTTTTTGTGGAATAGAAATTGGAATTATTTCAAAAGTTCTATCTTTTGGCATGATGGTGGTTGTGTTTGGTTCGGCTTAGAGAAAATGCAAAGCCATTTCTCCGAAGTTCTTGGGCCCAAGTGCATTATGGTCAAAAGAAGAGCGTTTGATTAGTGACTTTTGATGTAATTTTTTACAAAGTAATTTGAAATTTAAAAAGGAGAAAAAAAACAAAAGGCATTTTTCGTCTCCTTCATTGAAGAGAGGGCTAGGTTTGTAGCATCTCTCTCCCATCCATTATTTCTCTGCAAATCCTCAATCCGAAAGCCCTGATCCATCAAAACCCTAACTCTCCCACGTTGGCTACCGTGCGGCACATGAGATTGATCATGCCACACTAGACAATGGGCCACCAAGGTTGTGTGTCCTTGGGGTGACCTAGATCTGACCCTTTGACAATCAGCTCCATCCAAGCAAGAGCCACAAAGGATGCATGACACTAAGCGAGGCAACACCAAGGTCATGGAACCTCAGCGACTGCTATCAAAATGTTATAGAAGATAGATGATGTTGCAGTTGAACTTATGTGAATTCGACATTGATCCTTGACTTACGAAATCTCGACTTGGGCAACCAACAACCTCAACCTTGGCAATTGACAACTTGACCTCAACTACTCAACAACTAGTGAGCACAAAGACGGTGGGTTAAAGAAGTTAATAGAAATGATCGAAGAAGATGACAGCACTATTTTAGGGCAAAAGTGGAACATAGTATTATTAGTGTGGGTAATATTGAAAAGGAAAAAAAAAAAGCCATCAAACCCCATAATAGCATTCTAAAAATGTTAAAAGATAGATGATGTTGCAACCTCAACAACTGCTATCGAAAGGTTATAGAAGATAGATGATGTTACAGTAGAACCTATGTGAATTCGACGTCGATCCTTGACTTACAAAATCTCAACTTGGGCAACCAACGACCTCGACCTTGGCGATCGACAACTTGACCCGAACTACTCAACAACTAGTGAGCACAAAGATGGTGGGTTAAAGAAGTGAATGAAAATGATCGAAGGAGATTAGCAGTACTATTTTAGGGCAAAAGTGGAACATAGTATTATCAGTGTGGGTAATATTGAAAAGGAAAAAAAGAAGCAATCAAACCTCATAATAGCATTCTAAAAATGTTAAAAGCCCAAACTAGGGCTTTGCCAAGGCCAATATTTGGCTAAAGAGGTCTCAAAAAGATTTTCGGGCTTTGCCAAGGCCAGTATTTGGCTAAAGAGGTCCCAAAAAGATTTGCCAAACACCGTTGATATCTTCTAGTATCGGAGAAACTCCAATATTTAGCATGCTTGGATGAAAGTACATGGGACAAACGATTTTGTGGCAATATGATTGGTTATGAATATCATTTTCTAATTTTATCTTTACATTAAGGCTGCGTTTGATCATCTAGATTTCTAACTAAGGTTGGAATGGATAAAATAAAATATGAAATCCAAGGATTTTGTTATATCAGGTGTATTGCAATAATAAAATCAGTTATTTTCATGTTCTATCATATCCATTATTTGGTTTGAACAGCACGTCAATATAAATGAACATAAATTTACATCTTAATTAGAAACGGAGCTCATTGCAGCATTGTAGAATTGCGGGTTTGATTATAACAAGAAATATAAATGCGCTTCTACAACATCGATGAGGTAGATCAATCATCGAACCTTAAATCTAATAAAAGAGAGAAAATATGATTATTCACCTTCGCGATTACGAAAAGTATAGTGTTTTGACTCTCTCGCCAGTTTGATACAAAATTACAGAAAATGAGGTGTTTTACTACTTTCATGGAATTTTTACTTAAACCAGGGAGCTAAGAGGAGAAGAAGCTTTGACTTTGACTTTTCCGCCATTTTCATGGAGTTTTGATGTAAATAAAAAACTAAGGAGAAATTGTGAAGTTTCAACATGAACTAGAGATACAGAAGGAGAAGGAGACAAAGGGAATTAGAAAAGTGCGTTTCAAGTTGAATTTGCTCATTTAAAATTAAGGTTCTTCCATTTCCTTTTTATTTACTTATTTTTAATTATTTTTCCACTCTCTAATTTATTTCTTTTTTATTCCCTTCCATTATTCTTAATGAAAATTTATTATAAAATAAATTGTACAATATATATATATATATGTATAAATGGAATATATATTATAGAATAGAAAGAAAATGTATAAATAAAAATAGGAATAAGTAACAACAATTTTTTTTTTTTTGTATTTTTGTTCGTTATTTTGAATTTAAGTTCTTATATTAGAATCCAAATTTATTTTATATTTAAGTAATTATTTTAATTTTAAATTTAAGAAGTTTGTTATGCAAGAAAAATAACCTTTATACAATAAATACAAGAAATCTGATCCTGCGTTTAACTTCTACCCAACATAAGAGTTTGTGTTATGAAGAAGACTTTGTGAGTTTACAAGTGATGATGAATAGATATTAAGTTTCCATTGTTAATATGGGAAATGCCAAAATATTAGTGTGGTATTATTTGTACTATTATTCTATAATTATACATGACAATTGTTAAGTTATAATGATTTACATATAAATGATGTCATGTGATGGGTACCTTTGCCACAACCAATTCTTTAAAAGACGAACTCACTTATATAAGTATGTGTATAAAACTCTAGGAAAATAGATATGTTTACTGTTTAGAGTATCTACAAAGTTAAAAGGACATGAACTCCTATGATTCCTACATGAGATAATATGGCTTTGTGTATCCTAATACAGCTTGAGTAAATTGTTGTGAGAATGAGGATGTAATACCCATAATGATATGGCTTGAGGATAATTTTTCAGTACTAATGTAGCGGACACTTGTGATGGAAGAGCTGAGACGTGGTAAAGATATGTTTATGATTTTGTCTCCCATGAGTTAGTGGTGATGATATCTCGTTAGTCGAATCAGTCTAGACTAGCGACGAGCAGAAGATAAATGCTCACTTGTTTAGATTGGTGAGTTATTATGTAGTATTTGCACATCATGAGATTAGTACGTTTATTTGTGTACATTTGACCGTCAAACTAAATATTAGCTCATGGCATTTACTATCGCAACAAGATCATGGTCATTTATATATAACCAAAAAATCACGTTAATTTAGATGAATTCAGACAATATATGGATCTCCCTATTGACATGAATATGTGATATTACTCGATGATTCGTGCGGTATTATTGTGCTCTCAGGTCAAGTGGGGAGTATATATCTCACTTTAGACTTAGGTTTCTCAATTATTGAGGTTAGGCTTGTCCAAAAATATTTAATAGATTGATTGAGTTCAGAATTTAGGAACATCTAGATTAGCATTCCCCAAAATCTCTTTAACGACTGGATCAGCATTCGCAGCAAAAGTTTAGGTGTGTATTTTGTACTTGGGATTTCCATTATGCGCAATAACAAAAAATTGTGTACATCATTTGTAAGATTGATCGGTTCCGAGTCCAGTCCGATTCCGAGGTGGAATCAAGAACTCGATCGGGAGGACCGATTCCCAAATTTCGGGATCGGGAACCCAACCGACTAGTCTTTGATCTGGGACCCGTAAATTTACTGTTTTTGGCCAAAAATAAAATGAAAAATGGTAGAAATTTGAGGAATTATGATTTTTCTTAAGAAATTTAAAAATATTATATATATATATATATATATATATATATAATTAATCAGTTCGGTCTAGTCGGTCCGGTTCCCACTTTGGAACCAGGAACCAGTTTGACCAGTCATTGGTTTCAAAAGCGGGAACCAGGAACCGGATCACCCTATTTGGGAACCGCCCAAAACCGGCCGCTCCGATCCAATTCAAGTGGTTCTCGGTGCACACCCCTGATCATTTGGGGCTCAATTGTTCATTCATTCGAAACTTAAATTATATAAAAAATTGAGGTCCCTTGACAAGAAAATTCAATAATCCATATTCAAATTGGCCCGTGCCCGAAATAGCCCGACCTCGAAATATTAATCATTCGGTCATCTAAACCTAGCCTGACTCAAAAACTAAGAAAATCGAATATTGAATGGTTCCAACCCAATGTTGCCTGAACTCATGCAAACCCAAATTTAAATCTAGGTTGTATTAGTCCAAATGACTTGTAAGTGAATCTGATCTGAAATCGCATTTAATCGAATTGAAATTAGTTCTTCTCATCCGTTTATGCCCTTTTTCTTTTCTATTTTATCTTAATTCTTTTACAAAGATTTTGGCATGTTTTTGTGCCACACCCGGCTGTCGCCACATCAGCACTATATGCGAAAAAGATAAACGGAAAATCAACCAAAAAAGAAGGTCACGTCGATTACCCATCCAAGAAAAGCTGATGGATTTGAGGAAGGACTAAAGCAGGAGACAGTGACAAATTTTGTGATCCGAGTTTCAAGACTCGAATGCATTCCTGCAATAAGTTTTAGGGTTCCAGCTATAATTGTTCTAAAAAATTATCGAGAACAGATTTGTCTTTCACCTGTGATGTCAATTTCAGTCAAAGGGCATCCGTATTCAATAATAGAGAGTCAAAATTTAAAAATCAGAATAAGAATGGTCGGGTCTATCGTCTCAATTTGTTATGGAAAACAGTGAAAACCAAAAGCAAAGAAAACCATTTGCTTTCTCCCAGCAGCAGCCACTACTGAAGGAAGATAACACCAGAACACTTTCATAGAAAAAAAACAGCCAACCAAATTGGCCAAAACTAAAATTATTTATATTCTTAGAGTTAATCAAAGAACAAGATTAAACTTTAGGGATTATCTTGCTAAATATCAGAATCGGGTACATAGTTTGACAGGTTTTTTGAGCATTCAGATTCATGCTTAAAGCACGAGGACAGTTCATAATGTCTGAAGAGGATCAGAGCATTATTTAGCTCCTCGCCCTCAATGACATCGACCCTCTACTGAAATTCCCACGTGTGTTGATCTTGGCTCAACGTGCTATGCAGGGCACTGAGAAGCTCTTCTAGAGACACAAGCTGAGAGCCTATCACATTCACACTACCTCTTTATTTCCTAAATTTTTTATTTCATTATACATATATATATATATTATCAAATCCTAGAAAATACAGTAGATAAGTAATCAAACCGAAGATCTTCATCGATCCCTCGGACAGTTAAGATTATTCATGCTCTAGCAAATCCCTTCTTCTCAAGGCTCAGACAGTCATGATGAGCACTGGTACCACCTGCTAGATGCAGTGAACCAAATTAGTGAAGGCTGCTCAATCAAGGGACTACATTATTAAGGCAAAATGGAGGCCAACTAAAGGTCAATTGCTACCATCTTCACACCCATATCCCGCACACCCTAGTATTAGGCAGGTGGCCGAGAGTGACGTGCGGTGGACAAATTCATAAAAAGTCTTCGTACAAATCCATTCAACTTTAGGACACTTTGGGGCCAAGGAATCTTGGGGTTGGGCGCCTCCAGAACATCAACCGGAATAGTGGCATTTTAGCTTTGAGCATTTTGAAATCCATGGGGGTGCTGTTCACCAATAAAGAAATAGCTAAAAAAGAGATCTTTGGGTGCTGGGTTGACGTCTAAGTTGGTAGTTTTTGTTGTTTGCGACCGTGTGAGTGCTGTGCTTTTGAAAAGGAGATGCAATGGGGATAAGATCTGTCATCCACTCATGTCCAGCTTTCCTCCACACACTTTCCTTGAGAAGAATACGAACCTTCAAAAGAAAACAAAAGAAGACATCACAGATTTGATAGCTTTTTGGGAGATTTGGCAAATTGCGAGAGGAATATAGCATTCTTGAAAAATTCACAAAATGGGAAAGGCTGGATCATGGAGCCAAATGAGAGAGGATGGTTCATTCCATTCATCCATTGACAAACCACTCCAAGGGAAGGAGCAAACAAACAAATAGAATACAAGGAGTATTCAAGGGCCTATTTCTCTTAAGGCTTTCAGAAACTTCTGGCCAACCCCTCTAAAGACCCACTTACATGGAGAGAAAATATTCTAAGTGAAAATACAGTAGAGTCAAAACTTTCCCACTACAGAAAGGTGAAGACATGTTCCTAGGAGACCCACCCTAAAAAAGGACCGAGAAAGGGGTATACAGAAGAGAGAGAGAGAGAGAGAGAGAGAGAGAGAGAAGGAACATTGACACTAAGGGTCGAATGATACATAGGGAAATAGAAAAAGGAGGAATTTGGGGACTTCTAATGGTCATGGACAATTAGGGTTTTTGCCAGGACCCCCGTAGTAAAAGTAGTGGCCCCAATCGCCGTTATCGCCGGTTTGGACGTCGTAGCAGTTGGATTGCTCGGTGAAGGTGCCAATCCCCTTAGGAGCCTTGAGGTTGTTGGAGCTGTCGACGACTTGAATGTTCCTGAAATAGCTGGCCTTCCCGAACCCTTCTTCAGGAAAATGGCCGCTTCCCATTTGAGTTGATGTGTGTTCACCATCGGGTTCCGAGTTCACGACCTCACCTCCCCACTCGATCATTGAAGCGCTGTCCGCCAAGTATGAGAAGAGGAAAGAAGGCCAGTAACCGAGGACGTAGTCATTCCCAAACTGCATCCACCAGTGGCCTTCTTTTGGATCCTATTGGAAATTTCATATAACTTCAATTAATAACAGAGGCTAAATAAACATGAAGAAAGTGGAGGTAAAGTTTCATACAGCAACTAGAATATGTTGATATGACTCATGATCCTGTACTATCTTTATTAGTCTTTGCATAAAACTAGAATACTCCCTATAGGTAATAAAAAAACACACCCGGCATGTGCTACTATGGCATTTAAAGTAGGTAAAGTTCTGTAATCCATCCAATACATGAGGACTACACAAAAGACAACTCCGACTGGAGGTCACATTTGGTGGTACTACCTCCATTTTCTTTTATGAAATTTCCGAGAAATTGACCTACAGTCAGTTGCAGCCATTTAATAGGTCAAAATCGTTGCCATTTCTGACTATACCTTCCAGATGAGTATACTGATGTCATATTGAGAATTCCGGAAAGCAGAAACAGGGGAGATGCTCGCTCCCATTGCTATTTGATTGTTGATTTGAATGAAACCGGAGCAGAGGAGGTTATAGCAACCCGTGGCTTGATACGCATCGCTCTGTAAAACAATTGGAGTTGAGTAAGCTGAAGGAAATAAAAACACCAGATGCAGCAAATGTACCAATGTCTGCAAAGGTTTACCGTCCAGTAGGTGAATAATCTCGTGTTGTTATCACCATATAGATCTGGACTGACCTGTACACATTAGTCAGGGTTTTAAGCAACTGCATAACCAAAAAATTTCAGTTCCAACAAGCATCAATGGAAAATCTATGGATTTTGACATTACCTGCCACCCGGCCTCGATGCTATTCAGATCTTCACCGAATGAACCTCCCAATAGCCAGAGCTGAGATAAGCTGAACTCATTGGACTGTTGAATTTTAGGTTCCCAAACATTTATGGTCGCTTTTGCTCCATAGTATCTGTCTCCCTCAACATAAGCTATTGCATGCTGAATGCTCCAAAGAGAAACAAACCAAAAAAGATTAATTAACAAGATCAAAGACAAATAATCCACATCAAAAGGCAAGAAAAGGAAAAAGGTTGAAAAGCTACTTCATTTTCTTTTCCACACAGAGAGAGAGAGATAGAGAGAGAGAGACAGAGACAGAGACAGAGAGAAGAACAAATGCTTTACCTGATGACCGCTCTGATTGATGAGATTAGGGTCAGCGGACCTGGGTTTTGGGATGCTTCTGCGCTTCTTCCTTCCATATCTCTTAACAGAGCTTGCTCTCAGGACATCATCTTCCTTGGTCCTCCTTACGGGGATGGTGTTCTCAGGGCATTTCCCATTCACGTGCCACGGCTGATTAATGGGGTTTGCTCTTTCTTTGGTGCTTGTGGCCAATTTGTTCTCATCAAACAGGCCTTCAGGGTGATAGTTAGGTTTCATCTGGTGAAGCAAACAGAACCCAGAAAGACAGATCAAAAAAGGGATGATGGTAAAAATTAGGAAAGAGAGAAGTAAAAAGTAAAAGATAAGACGCAAAAAAATAAAAACAGAGAGAAATCTGCAAGAAAATGCAAATGCACCTGGATTTTGTGGTCTTTGAGGAAAGGGTGATCAAAGGCCGGTTGATCTGATATGTGGACACAGTCTATAACATCCCCATCTGGACTCTGAAGCACATTACAAAATACATACGATCAAAAACATGAAACCCCATGTCCATTAGAAAACAGTTGTAGAGTAGAAGCATTTATCACAGCTTCAAAAGGTGGTACAAGTGAGTTAAATTTTTGCAGTTCAGTCCTATCTAGAGAAACCAAGTACATTATTATTTCATCATGCTCATCCAAGCTTCTGAGAGGGCCAGATAGACATCATTTCCAGACTGTGCTTTCACATTCAGAAGACTCGGGAGTCAGGATATTATTGGAGCTCCAGCACCAAGATCCCAACTGACCCAGAAAAGCTTTTTAGCTATGAGATGAAGAAGGCACCCATTTGCTTCATTCTTTAGTCTGCAGTCAATTTTAATTAGGTAACCGAAAAGAAAAAGACAATCTCTTTTAAATAAGGATGTCATGATTTTGTCAGACCCAAGAAATAGGAGGTGAGCGTTCATCCTCACTCAAAACCTCTTTCAAATCCAAGGAAAAGCATTTCTTATTCCAATCACTCAAATTTCATTTCTGAAAAAATACGAAGCCACTGAACTTGTGCAACCAAAAACAAAGAGCTTGCGATTTCCCTTCCCTTTTTCTCACTGTCCCCCATTTTTTCCCGCAGCGACCAAACACTCGAAAGCAGTTAAAGCAAGACCTGAAAGAGACTTTACAAATGGGGGAAAACAAAAAAAAAGAAAGAAAAATAAAGCAGAGAAGAAAGAGGCGAAGACCTGAATGCTTTTCACAGCAGGCTTGTTCAAGCGCCTCAAGTGCTTCTGAACCTCGAGCGTCCGCTTCGAACCAGAACCCAACCGGGCAGCTCCGGACAGAGAGATCAAGCTCCACGAGCACACAATCACCGCCAGAGCTCTTCTCCTCTCGCCCATCTTTTCTCGAACCAAACCTCTCCTCGAAAAGAAAAAACCCAGAAAGAGAAGCACCCCGGAATCACCAAAGAGACTACCACACCAAGGAGCTCAGCGTAGCTCAGAGCAGCTCAAGCTCGCACCACATCACCAGGCGAGAGACAATGACCTCGGCTACTCTCTCTCTCTCCCTCCCTCCCTCTGCTTATCCTGCGCACCCCCCCTCACCACGGGCCTTAAGCCAAGAGTTTCTCTCAGTGGGGAAGCCCCTGCCCTCCACAAAAATCCAACAAATATTTTTGCCCACTTCCCCTCTCTCTCTCTAAAAACGCTCGCTCTCTCTCTCTTTCTATGTGGAAAAGCTCACTTTTTTCTTGTCATGTTCTCGCCCTTCTCTCTCCCCCTCGCCTTTTCATTAATTAATAAATCTGCCCACCACCCCCCTCTCCCCTTCTCTCTCTGGCCACGCTGCGGGAGGGGGGCGCTGGAGTCCCCCTCTTTTTATCCACAGTTACGTGACCCGAGAAGGGGTAGAAACGGGAAACGGAGGGAGAGGGAAAATGGCGGATGTGGGTTTTGGACGGAGTGCGTTTTTCGGTACAGCGGACGACGTGGGTGGGTGGGAAAGCGACCCTCGCTCCCCCTTCCCTCGCTCGGCGAGCTCCGCTGCTCGTTCGTCGTCGGGCGTCGTGCGGAGAGATTCAAGCAGACACAGACACAAACACAGCGTCGCCCCTTGTCGTTTAGGGGAGAGATTCTTCAGTGTCCTCCTCCTCCTCCCTTTCGAGAAACCCCAGATGACGCCCCCGCTGCTTTTCCCATTCTGCCCCTCCCTCCTCGAGTTCAAAAATTGACCCCCGTTTTCCCACTGCTCTCTAGTTTGGTCTGATTTTTATCCCTTTTACTATTGATTTAATAGCACAAAAAACCCTAAATTATAACAATATGATACAAATATCGTAAATTTTTTCGGTGTTATTAAAAATTTCAAACTATATCTATGATAAAGCAAATATCTCAAACTTTTTGTGTCATAAAAAACCTCGAAATTAATATACCTAAAATGGAATTGAAATAGTATGTGTATAAGTTTGGGTATTTTTGTGGCATAAAAGAAGTTGAGGGTATTTGTGTTATTTTGAGAAAATTTACCCTTTTTTTGTAATATGAAAAAATTTGGGATATTTATAACATAGCTTGGATTTTTTATGATATTCTCCTTTACTTTTTTAACTTTTCATCTTTTTTTTTTTTTTTGATTGAAAGCTTTTCATCTTTTGACGTTTAAAAGGGTGCAGCAATTTTAGCTTTGAAAACTTCAACAAACTTTTTACCTTTTCATGAAAACATTGAAAAATTATTTAACTTCAATAAAGTTGTAATAATCTGAATTAAATTCACTTGTCAATATAAACATATATTAAAAAAACTCAAAGTGTATGAGTCACCAAGTCCTTAAAAAACGAACGAAGCAAATAATAATTGCTCCGAGCCTTCTTCAATATCAAACATCTTAAATCTTTAGAGATTCGAAAGTAAAATTAGAATGAAACTTTTTTTAATTAACAAAATGAAATCAATCTTGCCTGTAATCTCTCTCTCTCTTCTTTTGTTATTGTAATGGGCATTTGTGAATCTCCACAAACATTTCTTCTTTTCAGATCTTAGAAGGAGACAAAAAAAAAAAAAAAAAAGTGAGTTAATTACAATTTTCTTTGCAATTTTTTTATTTTTATTTTGGGGTGGCAGTTGAAGAAAGAAATTGAAAGTGACTGACCCAGAGGGGGGGCAACTCATCATTAAATAGTTGATCTCCATGCAGAGTTTGGTGGGGCTTCTTATTCTATTTATGTATAATTACTCCCTTTTCTCCCCATCAAATGAAGGAATCCCATGTAAAAATTTTCCCATCGACCAAACGAATTAAAAATAAATAAAATAAAATAAAATAAAACAACAAACCAATTTCATATTTTTCAGCAGAGTAATCAATGAGACTGGGAGAATCGCTTAGACAATTTGGGCAACGTGGAGTCTCTTCCACGATAATGTTTTTTTCCATGTCGCCCTAGACAAAGATTCTTCTGTTTTGATCGCATTATGCAGTTTTCTAAGCACCATTTTATTTTTTTTATTTTATTTTTGGGTTCTGGGTTTTCTGGCATTTTTCAATATTTAAAAAAGGATGGCGAGTCTGGCTGACAAAATTCAGAATCTTACCATTATAATATCGAAGCATTATTAAAAAGTCGAAAAGACAACGGTCAAAATTCGCACAGTCGGGGGACTCTGGAAGGTCACAATTTCCCAAGCCGATTAAATAATTCGATTGGTTTACTACATCGTTTAATAATTTTAATAAAACTACTGAATCTTTTTTATCAATTATTATTTTTTTAATTTTATTTTTTCAGTTTTATTTTTGGCGAGAGTGGATCCCATCATATTGCTGCCAACCGGCAACAGGGGCACTGAGGGCTTCGCAGGAGAGCGCACAGCATTCATATGCACCACATATAATGTGCAAATAATTAAATAATTTTTGGTTCAGCGTTCTATTATTGACCACATTGAAAAAGGAACTAATTATAAAAAAATCCATGATCGCATTTGGAAAAAAGGCACTTTTTTTTCCCACCTTACATTGAAGATCTCTCCGATTGGGAGCATATCTTCGAGTCCGCTTTATCGCATTGAAAATTAATGAAAAAGGTAAATCTTTGTACCGTCGTTGTTTCCATATTTGAGTTGAATGATGATCGCTCCGAATATAACTTATTATTAGCATAGAAAAGTTTGAAGAGAATATGTGAGTAGACATTTTGTGAAGCTCATGTCTTTTCCTTTTTGGGGACATTAACCAAAGCAAGCATTTGGCAATTTCAGGATAATACATTTGGTGGTCTATGGAGAATTTCAGTCGTCTAGGACATCACTCTTGCTTTAGCTTTTCACTTTCTTGGCTGAAAAAAGCAGTCTCGCGCGACTTCAATCCGGTTCAATTTTTACCCAGCAAACAAAAATTATCTACACATTGTTGATTGATTATGCTTTTTTCAAGAATCAAAGACCATGCTTATGGTTGGTTCCCGATTTTACCATGGATCCACGCTTGTCCCTGGTACAAACAACACATAACCATTGACGAACTAGAATCAATATGTTCTTTGTTTATTTTGTAATCCATCAAAATCACAAAAATAAATAGAAAATAAATTATGTCGCCATATTGGTGAGATACTATAAACGATTTCATTTTCCTTGAACACAGATGATATTAGTAGTACCGAAGTATATTCAAGAAATTGCAGATAGTGGTTACGAAGAAAAAAATAGACGAGACTTATAAAAATTGAATTGATGAGAAATAGAGAATAGGAAACAAAAAGTTAGGGAAAATGATTTTCTTCTTGTTAGAAAATAAATTTGTTTCCCCTGATATAAGCTCGTTATTTTCAATCTAGAAAGAATGCAATCTATCAATGGAGTAGTTTCCGTCATTTAAATAATGGAAAGTCTGAAAATGATTTACTGAAAAATGATTTTTTATTGAACAACTTGACCCTTCGAAATCCTATTCACTAAACTCGAGATCATTACACTGCAATCTCTTACGAGACCGTCGATTTTTAAGGCTTGAATCGGGGAAGCACCCTACGTATTAGAATGAAAAAAGAGAGGAAAATATCATATGCTACACACAAGTTTGAATTTTTGTAGTACTTGCAATATATTTCGACCTACATGAGAAATCGACCCCATTAATTTTTCGAAGTTTTGACACCATTGAATTTTCGAACAACAGATTAAATCCAAATGAAACTTGATAACTCCTATCAAATAAATGTAAAAACGTTACACATGCTCGACTATTTAAATGCTTGAATGTAAGCAAAAAATTGTCGAAACTTTAATCTTCTGATCCAAAGATCTTTCATTTTTGTGCAATTATAGCGTCCACCTCTCAATTGCATTAAATTTGGAGGGCCATTCTTGAAAGTGACTCTAGAGATACTTTTTAGCTACTTCAAATTTATTCAGACGATTGTTTACTCACGTAGTAAAATCTACCAACCGCGATTAGTTCATCTTCTCAATTCTCTAACAGTTATCTATATTAAATCTAATTACAATATCCGCACTCAGCTTAAAATCGGCGCTTTAATTATTATTATTATTATTTTTAGCTCAGTTATGAAATTGTGAACAAAATAACATGGTCATGGAACAAGTTGCATCGTCGAGATGATAGACGCATTTTGTCTTTCGTTAGTTCACGTCACGCTTGCTCTTTATTGCCCTAGCTGGCATAAAGCTCTTTGAAATTTTAATTGGTCGATTAACAATTATTGGTCCGAAAAGCTCTCTTTATTGCTCCCCCGCTGTATGGATGTCTCCCTAATAATTGTCACTCAGCAACTTGAAATGGGTTAGATCCCGCCATCAGGAAGTCAAATGGTATCTTTTTTACATGGTTCGACAGATGATATCTTTTTTTACTTAGTTCATTTCGAATTGAATATCGCATTCGACTCATCTGTCTTTACTTGAATATCACAATCGTCAATATCATGAATCCCGTACAAATCTTATATATAAATCTCATGAGATCGACCGTTGCCGTCCATTGGGTCCACGAGGCTAGGGTCTAGGGAAATATATGAATCTAGTTTTGTGTGGAACCATCTCATTTTTCATTATAAATATAATTAGATAATTTTAAAACATAATTAATGGAGACCTTGGAGCTTAAGAGAAAGAAAGTTAACTTTCATATATGGAGTGGCTATGACTTTCATATATCGTGAGATGGACTGTAAATTACACATCACCCCCAAAGCTTTTTAGGGTTTTTGCATGTCCACCGTCATTTCAATCAACAAAATTTGCCCCACGAATTTTATAAATCAATAACAATGTGCTTCCTTGCGTTTCCTCTCACCAACTTTTGTTCGAAGCATCTAACGGCGTGGCGGACTATCGAGGTCAATTGTGACATAAGTACGTGCATATGTAGACTTGAAAGAACAATTCAAAAATATATTGCATACGAGAGAATGCTAGTAAAGTTCCGGCCAGAATTTCACTAAACCAATGTCGAATGCACATTGATATGCAGTCATGAAATATTTATTCGTGTGGCCTATGTTTTCCTTCTCTCACATATATAGATGACAAAAGGCCAGTATGCATCAAACAACCAATCACGTGCAGTCATGTGATAAAATATGCGAACAATGTTGGCTGGCGCCAACATAAGGGGGCACGTTGCGGCCGATTTCAAAAAGTCGGGGGGCAAATTGCAAAAATCGAAACGTCAGGGGGCAACTTGCTCCAATCCCAGAAACTCAGAGGGCGAAATGTAATTCCATATTCCGCCCCACTGCAAGGACCGCTAAAGAAAGGAAGTAATAAAGCAAGCTAGAAGCCATCGATTGCAAAACAGCGTGGCAAGACCGTAAATACGGTCACATCCGCGGGTGAAAAGGAGAGCAAGACACATAAAGTTCTCCACGCGCGCGCGTCGACGACCACCTCGGAATGGCCAAAGAAGGGAGGGAATTGGGGGCAGGTGGGGCCCACCAAATAGCCGTTGGGGAGCTTACTAACCTCACCCGCAGGTGATCATCCTTTCCGGGCTCGGGGTGACAGCCGCTGATGACCGACGAGCTACGAGACAACGGAACCGACGGTGGCGCTTGCGTCGTCGCTTCGCGGGCGTTACATCACGGCCGTCCGTACGGCCACCATGCATCGTCGCTCGCGGGCGTTACATCACGGCCGTCCGCACAGCCACCTCGCGCGGCCCCACAGTGCCTCGTATTTTTAACCCATTGCGAGCAATGGCATGCATTTTATTAATTTTTGCGAAATTGGCGGATGAAAATTCAAACATATCAACAAGTAATGTCAATATGATCAATTTCATCTACATTCTTTTCACCAATTTTTTTTTATCTATTGATTTTTCGGGCCAAAATCGATTATTCTTTTTAAATTTTTAAAAATTATAGATCGTCTCATGATATTAAAAAGTACTAAATATATCTATGCATAGCGACATTGAACCAAAGAATAAAAGAAGAAGAAGAAGCAAATCTCAAACTCTTAAAGATAGCAATAAATGTCGATGATGAGGCGATGACTCAAAAAGCTATGAATAATAATAAAAAAAATCATCAATTATTTAAAAAAGAATGACATAAGGTAATTTGGCATTTCGTCGACCTGTCACATCATTTATATTGAAAGCGCTTTTCATGAATACATCAATACCGTTGAATGAAATCACACCATGAAACAAATATAGTGAAACGGTCCTGCCATCAAACCAAGTACGATGGTGAACAACATGAATGTGTTCGGGAGTGATTTTCTTTAATATCGACTTTAATTTAGCGATGAGCACCTCGATTTCTTTATAATTTTGTATATATACAAGGAAACCAATATCACAATTTTGACAAACCAAAACAATTTTTTTTTTTTTTTTTGTAAATTCTGAAGAGGAATATGATAAATATTTACATACAAAAAAGAGAGAGAGAGGGGGGAAAATAGGCAGGCCCTAGAAAGTGCTGTTTTCATTCGTACACAAAGGCAATCAAGACAGGAATAGACCAATCAGGAGAGGAGAGAGAGAAGCGGGAAAGAATCGAATCCAATGGGAATGGCAGAAAAGCTGTCGTCCTCTCCTCACGTTCAACCTCTCTCTCTCTCTCTCTTTTCCCACCCTCGTGTGCACTGTACGGGGCGTGTGGACGAACGCATGCGATCCCGTCCCATCCCATCCTTCGCACCGGCCGCACATGGGGGGGCGATGGTCTGGAATCTGATCTGACCCCGGCCCCCTCCCTACCCCACCCGGTGGGCGAATCGGTAATTTCGGGGGACGACGGCAGGTCATCATCGTCCACGAGAAAAGTGAACACGGGCAACGAAAAATTCATAGCTTGACCGCAGGTCATTATCGTCATTTTACACATCAATCGCGGGGTGATTTCGTCTGGGGCCTGCTTTGCCCCGGGCGTGACTGATCTCCTTTTCAACCCTCTCCCAATAATGGCTCCGTGCGTGAAAATATTTTTCTAAAAATAGCATGTTATGACGCATTTGGTAACGTTTATTTTGGGAATAATTTTTAAATAGAAATATTTTTTTTTTTATTTTCGTTCTAGGGAACAATTTATGAGTATAAAACCACCGACCGTGGCAGCCTGGATGGTACAGCTTCTGTGATCCTTTCGCCCGAGGGGAGGGGTTCGAAGCCCTTGCAAAGAAGGGGGCTGAAGGGCTATTAGGTAACTTACCTGGTGGCATGGAGTGGTGGTTTCACTTGTGTTGCCCCCGGTTCTACCCGTCATTTGTCGAACTACGATTTCCTGACAAAAAAAAAAAAAAAGAAAAGCAATTTATGAGTATAAGAATGCGTTTGGTAACTACGAAAAATTTATATTCTAGAAATAAAAATGCGTTTGGTAAACTTGTATAATTTTTTTTTTTTTTAAAATATTTTTATTACATTTTTCCTATTTTTTTCTTCATTCTTCCTTTTGGCCGGTCGCCGCCTCGGCCATGGTCGGTGACTAGCTAACAAGGGCGGCGACCTCGCCAGTTGGCGTCGCCCGGTGGTGGCTCGGCGAGACCGAGCCTCGCCGATCGTCGGTCATGGGCGAGGCCTGCGACCTACTAAAAGGAAGAAAAAAAAAAAAAAAAAAAAAAAAGAAAAATGAGAAGAAAAAAAAAAAAAGTGTTTCTCGGAAGTGTTCTCAAAAATAAGAAACAAGTTTTTCTACCTCTTGTTTCTTTTCAAATTTGTTCCCAGGAACAAAAGTGTAAACAAATGCATTCCTGTTCTTTTTTTATTCCTCGGAACAAAAGAACAAAAAATCGTATTTCGAGGAACAAAAACACATTTTGCCAAACACACCCTTATATTTGTTATAAAAATGGATAAAAGAGGAATTTTTTATGATTTATGAAAATATTTAAACTTAAATTATTATTGATAATGAAAATATTTTCAATTGATTGATTGTTTTCGGTGATGTAAAATATTATTTTTTGAAAAATATTTTCCAAATTATTAATTCTCTGTGAAATAGATAAAGCCGAAGATGGCGAAATAGGCGTTTGATGCAGCACTTGATGCACTTGGAACGTTCGCATAATGTAAGATAAAGCCGAAGATGGCGAAATAAGCCGGGCAAAGGTCGTCGGGAAATCATCAACGCCGTAGCTAAGAATTCAGTGAATTTTTTTGGTCAGTGCCCCTTGGCCCTGTCTAAACTTCTCCAAGAACGTACGCACTTCAATGCTCGAGTTTAGGAGGAAGGAATTTCCGCATCAAAGGAAGACCGGGACCGAGTCGCTCGCCGCTGTAGCCACGCGGTTCCATATGGGGCCAGACCCTTTTTCCGAAACTGGCGCGCCGCCTTTCCCAAGATCCTCGCCGACCGATCTCCCGTCGACGAGCTCTCTAACTTCACCATCGTCCATCTCCAAACGAACCAAACACGTTGAGAAAAAACCCTAACGGCCCTTGCTGGCGAGCAAGTTCCGCCAAGGACATGCACGGGCCAAGGCTCGGTGGGGACGTCATCGCGGTGACTAATTCCTTCTCACATGCCGAATAGGCAACGTGTTTTTCGGGACTTTCGTTTTGTTTCGGTCTCCGACTGGGGAATGGGGATAGCTCAGAACGGAACGAACCTCTCTCCATCACCCTCCTTTGGACTCGTCATTCTCGACAAAAGCCCTCGCTCTGCTACGTTCGAAAGATGCATTTTCCAGTCGATTTCAAAGTTCGGACGCATGCTTGCTTTTGGCCGATTAGAAGGGCCACGGACGGTTCTCTGTACATTCTCGTCGGCACGCCCCGTGTCGCGGTTGATTCCTCCGTGCTTCTGAACAATTATTGCCGCCGAGGTCGAGGCCAAAAGGCTCGGTGTGGGGGCGAAGGCTGCGAGTGCCGACGGCCGACATGTGGGCGAGCGAGAGTGATCTTTCGGGATAGGGATTGAGAATAGAGCACATGCGCAAATCTCTCGAGGGACATGGCTTGGGACAAAACAAGATTTGATTAGGAGCATATTCGGTTGAGATATCCCTGCGTTTACAAGATCTGTCGGTCTTCCGTTTCTATCCTCGCATAAAACAAGAATTCGGGTCATGCCAAATGCAAACTAATTGAAGCAGAAAAGTGTCATGAATGGCCACCCTTTGCTTCTCTCGTTCTTCGTCGATAGAGATAATCTTGAGAAATCACGAGTCACTGTTTAGAATTTTCGAGTCGCATTTTGGCAAAGACTGACTTACTTCGGAAGCGGGATGCGAGCTGACTTCTGCTGTTCGTGGTACTTATCACGCGTTGCGACGTCGAGTTTCTATCGTTGTCTTTACGCAATCTAGGTCCACGGCGGAAGGCCCCGCACCCGAGCCTCATTGGAGACGGTGGAAGTAGTTGGTGTTGAGTCAAGGCCTTTCGGTATTAGTGAGGTATCCATGATTTATTGAAGATAGCTGTTGGAATTGAATGAGAGACGGCTAGTAGAACTTGTTATGTAATGAAAATATGATGTCGATCGATGTCAATTCTCATGCTGTGGGGGTATTTCAAGGACCTAGATTTATTCATCTAAGTTGGACTTATAACTCACCGTAAAAAAATACATAGCGACATATTGCAGGGACAATCACAAATATTGTCTTCAATTATTTAGTCTTTTTTTTTTTTTTTTGGTGCTGTTTAATTGCAACATATGTACTTGACATTCAATTGCAATCCACTCTTTGGGATAGAGTTTTAAACAAAGAAAACTCACATATGCATCCTTCATTTGCTGTAATATCTGAGACTCCAACTTGTGCAAACTTAAGTTTTGCGAAAATTCGGCTTCATTGGATATTTACAAATATAGGCATGATGCAAGATTTAGTATAAGAACAAGAAAATGTTAGAATTATTTTATATTATTTTTTTTGTGTATGTTTATTATCGTAATGCACCGACCGTCGATCTTTACGAGAAAACCCTCCGTGATTGACAGGAGATGAAGAGCAAAAAGGAATGAGGTCCATTTTTTAAGTTCCATTATGGCATGCACCGACACTTGGGAAAAGGCATGCAATAATCTCCATCTGTATTGACAAGGCAAAAGATAGCTCCAAAATGCCGTTCTGAAAGCAACTTGGAACCACTGTTTTAATAGAACCAACAAAAATATTAATATGACAGAGGCACGCTTATTAATTATCGTGCTATATCTTTAAAACTCAAACATGATATGTTTTTTTAGAAATTACCCGAGACGATGCTTTTAACACTTTTATAGTGTAAACTTTCTTAAGTAAGCGAGTAAAATTATATCTAAAAGTATATTAATGTGTCTAGATGTATTTGAAAGTTTTGGAAAAGGGTGAGCAAAAGGAACCACTTGGGTTGGACTAGATTGGCCAATTTTGGGTGGTTTTCGGAGGCATGGATTCGGTTTTGAAAAATTGAAATGAGTGATTTTTGGTCTAGTTTCCGATTCCATGTGTGAAACTGCCAATCCGAACGCTCGAACTGCACTTTTTTTTTAATTTTTTCTTAAAAACCTTAAAAACTAATGGGAAGTTTATGCTTGGAAGGAAAAGTAAACTTTAAAGAATATTAGGAAAGAAGCTGCTCTTATTGTTCTTGTTAATCGAAGAAGGTGCTCTTCCTCAAACTAGTAAATCTAGTAGAAAAGCATTCGGTGCCTACTCAACTATTTGTGATCTTACACTTAACCCCCTAAACAAAAATCAAATAATTGTTTGACCTTATGTTTGTTAAGGGGTAAAATGTGATTTAATGAGAGAACATAACGACAAAAGAAAAGAAAAGAAAAGAAAAGAAAAGAAAAGAAAAAGAACTTGTCACTAGTTCCATTAGCTCACCCAAGAATCGAACCAATCAATCGATCCGGTTTGGTTCTAGGGGGCAATGGCTCGGCTTCCAGTTTCAAAAATTGGGAATTGGTCCCTCTTGATCGATTCTCAATTCTTAGGTGAGAATCGAATTGCCCAAAAACTGATCATCCCTAAACAAAGTGAGTGCCGAAGTCTAGCAGTTGGCTAGAGGAAGAAGGGAAGAATAAAAAAAGAGAGAAGATGAAAGATAATAAAATAAAGGTTATTAAAAATTATTAAAATATTATTTAAAATATTCACATTAGCGCACCACATAGGACGATTGGTGTTTATATTAGCAAACAGCAATTGTTGGCCAAAAATGGCCAACCTAGATGCAAAAAGTTTATAACTCATTTTGTTTATGAATTATTGCAATTGCGATAGGTTTAGAATTTTTTTGGTAATTTTATCTAATATTTTCTGCTAGTCAAATTGAAGAAATTAAGGGAAGAACTTGATTGTTTCAATTTGACAAATTTTATGATTTGATTGAATATTAAAAAGTTAAATACTCAATTACACTTTTGCAATTTTTTTGATTTTCTGTACATTTATCCTAAAAAAGGAAAAACTCAAAATAATGGTCTAAAGTGCTCTTATTTTCTCAAATAAAGGCATGAAGTAATTATGGGTGTTTCTAATAATGACCTAATCTTGCCAACCATCAAAATATTCCAGTTGATCATGGATATTTCCGTCCAAACGCATTTTTAATTTAAATTTAAATTAAATTAGTTTAAAAATAAAAAAAGATCTAATTTTTTATTAAAAAGCAAAAATACAGGCGGTCCCGTATGTTTCTTTCTTTATTTATTTATAATTTTCAGTTTTTTTTTATGGAAAGAAAAAACATAAAAAAAAAAAGAAGAAAGGAAAAATTTTAAAAAATTTTAGAAGACGGAATTGCCCTCCACTAGATGATGAGTTTAGATGATTCTTTAAGATTAATATGGAAATTTCAAGTATTTATTTGAAATAAGATTCATTTCAGGCTCTCATTTAAGAAAATGGGGGCACTTCGAGCCTTTATTTAATATAATGTTCACTTCATGCCTTATTTGAGAAAATTGTGGCACTTCAGGCCTTTATTTGGAATTTTCCCTCCTAAAATAGAAAAAAATGCTAGGTATTGCCACAAAATGCCTCTCTCATTAAATTATCCACAGCTTTTCACTTTTCATAGTCAAACTCTCTCCCCTACACTTCCAGTATTGTTCTAAATTATTTAACGAGAGAAGGAGAACTTCTGAATATAAACCTTTTCTAATGGAGAAAAATCTAGCTACCACGCCAAGAAATAGTAATTAAAGCAATTAGTGTCCATTAAAAACATAAATTGATAAGTTAAAAGGAATCACATGTATATAAGCATTATTGAAACCTCAGTAGATTCTTTTAAACACCCTTTCTTATGTATATATCAAACTGATGACATCATGTGAAATTGAAGAATGGAGAGTCTCGTACGCAAAATAAATTTGGAATGGAATTTGATTATAAAAACATGTAAAAATGTCTAGCTCAAAAACTTAAATAATGTGAGATACCTTTTCACATATACAAAGCCATGACTTGTGACCCATGATCAAGAAATTATCCCTAACACAGAAAGATGCTTAGCCTTTTTAAGCTAAACACAAGGAAATCAGCCAATCAAAAAAGTACTAGGGCACAACTTCCATCTCCACCAAATGGAAAGGAGGGAAAAGTATGGGGTGGAAAGCTAGGCGGGGTCCACTGTCAACTTGACAAAGGGGAAAAAAGTGTTATCACATTGCCTTCCATCTATGGTTATTGCATGTGTTTGATATAAATAAGAATATATTGCCTAATTTATGACATATTGAGCCCCACACCTTGATAGAATATTTCTGTAAAAAACATGAACGCAAAGTGCTTTTCCTATGATTGATCCTGCACAGGCGGGGGCGAATTTGCCGAAAGGTGGGCTGGAGCAGTTTCTCTGCCCTTTTGCGCTCCAAAGTTGTGCGTTGGACGATGGTTCTTGGTCCGGAGGGTTCGATTGATGGAGACCGTAATGATAATGGAGAAAAAGATTTGAGACCCCGCCGCTACGAAGGTGGTAGAAATTCTTAAACGATCCCGGTGTCGGGACGAGCTCAGTGCGTCCGAATCTTTGATGTCGGTGGTTATCCACATGACCTAAGGACAGGATGCGCTAGGATCGCATACACACGGTGCGCTCAGAATGGCTTGGAAGGAAGGGGGATGTCGCCGTGATTGGGGTACCAATTACGGTATTTCAGACGGCCCTTGATTGAATAATCAACAGGGATTCCCTTTGACTATTTGTATATTTTCTTTGGTGGGTGGATGAATGATTAAGAGCCCATTTGCATTCTCTTTTAACAAGTGCCAAAAACCAGGCTCAACCGTTCTTGTTCCCCAACACCATTATAATTTGAACAATTAGTTAAGCACTAAAGTAGCTACTACCTCATGTCGATGTCGTTGCAGTGCGTACTAAAACTAATCTTATATAAGACCTTGAAGTCAGAACCAAGGCCACCGCTAAAGTGATCTGTTCTCTTCTTTTGTTTAAAAATTACGAGAGAGATGTGTAAAAAACATATTTGTTTTAGAAAAATAAGAAGCGCCATCGTCTATATTACCTCAAGATTCTCAACCAGAGGATCTAGGGTTTTCCTGAGACTTAAGAATATCGCAGCAATACAAGAGATGACCCCATGTAATTCCTTAGCCCGCCGCTCTTTGATTGTCTTTTGCTGGTGGATGCAACACAGCTATGGTGATATTTGACTTTTGCTTCGATGCGTGTTTACAGAGAAAGTATGACAACAAAGGTCAGACATACACAATCGAGGGTTCTCTAGTGAGAATGTCGCGGAGAGAGAGAGAGAGAGAGAGAGAGAGAGAGACTTTTGCTGGTGTGTGCAATCCAACCATGTTGATAATTGACTTGTGATTTGATGGATGTATTTACCTGAAAAACATGGAAAACATAACAAGAAAGGTCGAACACAATACAATTGAGGGGTCTCTATTGAAAATGAAAGAGAGAGAGAGGGAGAGAGAGCATGTGACTCTCTCACGCCATATAGATACTGCAAATGTAGAGTCACGGGCTAAAAGTTCTCTTATTCCACAACAGCGACGTAGGTTTTTGGCATTTTTGTGGCGGATTAATTGACTTGTCAACCGCTGCACTTGGCGGCTCCAAGCTGTTTCTCACCTTTACCATACATCTGCAGTACTGTACTGTGTTGAATTAGGGCGTGACATGAGCATGAAATAGTACTTTGCGATCACCTAGATTGTGACATTTCCTCAGCTGGCACGCGTTGTATAATTTCGATGGAATATTGAGCCATGATGGATCGATTTATTCATATTCTCGGCCTCCGTCTTCTCAGGGAGTATGCTTTCTTGGTTAGGTAGATGAGCCACGCACATTGGGGCAGCTCCGGCGCATTAGTTTTGACTTATGGCTTCAAATGTTGGTGGTAATCAAAGGCTGTTGAACTTAATCAGGGAAAATGATCATCAATAGACATAAGAGTAATGCGGAATTATAGAATTTGCCAATATTTGTGTTATAATGAAGAATCCACAAGTCTATTTATAGGCTTTATTAAAGGAATATTTAAGGTAACAAAATAAATATAATATCAGTTGTAATCAATTAATGCTATGCATAATTATATCTAACATTCCGCCAAACTCAAGGTGATTTAGAAAGTTTGGAGAAAAGATTCAAAAAAAGTATGAATGGATCATCTAAGCGGTTTGGTGTGTTGAAAAGAAGATAGGTCAATATGTGTAGTTGACAAAATAACAGGCTAATGAGGTCGTCATGTGTTGTCGTGGCTACTATGCAGCAAGAGGCTACCGTGGCACTACATAGGCCACACGACCTAAGGTCGCTATGATGAACAATGTTGAAGATCAATGTTGAGAGAGAGAGAGAGAGAGAGAGAGAGAGAGAGAGAGATTAGTATGTGTGCTTGGATTCTACACCTAATGCACATTGAGGGTGTGATGCACACTCATAGGTACCTCTTTTAATGCCGAAAGAGTTGAAATTTTATTAGAGTTGCAATAGGAGTTGCTACATGCAAGTCATCCTATGAAAAATTGTGCCTACACAACTAATACATATATGGTTAAAGTCGGAGCCGAGAGAATGTTTGCTCCAATGCTAACAATGCGGCACTTGACTTTATCTCTGTATTTACCTCATGACATAACAAACGGCGTAGTTTTGCATGTCACACACATTCGATCAATGAGCTTTTGACTTAATGATTTCTCATCTATCAATTTTCATCTCTTATAAGATTTATTGTAGAAAATATGCAAACATAATTTATATTAAGATTTTATCTATTATTAGATATAACCTGAAAAGGAGGATAAACTACAGAAAGTATTTTAAATTATACTCTACACCATCACGACTCATTTTCAATGTAGTTTCTTACCGTACTTGTAAACAGCGAAAACTCTGAGCCAAATATAAAATTACGCATAGATAAATCACTCAGCATTGTTATGATAAACCCTAACGGCCGTTGTTGGTGCGCAAGTTTCGCCAACAACATGCACAAGCCAGGGCTTAAAATGAGGAGTCGTCATGTCTCGAGAAGGACGTGGTGATGGTCGAGCTGTTCTTGCATTATGTCATTCGGGACTTTGTTTTATTTGCAGTCTCCGGCTGCAGAGATCACAACGAAAGTTTCCCATCGCTCCTCCTTTGGAATTATCGTACTCGACAAAACCCTCGAATGGATTGACGTTTTGGAAGATGTGGCTACGATGGTGCCTACATTTGCTAATTTGAGATTTTTGTGGTGCTACCCTATATATAATGACAAATTTTAACGCTTCTTATATTTCTAGACAGTTGATAGAAACCTTGGAAGGATTAAAACATGAAAATTACGGGCTAATTCCATAAAAAAGCATCAACTTTAGGTTGATGGACAAATCTGGCCAAAACTTTTTTTTGTCTCATGAAAAAGCACAAACTTTAGGTCGAGAGACAAATCTGGCCCGAACTTTTTTTTGTCTCGTAAAAAAGCACAAACTTTAGGTTAAGTGACAATTCTGGCTCCAATTTTTTTTTTTTTTTTCTTATAAAATATCACAAACTTTCACTCCTATCCAAAATCTAACCCCTACCATTAACTTTCTATTTGAAGTTAAACTTATTTCAGGAGAAAAGGTTCTAGCCGTGAGGTTGGTAGATCTCATCCATGGTTTCTCTTGATGGGCGGTGATCTACAGCTTCATATTACGACAAAATGATAAAGTATAGCTAGAGAAATTCAATCTTGAGATTTTTTTACTTGCTAGTGAAGTATAGGAGATGACACAGTTTCACCGTTATTCTTCGAGCTGTGGCTCAAACAATAAGACAATGGATGGTGTTAGCCAGTAAGTGTAGGACAATCAATGAATCTAAGTTGAGGGGGGCCAGATTTAAAATTTAAGTGAAAGTTGGTGATTTTTTTTTTCAAAATGAAAAAAAAATTTGGGCCAGAATTGTCACTCGACCTAAAGTTGGTGCTTTTTTACGTGACAAAAAAAGTTTAGGTCAGATTCGACCTAAAGTTGGTGCTTTTTTACGAGACAAAAAAAAGTTTGGGCCAGATTTGTCCATCGACCTAAAGTTGGTGCTTTTTTTTGGAATTAACCCGAAAATTACTTTCTTCTTCTTCTTCTTTTTTATTTTATCATTTTTCAATAACTAAGTCAAATGACAATTCCAAGATTTGTTGACACAAGTGTCATAGTAGGTCAAAAGGGCTCAGTGAATGTGCCGAGCTCAAGGCCTAAGGCTTGGTGGAAGCGAAATTGTAAGTACTAACAACTGGCATGCAACGAGCGATAGTGATTGATAGGAATAGGGTCAAGCACAGGCATCAATATGTCTGTGGTCATACACTTTGATTTTGATGGCTTTCATTAGGGACATGTCTTGGAACGCAATGAAATTTGATTAAACGCATATCCGGTTGAGATATTTATATGTTTATTTTAATCCGTCGGTCGTTTGCTCCTATCTTCACTCACCGACCATTGATTTTTACAAAGAAAATCATCCATGATTGGCAGATGATGAAGAGCAAAAAGGAATGAGATCCATTTGTATAATCTTAT
Source organism: Eucalyptus cloeziana (assembly GCA_014182715.1). Lineage (NCBI taxonomy): Eukaryota > Viridiplantae > Streptophyta > Magnoliopsida > Myrtales > Myrtaceae > Eucalyptus > Eucalyptus cloeziana. The sequence continues at coordinate 22,965,301 of CM024643.1, read as the reverse complement.
GATGGCATGCGCCGACACTTGCGAATAGCCATGCGACGCATGGCCACGGCCTGCCGATTCTCTATTTGTATTGGCAAGGCAAAGGATAAACTCCAAACGCTATTCTGAAAGCAACTTGGAACCAGAATTTTAATGAAACCAACGATGTATTGTTATGTCGAATTTAAGTCTAATCTGAATACGACACATCTATTAGTTATCGCTATCATGTCATATCTTTAAAAACTCAAACAAGATGTTTTATTGAATAAGTTACACAGTATAGTATGATAGGTTCAATACTTTTACAAGGTAAAGTCTCTTGAATAAGCGTGTAACAATACGTCTATAAGCACATTAACATATCAAAGATATAAGTTTGCTTAATTATACGGTATGACGTGTTCAATACTTTCACAAGTGAACTTTATTGAATAAGCGCGTAAAAGTACATCTAAAAGTACATTAACATATCACAAATGCAAGTTTGTCAATTAAACTTAGCTAGGAATTTATAAACGGGCTGAAGGGTCAACCTATAAAGATCATATTTATAATCTGTGTCTAAACAATGTTAACCTGTTTATGGAGAAAACACGGTTGAACACAATTCAAACACACTTAGCTAGAGGGGATATTGTCCCATTAGTTCTAAATATATTGTATGGATATTAATTCAGTCCTAAATTTTTCAATTTTGCCAATTTTGTCCTAAATATATGTACGAAATCCCAATATAGTCATTCTAATCGATCTTCACTAAAAATCGCTGACTTATAACAGTCCAGTCATCATCAACTGTTCTACATGGTCATTATTGTGTTAGTTATTTCTAGAGAAATTTGATTGGAATTGCTATATTAGCATTTTGCACAAAGATTTAGGATCAAAATTAAAAAAATTAGAATTGAATTGACATTCGTACAATATGTTTATGATTAATTGGATAATTTTCTCCTTAGTTAGATAGTACCTAAATGAGTCAATGTTAAATTTGTCGGTGGGTGTGAATTTATATATGATGGTTAATTAAGCGCTTATTTAAGATGCAATCGGGCAAATCTCGTATTTCGATCAATTTTTATGGCCTACTCGTGTTAGACATCTTGTGGCTTGAGACTTGTATGATCTTCGTGGACGGTGCATTTTGCGAGCATCAATGAGGATTAAATAGAAAGATTTGGATGCCCCTAATAGAAAAATAAAAGCAAAGGCAATGCTAGTGTCGTCACAAAATGTCTCTCATTATATATAATCCAAAGCTTTCGGCTTTTCACAATCTCTCTCTCTCTCTCTCGACTTTTAGTAATGTTCTGAATTAATTAATAAGAGAAAGAGAATTTTCTAGATATGCAACTTTTTTGCAAGGGATAAAAATCTATATGCCGCACTCAAAATAAACAATAATTAAAAAATATATAAATTTATTAGTAAAGAGACCCCCCCAACACACACATATATATGATAATTTAATGCCTCCTCTTATGTACAAACTAGATAGACAACAAGGCTTGGAATTGACGTGTGAGGAGTCACGCATGCAAAACAAATTTGGGGCGAAATCTGACTTGGATACACTGTAAATATATCTAGTTCAGAAGTTTAAGCCGATAACAGAAGAGAACCTATTCGTATATGAAGTCATTGAAACTCTAGAAACAATGTGAGATACTCGTGGTCATATATAAAGCCATGACTCATGGCACATGATCCGGAAAAGATTATACTTAGCCTGTATTAAGCCAAAACACAGAGAAATCAACTAAGCTGAAAAGTACCATGGGACAACTTCCATCTCCACCGAGTGGAAAGTTGGGAAAAGTATGGGGTGAAAAGCCAGGGGGTCCATCGTCAATCTATCAAAGGGAAGAAAAGTGTCTTCGCATTGCCATTTGATTATGGTTATTGCATGCAGTGCATATATATATATATTTGAAGAAGATATTGCCTAAAATCATGACATAGTGAGCCGACCACATACTTTTGTATTTTTGGCAAAAATAATGAGCACTATATGAGGCCCACGCCTTGATAAACATGTCTTGGAAAAACATGAACATAATGCGCTTTTCCTATGATTTATCCTGTCCACACGGGAGTGAATTGACTAAAGATAGGCTAGAGCAATTTCTCTGCCTTTTTGCGCTCCAAAGCCAGGTGTCGGATTGTGGTTCTTGGTCATGAGGGTTTGATTGATGGCGATCCAAATGATAATGAAGAAAAAATATTAGACACCCCACTATTCTGTAAGGAGGGAATGGTCCTTAAACGATCCCAGCATATGTGAACTCAATGTGTTAGAATCCTTGATATTGGTGAGTCTCATGTGTTGCTGATGTAATATAAGGATTGATATATGTTGAACTCGTATACACATGGCGTGCTCAGAATGTCTTTTGAGGATGTGGCCTTGATTGGTATTTCAGATGGCCCTTGGTTCAATGATTAGCCGGGGTTCCCTTTGGCTATGCATGATATTCTCTTCGGTGGGTGGATGAATGAGTAAGAACCCATTTGCATTCTCTACCAATAATTGCCAAAAACAAGGCGTCCACCGCTGTATATACCAGCAAATTGCGCATACCCTTTCCTTTTCCCAACACCATTACCAAGAATAATTAGTTCAAATACTAATTATAGATATGACTTTGAAGTCAGACCCATGTCCACCGTGAAACACTGAAAGCGACTTGTTCTCTTCCTTTGTTTAAAAAATTTCCCTTTCCCCTTTTTTGGGGCCACTGCATGCTCGTGATGGATAAAAAATAAACACATTTGTCTTGGAGAAATACAAAGAACCATCGTCTAGTGTTACCTCTGATTTTCATTCAGGTGATTTAGGGTTTCTAAAAATTATGAATCTTGCAGCAACGAAAGAGATGGCCCCATGCATCCCTTTTTGTCCGCTCTTTGCATTTCTTCTGCTGGTGTGTGCGATACAACTATGGTGATTTTGACTCCTGTTTTCATGCATGCATTTGCCTGGAAACGTAGAAAGCAAAACAAGAAAGGTCAAACATAAACAATGAAGAAAATGTCACAGAGGGAGTCTTTCGATGGTGAGTGCAATAGAACTACAGGAGAGGTCAAAGATATACGATTGAGAGGTCGAGAGAGACAGATTATGTAACTTTCCCATGCCATGTAGGATAGATACCGCAAATGTAGAGTCACGGGCTCCAAGTTCTCTCACTCGGCAGCAAACGACACATGCTTTTTGGCATGTTAGTGCCGCATTAAATTGACTTGTCAACTGCTACATCAGTTCGCTACGAGCCGTTCCACAGGCGAATCTTGAACAGTAGTGCCCTTGAATTAGGGCTTGACACGAGCATGAGATAGTGCTCTTAGAAAACCAGAATCATGGAACTTTCCCAGCTAGGCATGTGCTGCATAATTTGGATGGACTGTTGAGCCATGATGGCTCAATCTAGACGCAGATTACGTTCCCGGCCCCGAGTATCAATCTTGACTGGTGGCGCCTTCACATGCTGGTCATCAGATGCCAGTCAAACTAAATTATGGGGAAAGAATTCATTAATAAAACGTACTCACGCTCTTCTCCACCTTTTACTCATTGCACTCGCACTCGAATATAGGCAATGATGAAACCTGCGAAGAAATTCCATTGTACACGTAGCATAAAAAGATGAATTCCGATATGTTCTCAACTTTAGGAGAGTACAAGGACGCCATTCCATTTGGGGAGGTCGCCTCGGGCAGCAGAGCTGTCGGTTTTGGTGGCGGCGGAGGGGTTTTGCCGCCGTGGTCTATGGTGGCAGTTGGTGATGGGGCAACGAGAGAGAGAGATATTTGCGCTTGATTATATTTTTTTGGGTTTTAAAAAATTGTGTGATTGAGCATATTGGCTGTCAAAATTTGTCGGGCCTCGCAAGCCCAATTGAGTGGTCGATAATTGATAGTGATTTTGCAAGAAAAATATAAGCCATGCTAATTTTTGCAATAAAATGGTGACTTCAAGTTTGAATCGCAATTACAATATGCATTTTTTTTTTTAATCTTCGAGTGGAACCTAATTTAGTTTAGGTGTCCTTGACCATATAAATGTTTCAGGGGAAGCAAGCTTGAGCTTGAAAAATCGATCTTGATTGGACTCATGCAATTACCAAACTTTATCTATGAAAGCCGAGTAGAGTTCTAGTCACAGAATGTGTCTCCTCAATTCTGTTCCACTAGACTATAAAAGTCACCTTTGTAGTAATTTAATAATTTGAGGAAATAGCAATCTAGTTGATCATTGACCTTTGAGGTGATTCACATTTCCATAACCACAATTTGTTTCATAACAACTACTGCCAATTTTTAATGCCTATATGAATTGAAATCTTTCTAGAGTTTGCAGTGAGAGTAGGTAGAGGTGGGTCATTCTCTAAAAGATTTTTCCTTCACGTCTAATTATATATAGTAAAATATCATAATCGATAAATTGTTAGCTCTAGTGCTCCCAACGTAGCACTTCACTTTGTCTTTGTATTTGCCATGTGGCGCCCATTCGATCAGTAACTTTTTAGCCTTGATAATTTATCATATGCTAGTTTCTATTTTTTACCGGACTCAGAAAATAAATAAAGAGAAATTATATGAAGATTTATCTCTTATTGAGTTGTAAGTTTGAAAAAAAGAGAGAATAATGTCAAAAAATTGGTAAAGAGTGGGTATATCAAGATTTTACCTCTCATTTAATTTTAAACTTTAAAAAAGTATAAACTAGAAATAGTATTTTAAATTATACTATTCGCGAACATGGCTTATTTTCAATGTAGTCTCTTACATATATCACTAAACAGCGAAAACTTTTATTCAAATATAAGATTATGTGTAACTACATCGGTGCCCACTAATTCTTATTTGTAAGCGTGTTTGTCCTATCAAATTAAGATATGTTTTCACAATAGAGAAATTAAATTTGAACAAAGAAATTGGTTGGTTGGATGAGTTATATCAAATCGAAAGTTAAAGATTGCCATAACCAAATTCACGTTTCTAATTTACTTATATTAATCACTAAATGTGCATACTTAATTAAAGTATTTTAGCTTTGAGGATTTGAACACATAAGTGACAAATGTTTTATCATCCATTTGTACATATCATCATGAGAAGTAATGAGCCTTTTTTTTTTCTTTCCAAATTTTACATCTGCTTGCATCTTTACTTTCAAAAGAGATAAACGATTATGGATTTTGATACTCCAGCATTCATCTACTAACATATTGCAATTGCTAATTAATCATGGTCAAGCATGAAGATAAATAAGTTAGAAGATTCACACTCAAATCACTTAACATCGAGCCTTGTCGATCTGGGCCGGGCCTAAAAAGAGACCCGACATTGCCAAGCCCAACTTCCTGAAATTTCTTCCAAAAATTTAGGGCAAGTCGAAGACCCCTTTTATGGGTCAATGGTCAAAGCACGGAGAGCCTCTTTACCTTCATGTTTCAAACCATTAAGCTTGTAACAAAACAAACCAATAATTAATTAATAAAAGCCAAACCCAATCTAGATCTTACCTACCCATCACCGAATGAACCGGGTCAAAAAGACAAAGGGAAGCTGGAAAAGTTTCAACACAAAAAAAAGATGGATCATTTGTCTTCATCTCGGATGAATTGGCCCGTGATCCAAGCCGTTTCTTTTTTCCTACTTTTTTAAAACCAATTTCTCCGTCCTCTATCTAGTTTGCATCCATATATGCTTTGATGTCTGTGTGGACTAGGTCGAGCCACGTGAGAGATGACAAGAAGAATATAGCCATAGGGTTACCGCTTCAATTGAAGGCGGGAGAAGAGGGAGAGGATTATAACATGTTAAACTCGGCCGACATGGTTTGTTAGAGTCAATCAATTAGCAATGGTCTCAAATGACAACATAAATAAGGTACGATTTCCCAATCTCATGTGTACTTTTCAAAGTGCCCATTAAATCTCAATCGGTCGTGACAGTCTCTTTGTCTCACGAACATTACCAAAGCTACATTGATTCATGATGTTGATTTCCCAACTCCTAGCGAGTGGCAATATCCCATGGGCCATATGAAGCTCTCTTGGGCTTGTCTTAACGGCCATTGCATTCTCTCATCATCTTAGAGGTTTGGGCTTTGTTGCTTCATAAGATGAGCAAACTAGTTTGATCATGGGCTTTCTTAGTCCATTGGCAGAGAGGCACCCCAGCGGCCCCTCATACCTTTGCGAATTTGTTTGGACCTATAGCCACGGATATGCATGGTAACATTTCTCTTTCTCTATTCTTTTGTTATTTTATTTCCGAAATAGAAAAAGAATAGAAATTCGTTTAGTAATATTAGTTAAATTTTTTATTCCTCGGAATAAAAAAAGTGGCCAGGGAATATATTTGAAATAGAAATAAGAAGTAGAAAAAAGTAACTTATTGTTTTCTTTTCGGGAACAATTTCTATAAATAAGTCATTTTCTTTCTTTTCTTTTTTCTTTTCTTCTTCTTCTTTATTGCACATCGCCCATCGCTGTTCGCCACCTCGTGTGCCACCGGTTGTCACCCCCTGCCGCCCACTGCTCGCGGTCGCTTACTGTTTGCCGTCGCTTGTTGCTGCCCAACGATTGGCTAAAGGGGGAAGAAGAAGAAGAAGAAGAGAGGAAAAGAAAAAGAGAAAAAAAGAAGAAAAATCTATAAAAAAAAAAAACGAAAAATTTTAAAAAATTTACGTCACAAAAAACTTGTGAATCATACCAAACACATTCTCGTTCTTTTTCTATTTCGAAAGTAGAAATTTTATGTATTTACTAAACGTGTTGTTTTATTCGGAAACTGTTCTTGGGAATACAAATAGAAAATAATTATTTCTGAAAAAAATTTATAAATTGTTCTGGAACAGAAATGTTACCACATGCACCCTAAGTAGGTCTACTTGCTTTTGTGATGCTAGAGATGTAAAAAACGGAAAGTAATTTTGTTCAATGGTCTATGAATACTAGTTATTATGAATGATAAAATTTGATCCCAAGATCCAAATTGGTGATTAAATGCTTGATTTAGGTGCACCGAATCTTGCATTTGAATGGTGAATCCTACATTCGAATAGCGTTTTCGCTACCTTGTAGACGAAATCTTACTAATGCGGATAGATGGGTGGTTTTTATTAGGGGTGTGCATGGTCCAGGCGGGTGGTTCCCGACCTAGAATCGGGAACCACCCGCTAAGGACTGGTTCTGAAAAATTGGAATTGGGATCGACCCGTTTATTGCATGGATCGACTGGGTGGATCCATGAAACTGATTTTGATGCGAAGGCGAGTTGTGGTGGCGCGAAGGCGAGCTGTGGCGTCTCGGTGATGGGCGAGCGGGCGAAGGGCGCTCGAGGCTGTTGGCGCGGTGGTCGGCGCGAGAGACGAGTTGTGGCATCGCGGGTCACTGTTAGACGGAGTAGAGGCTGTGGTGGTCGGCAGGAGGGGGTGGATAGCAGCGGCGGAGGAGTAGCGGTGGCGGTGTCGACGCTCGGGGAGGAATCAGAATGGCTGCAGGGATCGTGTGGAGGGGCGGCGGAGGTGCAGCCATTGGTTTGGGATTTGCTGGTGTCGGTTGTCGCGGCTGTAGGGGCTGCAATGGCGTTGGATTGCTGGCGGAGGGGGCCTAGAGCAGAAGCAACGGTGGTGGGCGAGCGGGCGAAGGGCGCTCGCGGCTGCTGGCGCGGTGGTCGGCGTGGAGATGAGTTATGGCGTTGCGGGTCACTACTGGGCGGAGTAGGGGTGTGCATGGTCCGGGCGGGCGGTTCCCGACCTAGAACCGAGAACCGCCCGCTAAGTACCGGTTCCGAAAAATTGGAACCGGGATCCACCCGTTTGTTGCATGGATCCACCCGGGAACCGGACCACCGGTCCGGTCCGGTTTCCGGGTGGATCCATGGAACCGATCTTGACGTGGGCGACGCTGGTTCTTCGGGATCTGCAGAAGGGTCGCTTGGGCGAGAGGTAGCGGCGGAGCTGGGTCGCGGGTCGTTGAACTGGATCGTGGGTCGCTGGGCGGCTGAACAGCAACGGCGTCAGGGCTGAGATGAGCTCGGATCTGTAGTCGTCAAGCGAGATCAACACGGCTGAAGCAAGGGATGTCGAGCGTTGGTCGCGGATGGGTCTCGTGGGTTGTTGGAGTTGCAGCCACCGGGCGGCTGAACTGGATCGTGGGCGAGAGGCAATGTCGGAGCTGGGTCGCGGGTCGCTGAACTGGATCGTGGGTCACTGGGTGGCTGAACGGTGACGGCGTCAAGGCTGAGATGAGCTCAGATCTGTAGTTGTCGAGCGAGATCAATGCGGCTGAAGCAGGGGACGTCGAGCGTTGGTCGCGGATGGGTCTCGTAGGTTGCTGGAGTCGCAGCCATCGGCGTGAAGAAACGAGCGGCGGTCATGGTGCTGCACGTCGGGCGGAAGGCGGATCTGGCAGGACAACGATGGCGGAGGTGCGGAGCTGTCGCAGGTCGGCGGGTGCGCGGGTATGAGATCGGAGCGGCGCCAGCAGGAGGGTGGCGGATGATTGGGCTACAGCGGCTTCGCGGCTCGGGCGGTGAGGCAGACGCACAGATCACCGAGGAGGAATCGAAATAGCGAGAGGAACCGAGGAAGAGACAGGGAGAGAAAGGCAACCACAGAAATAGAATAGAAGTGAGATGAGACGATGAGCGTGAGACCTAGGTTTATTTTAGTAATTTTTTTTTAATATTAAAAGGGAACCGGTCTGTCCCGGCGGGCGGGTGGGCGGATCCGCCCATGGAACCGGAACCGGACCGGTTCTCACCGGTTCCCAAAACTGGAACAGAACTGGGCCGGTTCCCTCAAGAACTTCCGGTTCCGGCGATTTCGGTCCGGTTCCGGGCGGATCCGGTATTTTGCACACCCCTAGGGCGGAGCAGAGGTTGTGGCGGGTGGCGGCCGGTGCAAGGGGGCGGACAGTAGAGGCGGCGGCAGCGTTGACGGTCGGGGAGAAACTGAGGAAGAGACAGAGAAGAGAGACAGTCACAGAATCGAAGAAGTTGAAGATAAAGGGGAGAAGTCACGCTCAGTTAGGGTTTGTTTTGTTTTAGTAATATTTTAATATTAAAAATTAATCGGTCCAGTTCGGGTGGGCAGGCGGGCGAATCCACTCATGGAACCAGGAATCGGACCGATACCCACCGGTTCCCGTAAATTGGAACCGGGAACCGGACCGGTTCCCTCAAGAACCGCTGGTTTCGGGCGGTTCCGGTTAAGTTCCGAGCGGTCCGGGCGGTTCCCGAGTATTTTGCACACCCCTAGTTTTTATAGGTATTGATGTAGATTAGTCAAGTCAAAAGTTCAGATATCCCGTATTGTTAAAAATAAATAATGCGAGTTATTAATTTGGGTATTGAGTTTTGAGATCTTAGATTTGAGTATAGTGATGTGGGTTATTCAAGTCCGGCTGGGCACTTGGGTGTTGGAGTTTGGCGCTTCCAATAATGCCTTATGAAGCTAGGCTTGGGTGTTTAGCCGGTCCGTGACATTACGGGGATTGAAGTGAATTTCGAAAGATCATTTTAGAAAGATAATCGAAAATGAAAAAAAAGAGAGAGTACATTTCAAAGCTAGTTTATCATGAAATGAGCACGCCAAAAAGACATTCAAAGTGAAATTCACTCGATCCAACGATCTATTACATGAGTCGAACATACATGAGAATCTTTGTAGCAAAAGGAAGATGAGTCTTAAGATTTGAGAAATATTCAATGATAATGATGTAAATAATTTTTGAATTTTAACTTAATATATAATATGACCTCTTAATTTTTAATTTGTTTAATGCGGTCCTCAACCTTTTGGTTTATATTCAGTATAATCTTTAAATTATATGAAAATGTTGAATTATTATGGATTAAATTGAATGCATACCAAAAGTTCAGAGACAATATTAAATAAATTCAAAAATTTAGAAACGAAATTATGCATGAACTAAAGTTTAAGGCTCATATTATACGTTACATATTAAATTAAAGTTCATATACTATTCGTATTATTTTCTCAAATATTTATCGATACTTAAGAGGTAACTTAAAATTAACAAGAAAAGAAGAAGAAGAAGAAAAAAAGAAAAGATAATCCTTTAAGAAGTGTTTCGAGGTAAACACGCTCCTCGACGACCAGACAGCCAGCAAGTTCTCGCTTCCGACGTCGACGGTAGACGCAGTTTACACACAGTCCGCCGCGCTAAAGCTCCGAAGCAGAGACCAAAGAACCAGTGCGCAGAGAGAGAGAGAGAGAGAGAGAGAGGTGGCGATGGAGGCGCTGAACATGAAGGTGCTGACCCTATCGTCGCAGCCCCTCAGGCACCTCATCCGCCTCGCCGCTCCCTCCCGCCCCATTCGCCCCAACCTCTTCTTCCTCCGCTGCTCCTCCTCCTCCTCCTCCTCCTCCTCGCCTTCTTCTACTTCCGCGTCCCCCTCTCCCGCCGCCCCCGCCGCCCCCGCCGGCGGCCGCGGCCGCCGGTCCGCGTCCTCGTCCTCTTCCACCTCCGACAGGGAAGCCGTACGCGCCATTCGCTTGAAAAAGGTCGGTCCTTTTCTTCGGCTCGCGTTCGGGATGTCCGGCTCATCGGCTCGGCGGGTCTGCGTTTGGAATTGGGGTCGGTATGAATTTGGAAGGAGATCTGTGAATTCATGTCGTGGCAGGGGATGAGGGAGTGTATCTAGGATTTACAGGCGATTGGTGCCGGTTTCGTAACCAAAGTTTTTGTCTTGTTTAGAGGTCGATTTTTGTTGCTTCTCGTAGTTTTCTCTTTCTAGAATGCCATTAGAAATTATGACAAAATGCTGGGAACAAAATGTGAAGAACTCAGACGTATTGGATTCTGCTTTCTGTTACCAGTTTGATTAGGAATGCGGTGAACAAGAAGTTGGAATCTTTCATTCTCTTTGACAATTGTTAAGTACTTATTGACCCGAAAAAATGCAATTTAAAGCTGGGGAGACTTCACGCTCCGTACATTGATGATGTGCCTGTTCTTTAGGTGGAAGACTTGAGGGAGAAAGGTCTCGAGCCCTACGCCTATAAGTGGGATAGGACTCATTCAGCTAGTCAGCTGCAAGAAATATATAAGCATTTAGCCAATGGTGAAGAGTCGAACAGCGAGAAAGATCAAGTGTCCATAGCTGGGAGGATCACCGCGCGCCGAGCGTTTGGGAAGCTTGCCTTTTTGACCCTTCGAGATGATTCTGGAACAATTCAGGTTTGCTCTTGTTCTTCGGCAACCCTGTCTACTATTTCCTTAGCTACCGTGCACTGAGTTTGTTTCCCATAGGGATGGAATTGGGGGAGGTATAATCTGGTACTTATTCCTTTACTGTCTTTAGGTAAATTGGCAAATATACTACATAATTATTCTAATCCTACTAGAGTTGGGACGTTTTTGAGATTTACTAAATACTTAAGGTTACCTATATAATTTTTTAAACCCCTAAAGAATTTAAATTTGATTCGACATTTCCAGTAACAAACACCATCACATGCCTAATTTCTCCTTATAGGATTGTTACATTTTAGATTTCTGTGATTGTGGATCTTGAAATTTTTTCAATCTTATATATATTTTGCTATACTGTAGTTTTTATTTATTTATTGGAGATTCACAATGCATAAGTTTTAAATTAATGATTGGTTTTGCAAATTTGACACAGTTTGTCATGTATTTAGTGTGGCATATTACAGGCTAGCAGGATGGATTTTAGTTGAGGAATGTTTGGCCGTTCATTCTGGAAGCTCGTGATCATCCTCATTAAGAACTTTTATGCTTTATTTGAATTGATCATGCTAAATCCTTTGTATGTAGTTATAGTTTACTTTGACCCAGAAAGTCAAACCATCTGAAGTGTTAGAAGATGCACGATGCAATCATTGTTTTCATTTTCTTGACTTGTTACACTGAACTTTCTATGGACGATAGATGGCTAGCTGCACTTGCTTCCATCTGCTGGCTAGAGATAAATGGAACTATAGACGTGCACTGAAATTTTTTGTTGCACTTATCTAGGATGAAATGAACTGCTGTGTAGTTTAGATCACCCTTTAATAATTTAACATTCTTTTATGCTATATGTCTTTTTTTCTTTTTTACTGAAACTTATAAGATCAGTCTTCTTTACTTTGCATGGTTTGCAATTACTTGTTTCATACTTAGATGGCCCCAAACTTTGTTTGAATATGCTGGTTAGTATTTGTATCACCTTTAATAGTGCAAAAGTAAGGCAGCTACTTTTACTACCATCGCTAGACTTTTTTGATATAATGGCTTAAAACTGATTGAAAGTACCAACCGTTTGTTTTAGCTTTACTGCGAGAAGGAGAGGCTGTTAAATGATCAGTTTGAGCGATTAAAGACCCTTGTAGATATTGGTGACATAGTGGGTGCAAATGGAACTGTAAAGCGGACAGAGAAAGGTATATGATGATTCCTTTTGTTTACATTTAGTTGATATACATCAGTCACTATAGATGGAATAAGCTGCTAAGATTTCCCCTTTTCTTTCTTTGTTATTGTGGGTTAGGTAAATCTGCAGTTCTAGTTGTCCTCTGATGTCTTGTTATGAGGTCTAGCTGCTGAATGTTCTTTTCCATGATTTATACTTCAGGGGAGCTTTCTGTGTGTGTCAACACTTTTGCAATTCTGACCAAATCCTTACTTCCGCTTCCTGATAAATATCACGGATTAACAGATGTGGATAAGCGCTATCGCCAACGGTAAAATGCTTTCCTGCTTATTTGTACTGTTTTTATTACAGGATAGAATACTTACCTCCACCTTCATTGTAGTATGCTGCTATTAGCAGCTTCAGCTAATAAGAGCTCAAATAATCTAAGAAAATCTTTTAGTTCCACTTGCTGCCTTATCGTGAATGCCACATCCCAACTGCATCTTTGGTCCAGGGAAACTACATCAGAACAATTGGTTTCTTTTCCCCACCCAGTTGAAACAGAAATGCAAAGGACTCTTTAAAGATTCATTCCAACACCACTAATCATTCTAGAATGAAACGGCATCATCATTGCTTGTTATAGATTTTACATGACAATAGGAGAATCCCAGCCTTGTCTATCCATGTCCATACAATATCTTTGTAAATTCAGTTAGCTTGGCCATCCATCTACTCTATGGTCTTGATTCACCGATTTTGGTACTAGTTGCCTCTTTAAACAAAGAGGCTCAGAAGGAAGTATCATAGAGCTGCCGTCTTCCACCTATTACTTTATTACTTTGTCAGACTTATGAGATATCCTATTAAGTACCCAATGCGTTGTATGGTGAGAAAACAACATCAATTTTTGAGCTTAGAACTTTTGTGAATATGTAGGAAATTGTCATTACTAAGGATGGCTGTAGGAAGAATGATAAGCAAAAGTAGGCTTTGCCAAAGTGAGAAGGACTTGCTTGATTATAGGTGGCATGGTGGATGTTCTGTTTACTTGACCTGTCTCTGCTTTATGTATCTCTATTCAGGTATGTGGATATGATTGCAAACCCGGAAGTGGCTGACATTTTTCGTAAAAGAGCGAAGGTAAAATTTCATGCCTTTTCACAGCTAAAGAGATATTCAAATCTTATTGCACAATATTGCTTTTCAACTTCTCTGCTCACGATGTTAATCTCTGCTCATGGAATGATAACTATGTTGAGGTATACTAATTAGGTGGCCAAAAAAATTATACTAATCAGGGGGGTGAAATGGGAAATGATTAACGATTTTTCATGCTTTGCTACATTTCTTCCAATTTTTAAGCTACCAGTCAATTTGTTTTTCTCCTTTTGAGTTTGTGTTTCTAATGAAACTGCACAAGGCTTGTGGTTTTTACAAGATATCCATTTTTTTTTTTTTTTTATAAATTTGCTGTAGGTTTTTTGCTTTCTTGTTTTTGTTTTTGTGATGGTTATGATTGAAATAAGAGTTAAATTGGAACCCTTTTCTGGTCCCTAAGGTATGGCTATGTGAAAGTGCAGAGATTAATCATATTAAATATGTTAAAGTATATACGTTGAAGAAGTTGAAGCAAATGTTAATATTTTCATTTCAAAGAGGCTGAAGCTCATTGCGTCTATCATCAGCCTTCTAAACCTCTACATAATATTAGGAGTCCTTTCATATCTATTTTCCATGGCAAGGGAAGTAAGCCAAAAGTCTCCCTTTTGATGTGGTTGTCTTGCCTGCTTGTGTAGATTGTTTCAGAAATCCGCAAGGCAGTTGAATCTGCGGGATTTGTTGAAGTTGAGACGCCGGTCTTACAGGTTTGTTTGTTTCTTTGTGACATGTAACTCTATCAGATTTTAGTATTTGTGGCTTTAATAGTAGGTTGTGTTCTTCTTTTTGTTGGTTTTGTGTGTACATGTCATTTGCTTTGTTCTGGGTAGACAAAGCAAAAGAGAAATGGGCCTTGCACCAGGGGTTGGGGGGGCAGGAGATTGTAGTAGTAGGTGGTTAGCCAGATTACTTGGTACTTGTGAAAATTCTGCATGTTCCTAATAATTTAGTTTCTCAAAATCTACAAGCTGAGGAATAACTGCATAAAGAATTTCCATCAGGTTCATCTATAATATGCTATATCTTTAATGAATGATCCAAAATGCTGAAAATTTTGGTCTAAAAGCCTTCAATTAGATTAGTTCTTCATTTTTGGCACATCTGACTTTTATCTTGAATCTTAGTTAATCCATTCAATAATTTTAATGGCTTTTCGTTTGAAATGAATAAATTTACAACATTACCGGCCAATTGTAGGTATAATTTGAGTTTCAAAAGTTTTTTGTCCGTATGTTAAGGTCCTTTTCTTGTGGTGAATACCTCTTGACTGTAACGTGCAGGAAATTTCCTAATATTATGCCAAAGACAAAATCTTTGAAGAAAGATCAAAATAGTGGTGGCAATTCTTCTTTTTGTTATATTTGGTTCGTTTATTTTGACCACTATATTTAATACTTTGGTATAGCAGCATGGGTAGGATCTAACATATTGAAAATAGGATATCCAGATGCTGTGAGATTTATTGCACAAAGCATTAATATTTAGATGGTGTTCCATTTTTTACTGCGAATTGGTTCACAAAGCAGTAGCTCGAGAATCTTCTTGTACTGCCTAGTTAACTCATCTTTAAACTGGAGCTAAATTAGGGATTTGGTCTCCATATCGGCTCTGCCCTTTGTAAAATGAAATGAGAGAGCATGGAATATGTGTCTCCATGTGTTAGTTGACCAGCCTTCATTTGTATTGGCATGCATCTTTGTTCTCTTTCGTTTTTTTTTTTTTTTTTTTTTTTTTGGGGGGGGTGTGGAGGGGTGTTGTCAGATTACGCATCTTTATTTTCACAATATGGTTTTTAATCGATTTTGTGGACTAGGGAGCAGCTGGTGGAGCGGAGGCCAGGCCATTTGTTACATACCACAATTCTCTTGGAAGGGATCTTTACCTGAGAATTGCGACTGAGCTCCATTTAAAGAGAATGCTGGTAAGTTACGTGTGCAAGTTGGTTTTCCTCGCTTTTCATTATGGGTCTGGAAAGCTATTCTCTAACACTAACAGTTAACTTCAGTAGGTGAAGAAAGAATGCTTGAGTATCAATTTTACCTCTGTTATTGTATTGGCCATGGTTGGTTTCTGCTGTATAATGGAATGACTTGCCTGATTTTGCCTATTTTATACATTTATTTATTTATTTATTTATTTATTTTTTTCAAATTTCAATGTGAACTTGGCCATATGATTCAGCCTATTGGTCTCTAATGAGGCAACTAATCTTTTTCAAAAATCAACATAGATTTTTATCTCCTTAGATCTTTCCTTCACTATCCCTTTCTCAATTTCATTTTCTTTTTTGCTACTGGATATGTTACATTTATCGGTGTTTTTTCCTTTCTTTGCACAAACTTTTTTCATTTGAAGGTAGTATTGTGTAGTGCTCGTTGTTTTCTACCTTTGGTGATAATGAATGTGAATTTTCATGCAGGTTGGCGGATTTGAAAAGGTATATGAAATTGGTCGAATTTTTAGAAATGAAGGCATTTCAACTCGCCATAATCCAGAATTTACCACCATAGAGGTACTTTCTGTAATGCCACTTTTTCTCTATGAAGTCATCAATTTGAATGGTTATCACTGTCAATTTGCACTTGTTATGTATATTGAATTTTATATTAATACTTGTTTTAGCTTGATTCAGATGTATGAAGCATACTCTGACTATCAAAGTATGATGAACATGGCAGAGGAGATCATAACTCATTGTGCTTTGGCAGTTCAAAATAAGCTTAAAATCGATTACCAGGTAGATCTGTTAATTCCTCTCATATTTACCAGATTCTTTTGAGTCCAATCTCAGATGCTTGTCAAGCTCTTTCCTATCTCTAATCTGACAGTGCATGAGTTCTCCATGCAGGGGACGGAGATAAATCTGGAACGGCCTTGGAGGAGAGAAACCATGTACAATCTTGTCAAAGAAGCCACAAGGATTGATTTCAGTGATTTTGGAGATGATCTTGAAATGGCTAAAAGAGTTACTCTGACTACCTTAGGGGATGGCCTTGATAATAAAGATAAATTAGCCATTGGATCCTGCCCATCCATTGGCCACCTTGTTAATGAGGTCATCCACAAAGCTTTTTTCAGTAATTATGCTCAGCATATGTCCCTATCCATACCTGCTTGTGATTTAATTGACCATTTCCAATTTTGGAGTGTTGGCATCCAAAGCCACGGACTGTAAAAGTTTAGTTGAGCACTTGTTTAGGCCTCTGGGAAATATATTAGTTGGATCTTTTCATCTTTTATTTTCATGAACAACTTATAGCTCTTCTATGATTCTATGTTTTGCAGGTTTTTGAGGTAGTTGTTGAACCAAAGCTTCTGCAACCCACATTTGTCTTGGACTATCCTATTGAGATATCTCCCCTGGCCAAACCTCATCGAAAGTAATAAAAATTAAATATGAAGCAATTCCGATTTATGCTAACTCTTTTCTTGAAGTATTTGTCTGTTAAATAATTTCTACCAATGGCATGTTTATTTAACTAGAAAACAACCAAGTATTACATAGGAGGATTCTGAATTCTCCATCAAGTTTAGCTTTTGTTGATGTCACCGGTCTGTGCTGAGCAATTCCCTGAAAATGTCACATGGACAGATGCCGAGTTTTATCCATTCCTTTATTGGAATTCTATTAGTTACCTCTCATTTTATAATTCCCATGTCTAGGCATGCAGGCTTGACTGAGAGATTTGAGCTTTTCATTTGTGGTCGCGAACTTGCCAATGCATTTTCAGAATTAACAGATCCAATGGATCAGGTAATATTTTTTGACTGAATTAGACTAAATTTTTTGCATAAAATGTTTGTTTATTGTATGCGAATGTTAGAAACAAAGTAATGTGCCCAGGGATTAATTACTGCAGTCTACTAGTTGCTTCAGTCATTTGTTCATACTCTGCTGCTAAAACAAGTCTTCCTCGTGGTGCACTCATGACTCTATGGAGCATGGCATTTTGTAATTGCACCTAAGCTTTGTTTAGACAGATTGGTAGAGGAGTAAGTGAGAGGTGGGAGGTGAAAATGGGTCAAAAATTGAAATTCTCCAGAGGAAACCTTATAAATTTTCTCCCACATTCTCTCCCATCCGACCGTGCGACAATATGGCCCAAGTAGACCAAGATTAACAGGGAGCGTTTTACAATCAACACTTGCCAATGCTTTTGCTTTAATTAAGGGAGTGACTTCTTCTTCTTCTTCTTCTTCTTCTTCCTTTTCTTTTTTTTCCCCTTTTTTATAAAATCTAGAGACGACGCTTGGAAGAACAAGTGAGACAGCATAATGAGAAGAGAGCAGCATCTCTCTTAAAAGGCGCTGCTACTGAAGAGAAAAAAGAGGAGGATGACGAATCTTACGAAGTGACTCTTGATGACGACTTTCTAACAGCTTTAGAATATGGGATGCCTCCGGCTTCAGGAATGGTTAGTGTTTGCTGGACCCATGTGCTTGAGTTATGCATAGTGTTATATGCCCAGAGATACTGCTGATTAGAAGTAATACTGTGAAATCAGCAACTGTGATGGGCTATTAAATATCATGCTTGCCAACTATTACATGTGCTATACCATGTCTTAGAGCAACTCTGCACATGGATGAGAACATCAGTTTCCTTTATTCTGTTTCAGGGCCTCGGGATCGACAGGCTTGTGATGCTCTTGACAGACTCAGCTAGCATAAGAGATGTGATAGCTTTTCCAGTCCTGAAGATTCAGCAATGAGGCAAACAGTGAGAGTGTCTGTAGATTATATCTCCTACACATTTCACAGGGAATTAAGGGCTCCTCAACTCATTCCCACAGTCTTGAAAATTACTAGTTTTGTGGATTACCGATTTAATGTGTCTTGCCCTCAATCTCATTCAGTGAGCAGTTGCCGTGCGTGGAAAATTTTGGTAGTTCGTTGGAGATGCTTATATTCTGGAGTACCCATTTGGCACTCGGAATCATTGCATTTATGATACTATATATTTTAGAATAAAGCATTCATAGAGCCCGGAATTCGGCTGATTTAGGCATGTATTGGCCCTCTCGATTTTTATGTATTTCACCTTGAAGGCTGTGCAATCTGTGAATCTCATCCTTAGTGAATTCGATTAATGTATTCTATTGACTTGAGAGATGTTGGCATGTCTTGTTGTTCAGCTAACTTACAATTTTAGTCAATGCACTATATGGTTTTTCCAGTTAATCTCTATTGGGTTTTCACAAAGACGCATTCCTTTGGCCTGTATGGAAACTTTCTCCACAGATGTTGCGGTCTACAGAAATAACTTGGAACGCATGAAATCCGTTTAAGACAAACTAGTATACCATGAAAAAATTATCTACTTACTTTTTCATTGTTCTAAACTTTATTCTTTTTTTCATTTTTGAATTCGGGAGAAAAAAAGATCATAAATAGAAATGTTAGATCGTGGGCTGAATCTACTCTTCTGTGAGCGTGTGCTCGGGAAAATTGTCGACGGCCTTGTAAGCCATTAGAAGATGCAAGCACATTTTTGTCAGCTGTCCGATCACGTATATTGTCAGCCGTTCGATCTAAACTTTGTCGACTTCAATCGCCGGATTTCTGAATTTGCCTTGCTCTAGCTATCATCTGAACTGGAGTCGAATCTTTCTCGCCACCTTATTATCATTTGGCGAACGTATTGTTCTTCCGTTTCTTGCTTTTCTTCCTAATCTTTGCCTTCCGAGATGACGACATTGATGCGCTACACCACTGCCAATTTCGCAAGCGCCACCCCCTACTGCACGTGCGCGCGCATGCGTTCATGTGGGTCATTCCTGTTTTGTTCGCACTCGAGGGCTTGTCGGGCGGGAGAGTGGGGGCGAGAGAGAGAGAGAGAGAGAGAGAGAGAGAGAGAGACAGAGACAGAGAGAGGGACCGTTAAGGTACGACGATGCTCGTGCATTGTTGTCATAGTTGACTCATGATGGATTGTGCTCTTCGTGTGCATGGGACGCTGCAGATCGACAGAGCAAGAAGAGCGTAAAACAAAGGACGAAAGATTGACATTTGGTACAATTTGAATACGGTAGGTCCCGAACCAAAGAGATGAATGTGGAAGATCTTGGTATTAGTCGACCTCTTATCTAATCTAATATATATTTCCTAGAATATATGTATACTAGATAACAAAAAGTAAAGATTAACCAACTGAAGATGTTGTATACATATCAAGGGTCCACTAGTCTCATGAACAATAGAAAGTGACAATATAAATAGTTCATAAATTTTAGTTCAATGTGTAATAACATTCCTAAATTTTAAGCCGTGCAACATAGTCTATGAACTTCGGCCTAATGTACAAGATTTTCCATAGATTGTTAATTTGTTCAATGCGATCTTTAAATAGAGAAATTACCAAAAAAAGTCATAAACCTATTATATTGTGTCTATTCAGTCATAAAATTTTCAATTGTATTAATTAAGTCTTAAATATTTTGTCAATTGAAACCATTCGATCAATTTTGACTAGAAATTGGTAATGTAAATAATTATTGTCTTATGTGGCGTAGCCGACACTAACATTGATATTTTTTTTTAGTAATTTTTTGAATTTTTTTGAACTTTTCTCTTTTCTTTTATTTATGTTTTTTTTTTTTTTAATTGAGGACCGGCAAGGGTCACCGGATTAGGATGAGGGCTGCAATGCCCTCACCCATTTGAGCAAGGGGCCATGCACCCTCGCTTAGGGTGGTGAGGGCATTGCGGTTCTCCCTTGAGCTCTCATTGGCCACAACGAGGGCGTTGCGGCCCTCACTAGATGTGGGTGAGGGCCACCATGCCCTCGTTAACCACAATGAGGGCCCATGAGCCCTCACCTAGTGGGCCCTTGCCGACCCTTAGTTGAAAAAAAGAAAAGAAAAGAACCAAAAAAATAAATTAAAAAAGAATTATGTAATTATTATTAAAAGGGGAAAAGTCACAAAAAACCCAAAACTTGCCTAGAGTGACAAATTTATCCCAATTGTTTATTGTAATACAAAAAACTTCAAATTTTGCCAACCGTGACACATTTATCTTAAACTCTATGGCCAATGGCATTTTTCTTATTTTTCTTCTTCTTTCCCTCCATCAACCATGGTAGAGGGAAGCCGGACTCAGGTGAGGGCCACCCTCGCTGGTGTCGAGCGAGGGTCACCTTGTTGAGGACGGCCCTTGCCAAATCCGACAAGGGTGGCCCTCGCCTGGGTTGGATCTTGCAAGGAATGCCCTCACTCGACATCGGTGAGGCTCGCCCTTGCCGTGTTCTCCTCGAATGGCCCTCGTTGACATCAGGTGAGGGTTGCCCTCCCCAAATCTGGCGAGGGCTGCCCTCACCCGCCTAGGGGAAGGCGACTCTTGCCTAACATCGGCGAGGGCAGCCCACACTTGAGTCTGGCTTCCCTCCACTTGGTGGAGGGAAGAGAGAAGAAACAAAAAAAAAAAAAAAAAAAAAAAGAAAAAAAAAAAAAAAAAATTAAAAAGTAAAAGATGAAAAGATGAAAATGCTCTTTAGTTTGGGGTAAATGTAACATGCGGATGCAAGTTTAGGTTTTTTTGTGTCACAAAAAAAGTTTGGGGTAAATATGTTACAGTTGACAAAATTTGAGGTTTTTTGTGTTACAAAAAAAGTTTGGAGTAAATTTGTCACTCTAAGTAAAGTTTGGGATTTTGGTGACTTTTTCCCTTATTAAAAATATCTACATTAGAGCTAGTCATCCCATGTAAGATGACTGGTGTTCGCTTTAGCAATTTCAACTAAAATTGACTAGATAGACTCAATTAGCAATATATGAAAATATTTAGGGCTTAATTAACATAGTTGGAATGCTTATGATTGAATTGACTTAATTGTAATAGGTTTAGATATTGTTTGGTAGTTATCCTTCCCTGAACTATTGGAAAACATTCATTATAGTCCTTCCAATTGTGTCATTTTCACATATTCTAAGGACTAAATTAAACTTTACCATATAGTTGAAGACTACATTGATAATTAGAATTTTAGGGATGAAATTACATATTATATGAAATTTTATGAGTCATCTATGTTATTTTCCCAATAAAAAATAGGAACCAAACTTGAGTTGGCGGTTTAAACTTAGAATTGTTTTTACTTGGTGATATGAGTAAAGGAACCTAAGTCATCTTGTCTATTTCAGACGCGTGTAATTTTCATTATTTAATCACTAAGCCCATCTCAAAGGACTTCACTTATTCAAGTCCAATTTCAAAAAGTTGTGTGAGTGTATAATAGTAATTCAATCTACCGTACGTAGTGAGTTTATAATAATGCATTATATCCATATTTTACGGGAAATTCAATACTTAAAACTCTCCTTTTTCATTTCAAAAAGTGCTCTAAGGATATTTAACGAATTCTTCTTGTTGAAATTTTTGGATATTTCATGTTATGCTTAGTTGTACGATTAGAAAGAAGGGACAAGATGGAGTGTAAGACAATGAAAATTTCATTATATTTGTTTGGCCATAAAGAAATTGCGAGACTGTGATGAAATGAGATATTCAATGAATTTCATATAGGAGATAGGATATGCTTCCGTTTTTCTACAATTATTGTATTACATTTATTATATGATTGAATTTTGAAATAATAAACACAATAAACAAAATTATCATGAATCATGATTAATAATGTAAAAGCATTATAATCAATAGTATTAATTTTATGATGATTTGATATAAGATTTATGAATTAGCCAATAAATTCATACTTTGATAATTAATAAATTTATGTATGATTACCAACCAATATCCTTCGTATACTTTTAATTCATATTTAATTCTTGATTAATGTTTTGTTGCGAGTAAAAGGGCGGGAAGGCTCGACTAGTGCTAGGGACTCATTCTAGGTCTCATCATAAGTATCTCTCACCCACTACAAGATGATCTAGACTATTATTTTATAATGTATGTGATAGCCGAATCATAAAAAAATTGCTTACTCTATTAATTATTATACTAATCACTAATTGCATTTTAAAATAGGTGAGAAGAATGATTATTCCTTCCGGTGATGGGATACCCATGCCATCTCATTACACAACCTCTCCATCTCACGCTTTTTCTTCATGACGTGGAAGATCTTTTCTTTTAGATGAAGAAGGTATCATTCCTTGAGATATACTTAATAACTTCCGTGTGGCCTGTCTCTCTCAAATCTTAGTTTCTTTAATTCAACTTGGACACATAATAAA
This sequence comes from Eucalyptus cloeziana, assembly GCA_014182715.1. NCBI lineage: Eukaryota > Viridiplantae > Streptophyta > Magnoliopsida > Myrtales > Myrtaceae > Eucalyptus > Eucalyptus cloeziana. Next base: position 22,942,562 of record CM024643.1, on the reverse strand, counting down.
TGCATCCATCTCCATATATGGAGAACGCGCGATTGTATGACGTGCATGGGAGGGCATGATGTCACCATGGCCGATCCCCATATATTGAACTAATGGTTGGATAGCTCGCTAATTTCGAATTTTAGGGATCTGAGTGGTATTAAGTAGTGTTTCGCCGGTTTTGGATCCCACAATAAAATATCTTTCATCAAGTGTTGTATTTTGATTTTTATTAGAGGAGACTTAGGTTCTGTACTAGTATTGCATAGAGAGGATCAAATGTCAATGGAGATATATATTATATGGTTCCAAACTCATTTTGACGTACTAATGAAAGTCCATTAAAATCAAAGTGGTTTGTATAATATCAAAGCTGATTCGACAACACTGGATATTAACAATAGTACTCGAAAAGCACTGCTTTCAATTGAATTCAAGGATACAAAATTGGAACCTAATCGACGACGTTGGACAGTGGAAATAACACTTAGTAGATATTGCTTCTAGATGAATATGAGGACACAATGTTGGAATCTAATCGATGACATTGGACGATGGAAATAGTGGGGAGAATTACCAAATAAGTCCTAAACCTATTGCAATTGTGCCAATTCAGTCATAAACTTTTTTTTTTTGGCCAATTTAGTCATAAACCTTTTATAATTGTGCCAATTCAGTCCATCTGGCCAAAATTGGCTGGCCGACGTTGATGCGGATGCCGGCGAGGGACAGTCGGCTGGGTGCGAACGCTGATGTGGCAATTTTTAAATAATTTTTTTTGAATTTTTAAATATATATTTTTGAATTTTGGCTGGGCCTTGCCAAGCTAAGGCGAGGGTTGACCTCGCTAGTGGTCAGCAAGGCTGCCGTCGCCATTGCCACCCCCGCCCTCGCCGCCTCACCCGTCCCCCTAATCATCGGCACGATCTCCCCCTCCGAGCTCAAGCGGACCTCCTCGGTCATGATTGTTGCCAAGCCCTTGTTCCAGTGCCTTTGGACCGACGAGAATGAGATCAAGCTCCTCCATGGGTTCCTCGACTAGACCATGCAGCGTGGTGGGGCGCCCTCTAGCGGCCACCACGACATGGTCACATTCTATGACCATATCAAGTGCAAGCTCTAGCTTGATTTCAACAAGAACTAGCTTGTTGAGAAGCTCCACCGGCTTAAGAAGAAGTACCGGAATGTGCTTAGTAGGATGAGCTCCGACAAGGACTTCTCTTTCATGAGCCCCCATGACCAGGCCACCTTCAAGGTTGTCGCGGCCCTCGCTGGCCACTGGTGAGGTCGACCCTCGCCTTGGCTGGGCGAGGCCCTACTGGGTTTGGCGAGGCTCGACCTCGCCAGTGGCCGATGAGGTTGACCTCGCCGGTCCTTGCCTTCGGTCGGCGGGGGCGATCCTCCCAGTGGCTGGCGAGGCTAACCTCGCCGGCCCTCGCCTCTGGCCCGCGTCGGTTGGCTAGAGGAATGAGAGGGTGGGAAAAAAAAAATAAAAGAATAAAAAAATTTTAAAAAAATTTTAAAAATTCGAAAAAAAAAATTAAAAATTTACCCCATTAGCATTCGCCAACCGATTGTCCCCCACCGGCATCCACTTAGTATCGACCGGCCAATTTTGGTCGAATGGACTGAATTGTCATAATTATAATAGGTTTATGACTAACTTGGCCAAAAAAAAAGTTTAGGATTGAATTGGCACAATTACAATAGGTTTAAGACTTTTTGGTAATTCTCCCCCTAGTAAACACTACTCCTAAGTGGATATGATGACATAATGTCGAAATCTAATTGATGATGTTGAACAGTAGAAATAACACCTAGTAAATACTACTCTTAGATGGATATGAGGATATAACATCAAAATCTAATCAACGACGTTAGACGATAAGACATAATTGGAATCTAATCAACAACACTACTCAGGATATAGATACTCGTCGGAATTAAATCTACGACGAGAATAAGAAACTATAGCTAAGCTAAACTATGCTAAGATAACTAAATGGTAAGATAAAGGGATTTGTGTTGTGTTCGGTGGGCTCTCTATTAGATTGCCCATGACATTTATAGGCCAATTTGGCACTTGTTAGTGGTTGTTGTTGTTGCTTTCTCCTAAAGAGTCATTCCATGTTCTTTGCTAAATCACTTTATCCATATCTTATTGCCTTCTAACTCATTCAATGATGTTCGCATGACTTATTGAGCAAGCACTAATTGCTCCTTTGATTTTGGTGCCTTTTTAAGTATCAACTGTTCCTACCCAAATTTGGCCATCGATTCCATCCAAATTCTATGTCTTCAAGAGAGTCTCTTGGTTTGGACACGTGGTAAAATTGCTTAAGTCTATCGAAATCTAGCTCAAGGGCGCTTCAAATCCTTAGTCATCCTTCATTTTCATGATTAACATGGGCTGCGTTGATGTAAATCATAGCTCGCTCGTGACGACGAGAATGATTTCAAATGCTTTCATCTCTCGTGATCAGCATGTGATAGCAGAGGTATTTTTGAGTGTCAACAAGTTGTTATATTTCAAATTGAATATCTCATCTTATCGCCCCTCGTCTTTTTTTTTTTTTTTTTTTTTTTAAATCATAAAGTAGAGATTGTTGTCTTGCAGCAGCAGCACGTGGAAGGTTCTTGCACGCTCACATTCCCTCTTTCCATTAGCGCAGGCCCATTCGGTTTGGGGGAAAGAGAGCACTTTCCAAAAGATTCAAAGCCATGATGAAACGCGAGCACCAGCTATTGTTGCTTGATAATGGCGAGCGCTATTTCTCAATCTCTCATCACGACCCTCCATTCGATGGATTCCTCTCCATCACGATGAACGGCTGCGATGAGACTGGGTTTGGCGATGACGTGGTCCGACAATATTTTAATCGAACTTTGGGTGGCGTCCATCGCACGGAAGATCGGCCTTGTGCAAGACTCAAATTAGCGGATAACGTAAACGTGCAATGTCTTCCAAAGTTAGGCCGTGATCAAGGACAAGAGGCGATCGATTTGAGTATTATATCAATGCGACTTAACAGGAGAAATGGCATGTCGAGCTTTAGAAAAGAATAAGATTTGATGGTTTTCATTTTATCTGGTTAAGTTTGTATTGGTTTGGACATCTGAATTTTTACCTGATTATGCAGATAAGTCATCTTTAACTTGCTCGATTTATCTAATTAAGTCATTCTTTGAATCGTGATTAGGAACGCTCTTGACTATCGATGTGGGATTGTTAATGGGGTGTAAAATGGGTGTGTGGTGCTCATATAGGTCCAAACAAGCACTAAATCAGAAAACACAAGCTAGAAAAAAAGAAAACTAGAGAGAGAGAGAGAGAGAGAGAGAGAGAGAGTACATGGCCAATGTGTCGTTGATGGTGATCGATAAAAGGACCTAGTTGCTAAAGCTAGAGAAAGTTAGCGCACCTAATTGTACCGTGACAAAAATGCTTGAAGACCAAATTACACCAATCACGATTAATCACCGGACTAAAATTATATATAACCTATACTCATCGGTCTTTCTCATGTTTGTTGGTGATTCGGATTGACAGGGGACACAAAGCTTTCTTTTGGCCTCTATGTAGAATTGGTAGATAATCCATCTTTTATTTATTTTTTATTCGAAAGTAGGTAATCTATCCAATATCGACAATCTTACAAATCAATAAGACAGCTTCCGTCTACCATAAGTCTCATCCCCACATTGGGAAAAATCGACATTGATTGGCAACTTCCACATATAAAAACTCACCTGTGATGGCACAAATTCCAAAATTATTTTTGCATCGAATCTCAAAGTTCACAGGAGTTACAGCTAAAAAACGACGTGACATGACGACCTAAGCAATGGGTGAGCAAAATTACGTCACCCGACGCATCGAAAGTCTCCAAGAAAGAGGAGCAAAAGACACGCGGGCAAGTAAAAATCGCTGGGCATCCCTTTCGTAAGGACCCGCATCACATTCATGGCTCTTCTTTTCTCTTTCGATTCGATGCATCGGTTCCCAAATCTGTTTTTTAATGATGCCATTCTCACTTTGTGTGCCGGGGCGAGGCCGGTACTAGAGCCGCCTAACGCCTTGCCGGGGGCATTTTCTTGCAGGGGAGAAAATTCGTCCTCATTGGCGACGATAATTCTCGATTTATTTTCAGACTTCGATCCTGATTCTTTATAGAGCCTGGGAATAAAATCACACATTCTCCATCTCTCTAATCTTTAGTAATTGTGGTGTCGGTCGTCGAAGGGTTACATAAACTCAGGGCAGCCGAGAAAACGATGGAGAACTTTTTTTTTTTTCCATGAACAGGGCCAGCAACGTGATGTGTCAAACGCAGGTTACAGAGAGAGAGAGAGAGAGAGAGGAGTCGAATATGACGTGACCAAATCGATGCTTTTTCATGGCACACATGAAATCGAAGATAAGATATTCTAGTCCTGGTGAACTCGATGGCCTTACGAGAAGTCGGCAGAGGAAAAAGCGAAAACAGAGGACGAGTTAAAAAGTCTGGTAAAAGCGATGATGTCGGGCAAAATTGATATTGATATTCCGTCTCCCAGTCGCCCATATCCACGTCGAAGCACTTCTCACTTCCGTCGCGTAAAGAGGCTTCGGTCCTCCGTCCTCCCCCACTTGCCCGACCCCGCTTGCCATTTCCATCTTCCTCCGTCTTCGCCCTCCACCTGCGATCTTCGGTGGGTCGACGTTGGATTCCCGGGCTCTTCCCGGATGCACGTGCAGTCCTCGCCGCCGCCTCCTCCACTGATTGATATGCCAACAGGGCAGCCGCCCGACAGGAATCTGGGCGGCTTCGGGTTTTCCTCGGCTCATGGTCTGTCGTCGATTCCTGCTCGATAGCCGCAAGAAAGAGGTCGAATTCGCTTCTGGGTCTTGATTGCTTCCCTCGAAGGCAAGGTCTTTACCTTCCTCACCGGTCATCAAGAGTTCAAGAAAACCGGGGGTGTCGTTCTTGCTTCGGGGGGTGGCTTTTTTCTCGGGATGTCTGGATTGGCGTCTTTCTTGAGCGTCGTCCTCTGCTGCGATTGACGTTTCTTGACTCTGTGCCGATTCGGAGCGATGGGTATGAAGTGGGTCGGCTCTTAGCGCATCATCCCAAAACACGTTTTTTGATGAGGTTTTTGTTTTGCAAACTCCATTGCCCTCCTTTCGTATGCTTCTGCAAGCCCTCTTCTCACATCTACGCTCCCGAACCGTTGAAATTGGAGGATGCCCCCCGTGTCCCTCCGCCGGCAGTCTCGGTGCCTGATGGCTCTGATCAGTCGTGTGGAGCGACCGCTGAGGTCGGAGATGATGCGGCTTTAGATGAGAACGGCGGAGAGACTGTTATAGTCGTCACCAAGAGCTGCCTCAAGAAGAAGAAGGTGGGTTTCGAAGGACACCGTGCTGAGAAGAAGCAAGTGCAATGGGTGGACTTGTTAGGGAAGGAGCTTGCTGAGGTTAAGGAGTTCGAATCTAGGTGGGTAAATTGTTCTCTTTCTGCTTCCTCCTTGTTGATTAATTCCTTTGATCTTTTCGATTCCTTTGCATTTTATTTTCTGTAGAGTTCTATTCCTGACTATAGTCTGATGACATGAAATTGTATTGATTTTAGCTTTGGTTTTGCTAATTTGATGGTCAACTTGATCTAGTGGTTGAGGAACATTTGGGGGAAAAGTGAATGAAATGTTGACATTGAGATTTAATGTTCCGCTTTATGCTCTTTCCATGAGAAAAGCCACATAGGATCACAGCCTGCGGGACAGTAAAAGGTTCCGTATTTAGGCTCATCATTGGGATTGAGTGTTTGGAGAATTTGTTCTGAGAAGTGTTTGTCTCCCCTGAACCGTCCCACTCGTCCCACTGGTCTCGAATCACCAGTAGATATTAAAACCTGTTTGAATGCATATTGGGAGTGTCTGCTCTCACGTTAGAATTCGTTTTAGAAGCTTGCAATGTCCTTGCATTTTAGTTGTCTATGGCGAAGCAAGAGCTGCAAAGTGTGGTGATTTTGGGTGCCAATGGGTGGGTGTGCCTTTGTTAAAAATCTACTTGATGTTAGAAAAAGAGGAATGATTGAGTTAGTCAATAGCAACAGAGAATAATCCTTTCTGCTGTCTGACGTAGGAGGCACAGAAATTGCTCATGATTGTGAGAAAATTAAGGCCAAATAGAATTTGGACCTGCTGCAAAAAGTGGCATAATTGAGAATGAAAAGAACAGTTCAGCTCAGCACAATTATTATTTTTCTGAGTATCGCTAGTTGTCTGCTGGAAATTGAATGGACTGTGCAGGTGTATAAGACAGCCAGCCTCATGGTTGAAAAGGAATGGCTAGTGTGATTTGCATCAGGAGATAGAGAAACTAATAGCAGAGAAAGTCAACTCTACTCATGGACTTAGCGCATCTTTTTTGTCAAACCTTTTGATTTTGTCTAAAACCTATGAAACTATGTGTAGATAAATTAGCTGATCATGCTAGCACCGAAGGAGGTAGTTTGGTCCAGTATACCTTAATTTGGTCGATGCAAGCAGATAGATAAATAACACATTGTCTCAAATCAGAAGGGGCATGATTGACTTTTAGAAAATCATTAAGATATCGATTTGGTTTTGTCTTTTAAATACCGTGTGCAAGAGTGCATGTTGATTAAAAACTTAAGCTGGATTTTCTATTATATCGAGTTGTCTGTGCAAGAATGAGCTGGCCATTTATTGCAGCTTCCTTCAGTTACGTGTATGTTGGAGTAGTTTTGGAACATATGAATCCATGTGCCATGAGTTTTTCTGATTAACTCTTGAGTGAGAGGATAAGAACCATAATTTTTTAGTTGAGAGCAGAAGTGCATCAACGTGACTGACAACATTTGTAGGCTTCAAGAGCTGGCTTTTCAAGGATTTCATTTACCCTTTTAATTGGAGAGAAGAGTTCCAAGAAATAAAATAACGTGTTGACTATATTCTGTGTATGCAATGCGTGCATGCGCTGTGTTGTATTTGTGTGTGTGCGCGTGTTGAGAGTTAATGTTGGATCTTTCAAACGGGTATTCCATTTCTGGTTCGGTTTATAAGTTTGCCTGACTCTGCTTCTTTCTTTTTCCTTGTATTGACAGTGAATTGGAAGAATATTATGGAGGTGATGGACACAATCTCTGTGTCATTCTTTGAGACCTGTTCTGTCTCTGGCGCTTGTATGAAGCAACCGTTCTGACGATGGGACGCTCGTAGATCGTCGTCGTACGTCTCTCTTGAACTCTAGAAGACGTTTCTTCTTTCTGGAGTTGGTGGTATCTGGAGAATCGTTGGGTCTCTCTATGTATAGATATTGCTGCTCTGTTCTCAATGCAAGACTCATTCCATACGATTTTTATTCAAATAAAAATGCGTCAAATATTCTTTTCTTGCTCTTTTTTTTCTGTCTTTTTTGCATGGTCTCTCTCTCTCTCTCTCTCTCTCTCTCTCTCTCTCTGAGTAGCTTTGAGAAGAAATCGTTGAAACAATGGACATCCAAATTCAGGCTCACCTGATTATGCAAGAGACTCCAATCATGTTCACGTTAAATGTACCCTTAACTATTCAACCCGTGGATTGTCATCATCAAAGAAGATTCATAAGGTTGATTTACCTTGTAACATGGCCACATCAAACCCGACATTCTATATTCAACTAAGGATCCGTTTGTGGAAAGAAAACTGTTTTTGGGGATCGTTATCTGAAATTCTGCTGTTTGGATGATGGAAAAATCGATTTATGAAAAATAGTTTATGTGAACTTAAACTAACAAATTTAGATTGGGATAAAACAACTTCCCCTCTTGGTAAGCATGTCAAAATGGATCAACTTAAATGTGAAATTTGAGTTTAAGTGGGCTTTAAAATTAAAAGCCCTAAGAAGATGGATTTAATAGATCTGTTATAAACCCATCTTCAATACGCAGTTACACATGTCAAAATGAGTCATATACTCACGTCTTAATCCATATAAGATGGGTTAAGTTATTATATGAGTTGGTTATATTCGATAAATGAGTCATGAATGGGTTTATACGTAATATGAGTGTTAAATGGTCATAAATGGGTTCACAACTAACTCACATTCAATCTATCTTTATGACTTTCTTTTCATTTTCTCTGGCCCTCACTTGATATCGTGCTTCGCACTTTCATCTCAGTTTGTATAGGAGTTTTCCTAAATTTGGATTAAATATAAAAGTGTTTTAGTTATATGAGTTGGATTGGGCATGAGTAATTAAATTTATATTATATATAAATGGGTCAAAACGAGTTAAATGTGTCTATTTGAGTTGGACTACTTTCGACTCAGCGCAAACCTAATTCTGACCCACCCGTTTAATATGCCTACCTACAAAAAAACGCACTTAGCCCCCTCGAGTCTTGAAGCGTTCTCGCTTAGTCGCCCACTTCGTTCCTCTCGTCTCGCCTTTGCTCCCTATTAAATTGTAGCGATGGTGACATGCCGGTCTCCATCCTTGTTGAGCTCTCTTCCTTCTCGGCGTCACTACCTATCTCCGGCGTCTCCGCTGCCCATCTCTGCTGGCCCTCCGAAAATCTGATCATTGAACTTTACTCCTTTTTAAAATTTCTGATCGTTGTTTTGGCTTGGTCAAATTTAGGGAGATTGATCTTTAGTTTCCAACGCCTTTCAAATTTTAGATTGGTCTTTTGTTGGAGTAGACATAAGGGAACAGGTGAAGGGACGAGATAGACTGAGTGAGGAGGATAGTCTCTTCTCTCCAACTTTTATTGCTATTGTTATGTATAGTCTCGAGATACCAAAAAAATTTCCATAGAAAAAGGAATAGGTTGCAGACAAAGTGTATGTACATGGATGATGATGAATTTGGAGATGACTAAGTTGTGGGCTATTACTCAAGGGCTGGTGGTGGTGCAGCTTGCTGTTTGTAGGGGTTATTGTTGTTAGTCTCCATATTGAATCGCGATAGAACATTTTTACTTGCATTAATGATGATTTCAGAATGATCATTTCTTTGCAAATTAGATTTCTCTTCCTTGCTGTATATATTTATGTTTATGAGATTGATGAACGTTCATGCTCTCTCATTTGGGTAAGATCCTTTGTGTTTCCAGTTGATGTTGTTCCTCTATTCTATCCAATGCTGAATAATTTCTAGTGAATTGAAAGAATTTGGAATCATTTCTTGGAAGACAAATGGTCATATTTGGACCATTCTCATACATTGTCGAACACTTGTGTGAACCCTCTGCTTCAGATAAACCTGTTCTGACAGAGAAGAACAAGAACAAGAAAGTGGAAGATCCGAGTTTCCATCTGGCGCTTGGTTGATGACTATTGGGAAAATTAGGATCTTTTTCCACGAAGTATCTTCTTTATTTTTGCCTCAATGGCTGATTAGTGATCATATATTCTTTTTTCCTATTTGGTTTCTAATCAATTTTGGGCACCTCCGAATAGCGATCTTGGTGGGACATGAATTGGCCCTTTCTCAAGTCCTCGTCCCTTGATTGGTTCCACGTTTCAAGTATTTCAAAGTCATTATCAGGGTAAACTAGCGATATAGGGATTGAGATACCAAAGTGTAGGAATCTAAAATTGCTAAAATTGTTACTAAATGGTAGATTTGCCTATGTGAAATTATCATGGTCGTACCATTGGATGTGAATTGGAGGAAAATCTGAATTATCTCACGCCCAACTCAAGCAAAATTAACATATCAATGAATCTTAAGTTCTCGAGTTTGGGGAATGACTAGAATTCTTGAACTCGTGATCAACGAAGATCCATTATCCTTTGTCTGACCTTTTGACCCCCAAGTTCCCTTGCCCACTCGTTAGGCTGATACGATGAGTTGTCCGTATCACATAAAGAGCTAAAAGTGAATTAAATGAGTGGATATGTACTTTCCAATGTTAGGTTAAACATGGATTTTTTTAGTAATATGAGTTGGGACGAATATGAGTTGGATCGGTCGTGTATGAGTCACTAAAATTACATTGTACATAAATGAGTTAAATGGGTTACTTTGGATAAGAAAATTTTCGATTTGAATCCACTCACCTATTTGATTGACCTACCTACTAATAAGAAGGAAATCACTTTTCCTAAGTCATCAAATAAATAAAATCTAACAATTTTCTTTAAGATTGATTTTCATGGAAAATATTCGATAAATTTTTAGTGAAACTAAATTAATAATACAATGATTCAAAGATTAGTTTCACTCCAGAAAAAAAAAAGAAAAAAAAAACCCTACGAGTTCTGACACTAGCCTACCTGCGTTTCCTATTTCGCAATATGATCATGATGGAAGGGTTCATCATCCTCTTCAACAAAGGCAGCAAGTATTCCCAAATTTCGCTCACGGTCCAACTCGAAGGCCTCTTATCGAGGATCCCTTTTGGGATTCGGTGCTTCACAAACTTGATCCGAAGCAATGTTAAGAGGTTTCAGAGTTTGAAGTCTTAGACGATGAAGCCATTGAAGGGCAAGGAGGAGAAGGAAATATTGCGTCGACCTTGGCGTGAATCTCTAATTATCAAATTACTAGGTCAAATTGTTTGATGCAACTTATTTTGTAAGAAACTTTCGCAGATTTGGTCCCCAAAAGGAGCTATAGTTGTGATTGGTTTCGGTAATGATTTTTTCATTGAAATATGTTCCCTGCCAGAGGATTATCAGTATTTGCTGGAAATCATTAAAGCTTCATCTCTGAATAACTCGATGTTAAGTGGATTATGCACTTATCTAGTTTTTATCGGATGGGATCCTTTACTTTTTGCATGGATTAAACTAAATACTGATGGGGCTTTTGAGGGCAATCCATGACTTGTTGATGCAAAGGGTTTATTCAGAAACAAAGAGAGTGACTAGCTTGATGGGTTTCCAATAAGATTATTATTGAGATCGACTCTAAAGCCATCATTAAACTTGTTAGTCTAGAGCTTATGATTGATAATGCTAGCAAAGAAGATTTTTTCGCTCTCACCATGAGTTTAAAGTGCAATATAACTATTGGGAAGGAAATCGCTCCGTTAATTGGTTTGTTAATCTGAAATTCGATAAGCGCTTGGATACTAATTTCTTTTCATTACTTCCTAGAAAGTTACTTCATGTTTTATTAGGTGATAATTTACATGGTTAGAATTTTATATTCGACTTTAACTGTGACATTTAGGTTCTCGCTTAACAAAACCAAGCACCTTTGAGTACTAAGTTTGTCATCGTATTACGCCACTATCGCGCCACCTTGTCATGTCGCCTCTTAACGCCACCAACAGCCACCGTGTCCCGCCATGACACCGCCGTGCCACCTACTGCGCCACCGCCTCGAACCGAACGCGCAGGCCACCAAGCACCCTCCGGACTTCAGCCGCTCCCCCATGGGCTTACCACAAGACTGGAATCACTTGGCCCCGAGAGAGACCATGCCCATGAAGAGCCCAAACAGTCAGCCCAAGTCACAACCGCTTCTCCCTTGAACGGACAGCACATTCCTTGCGCTGTCAAAAGGGCAAATAAGAATTACCACAGGCCAAGACACGTTCTGCACTAGGCGTCCCCTCCTCATGTTGCCGTCAAATGGAAAATTTGACCAAGAGATTACAGAGGGCGGTGAAGAGTGAAGACCAAGTGTAAAAAGATCGGCCCTTCACTGAAGTTGCATTCAACTGCCGACTCGACATCATTGTCTTCTTCTTCGTTTTTCATTAGAATGTCCATCGTTCCGCCGTGCCAAAGCCGTTCAGCTCAGCCAGCAGCTCACGTAGTCCCTCCGTTGCCCGTGTTGTTGCCTCAAAGCGTCTCGGGCAGCCAGAGGACAGCACCAAATTCGGGACCTTTCCGAGACCTTCCTGAGCCGCACAACCACATCGCTTAGGACTCCAGCAACTGATTTACTGCCTGTTTATGCTACGTAGGTTAACTTCCATACATCGAGGTTGATTTCCTTGAGTTTTAATCACCTCGATCGATTTCGTGCTTAATTATGTTCGTCGATGGTTTCGGGATATACATGTTGACACATTGCTTAGGCTTTGGCTTTGGCTTTGGCTTGATTAAGAAACAACAAAGACGATAAATTTGACTAAATTAAATCAATAAGCTTTTTTTTTTTGGAAGACCTGAGGTAAATCCGGTGTGACGCTAGCGGAGGACCCACCACCCCGACGTTACACTTAAGATACCAAGCGTCTCAACTGGATTTCGAATCCCCACTTTTGGAGAAGGATCAATGGAGCCCTTATCCAGCGGAGCCACCACGGCCGGTGGTGTCTAAGTCAATAAGTTGATATCTACTAAACAAAAGAAATGTTCATTTCTTTATGGACTTGAAAGGTACAGCTCACCGTATTTTACGGGTCAGCTATATTTGTAGGTGTTCATACAGTTAGACCTCTTCTAAACCTCACCCTCAAGTCAATTCGATGATTGCCTGGGAATAAACATGTTCAGACCAGGCCTCTCAGTATCAGCATACCAATGCGTGGAAGACATATAATTCAACAACCACAGAAATAAGCATTCCGTCATCCCTGAAGTTTTTCACGTTTAAATTCACCAAAACATCGCTTATCTTTTAGTTCTATTTTTTTAGTTGTTTTCGTTCCTCGTGTTTTGAATTGAAATTTCCTAGAGCTTTTTCTTCCTGTTAAAGTTTTGTTTGTTTCATGAAATAATCAGTAAATGACAAATATTTTCATTATCGATAATAATTTACATAGAAATATTTTTATTAACGATGAAGATATTTTTCGCTCATTCATTTTTAGAGAACTATTTCCCAAATCATTCATTTTCTATGAATACATTCCAAGATTCTCTTTTGCATTGGAAAGATCCACTACTTCCATAAGTGCGCCGGCTGCTCATTAATGAATTATTTAGTAAGAAAAAGATTCTCTTCTGCATTGGAAAGATCCACTACTTCCATAAGCAGGCCGGCTGCTCATCAATGAATTATTAAGTAAGAAACACGTGAAAGTTTGAGCATAAAAGCGGATGTTCCTTTCATATTATGTAAAGGTACCCAGTACCGTCATCTCAAATTGATGAATAAGTCCAGTCTATCTATATAAGGCCTCACAGACTAATATAATATATATATATATATATATATATATGTATATATAACGAAGCCTTTCCACATGTCTCACCTTTGCGTTGGTATAAGTCAAAGTTTTGTTGGCGTAAGCCCAAAAAGTCTTCAACAACAGTTCCAGAGACATCTGCCGACGGTGTTTGTCCGTCAGGAGCTGTTCTTTTCTTTTCTTTTATTTCCTTTTATGTTACATCGGAATTGCACCTTGTTTTTTCACGTTGGGCTCTTCGAGCTGTAAAGGTGGTAGGAAGAGAAAATGTGATGGCCTTTCTGGAATTATAATACTGAAATTGCAGTGTTTTTGTTCGCATGCATCAAGCTTGTGATTTGAACTGAGAAGTCACTCTTACAACATGACTTTAATGTTGCTTTACCTCTAGGTTGTGATTTTGCTCATTTTCGACATTGAATATGGATAGGATATTCTGAATATGGATAGGATATTCTATGTTAGCACCGACAAATCAACACATGGCACTTACCTATACAGGTTTCTAATAAAGTTACAATTTTGGTCCTTATACTTTTAAGAATGGAATGGTTCATTTTAGTTCAGGTACTTTATTTAGTTATAAATCTTATTTGGTTATAAATGCAGTCATCAAATTGTAAGTTCATTTCTTTCGTCCCATCTTGATCATAATTTTTTTAAAAAATGTCAATCTGAAACAACTATTAATTTTGATTTATACATTTACAAGTGTTGATGGCCTCATTAAAATTAATTCCGTCATATGCAATAATCTTACATCCAAGTTTTCAATATAGATCAACATAGAGGTATCTAGAACTAATTTTAGACAAAAAAGAAGATTTTAAAATAATTTAACCACAGATTTAACTTGTTATTTATAGATAAATTATTTGACAAAGTTCATAAGAAACATTCAATTATAGCATCATCAACATTTCCATATCGAAAATTCTATCAACATCATTGGAAGGATATTCATGAAGAAGTATTTAGGGAGGTAAAGTCTTTCTTTAACTCAGGAACACTTAACCTTGAGCTGAATCACACCTATATCACCCTTATACCGAAAATACACAATCCAAAGAGGTTGGAACAATTTCGACCTATCAGCCTTTGTAATTTTGCATAGAAAATCATCTCAAAGATCATGGCGAATAGATTAAAACAGTGGCTGCTTGACTTTATAGCAATGGAGCAAAGTGCTTTTGTAAGTGGGAGACAAATACAAGATAATATACTAATAGTGCAGGAAGTGCTTCATCAGCTACGTATCCGAAAACGGAAAAAGAAATTTCATGTAGTGTTGAAGGTAGATATGAAGAAAGCATATGATCGTGTGGGTTTCCGTGATACTTGGGTCTCTTGGGTCATGGAATGTGTATCTACAGTATCATTCAGTGTTAAAGTAAATGGCGAACCTTCAGCCTCTTTTAAGCCCACTCGCGGGATAAGACAAGGTGACCCCCTCTCTCCATACCTATTTATTATTGTGGCAAATGTTCTATTTATGATGCTGAAAAAAGAAATGGAGAATGACAACATTAAGGGAATTAAACTGAATAGATTTTGTCCCTCACCATCTCATCTACTATTTGCAGATGATTTAATCTTATTCTTGGAAGGAAAATTGGTCGAATGTCAAAATGTAGCAATGATCCTAAATCAATATTGCATTGTGTTTGAACAATCTATAAATTTGAACAAATTAGGGATGCTCTTTAGTAAAGACTGTCCAAGAGAACTGAGGAGTAACTTGACTAAAGAAATGAGAATACCAGAGCTGGGAAAGACAGGGAAATATCTTGAAATACCTTCCGATTGGGGTGGATCTAAAAAGCAAATGTTCGATTGGATTCTTGTAAGAGTTAACATGAAACTTGAGGGCTGGAAAGAGAACTTTTTATCTAAGGTAGGGAAAGAAATTCTTCTCAAAACTATGGTGCAAGCTCTACCGCAATATGCTATGTCCATTTTTAAAATCCCCTTATCCATTTGCCGAGCCATTGAAAGGAAAATAGCATCTTTCTGGTGGAAAAATAATGAGAACAAGGCAGGTTTGCATTGGAAAAATTGGGACACTCTTAAATCAAGAAAGGATGAAGGTGGGCTAGGCTTCTGAGATCTAATTAAATTCAACGAGGCATTATTGGGTCGGCAAGCTTGGAGGTTAATTCAGAATCCGAATTCTCTTTGGAGTCAAATTTTCAAAGGATTATACTTTCCGCACACGGATGCATTACATGCAGAGAAATGCTCAAGACCATCTTGGGGTTGGCAAAGTCTAATCTTGGGAAAAAATGCTATAAATCATTCATCACAGTGAGTGGTTGGAAATGGCGAAAAAATCAGCATTAGGAATGATCAATGGTTACCAAGAGGTTCAATTGGAGGACCTGCAAACAGAGATGATCCATCATAGGTTTTGGAACTTATAAACAGAGACTCTGCTACTTGGAAGGAAGATAGAGTACGAGAACTTTTCGACCACGAAATGTGTAACGAAATTCTAGCTATCCACCTTAACCCCCAATTTCCGGAGGACAAATTGGTATGGAAGCCAACCAAAACAGGTCAATTCACAGTCAAGACTACATATAACAAGCTAAAGGCACAAGGAGAAAGTTAGCAACAAAACAATGCATCATTGTCCTATCAAGTACCACGATCATTGTGGAATAGAATATGGTATGCCCAAATTCAGCCCAAAGTTAGTTTCTTCCTTTGGCAAATTTGTCAAAACGCTTTAGCAACAAAGGAGAATTTGTATCGTAGACATATTATACTTGAGGCCACATGCACAATCTGCAACAAATATCTAGAATCAGCCGAGCATCTTTTCCTCCTTTGTCCATGGACGAACCAAATCTGGGAGGGCGCTAGAGTGACAATACAAAAAGATGGTCATGGAATAACTCGAATAGAGGAATGGCTGGCCAATTTTCAACATACCTCAGTTACTTTCGAGCGACTCGCCCTCTTACTGTGGCAGACCTGGAAATCTCGCAACGATTGGTGTTTCAGAGCTAAATCGTTGAGTCCTCAGCACATCATCACCTTAGCAATAGCCATGGAAGAAAACTTTAACAGGTGGGTGGGAAAATAGAGCAAAAAAGAACAGATGCAGACCTCCCCACCTCAGATTTGGATGCCTCCAGTGCAAAACTTGCCTCAGACCTCGATTCCTTCAACGCATGGCTTGTCGCAGACCTGGAATCCTCTGTTGCAAGGCTCGCCTCAGAGAGGGCCTCTTCTGACGCACAGCCCGACTTGGATAGGGATGTCTACGCCGCTTGGCTTGCCTTGGATCGGGACGCATCCAACGCACAGATCGCCTCAGATCAAGACGCTTTCGCCGCATAGCTCGCTTCGCATTGGGACTACTTCGACGCATGGCTCGCCTCAGATCTGCACCTCTCCGACGCACAGCTCGCCTCAGATCTGGACTCCTTCGGTGCACGGTGTGCTTAAGATCAACGTGGATGGTTCCTTTCTTCAAGAAATAGGGGAAATGGCCGTGGCTTGCGTCTACCGAGACAGCAGAGGCGTCCTTGTCGATGGACTAGCGTGCACAGTCAGAGTTTCTTCAGCAATCCAGGCGGAAGCACAAGCTGTGTTACAAACCCTAAAGTATTTTGAAGGGAAAGAAGAACAGGAGATGCAGTTGGAGTTAGACAACTTGGAATTGGCGAAGGCTTTGGTGGAAAGTACACCGCAGGTCAACTGGGAAATAGATGTGTTGATATGTGAAGCGCGGGCACGTGTTAAAACTTTTCCAAATCTAAAAATAATCCATTGCCGAAGAGAAAACAACAAATTGGCAGATTGGGTTGTTAAGGCCCACCGGAGAAAGGTCCTTCCAACTAATTGGGTTTGTTATCCCCCTCCTTGTCTTTTGGACTTGTTATGTTCTGAAGCTCCTGCTTCTACTATCCAAACTTTTACTTGAATGGAAATGCTACAATCTATTTTTTGACCAAAAAAAAAAATCTCCATATCATATCGATTGTAAAGACTTGCATATGATGACATTTGTCTTAATAAGACTTTCAATTAGATTAGGCATGCTTGTAATTGTCGGGTTTTTTTTTTTTTGGTTGAAACCTTTATCTCTTTTTGGCTTTTTCCTTGTCTTTTTCAGATTTTATTCTCAAAATTTTGGAAAATAATGTTGGATTTTTTAATGCCATGTACGATGCCACAAGGGATGATATGTCATCAATCTTATTTGAGTGGTTTTATAATGTCGTTGAATCTTTTATGGCCCACCCGCTTTCTAAGTTTAGGTGTTTCCGGGGTTTATTTCTATATATAACATGAAGGGTAGCAAGCATGAACGTTGTGAGAGGTTTGATGACTACAGAGGAAGGTGTTTTCGACATGAATTGGGTAATGTGTCAGAAAAAGAAGATGAAAATTTCGACAGAGGCAGAAGAAGAATGAAGAAGCAATTGTCTTCTTTTTCATTGATATGATTTCTGTACATGTTTCATGTATTTAATTACTAAGAGGAAAATTAATAAAGGAAATTGAATATTTGCCTATCTTTTCCTATCCTAAAATATACTTGATTTCCTATCAGTACAGATTACAAAATCATATCTTCCAACACTCCCCCTCAAGCTGGTGGTTTGTATATGTCCAAGACGCCTAGCTTGTTTAGAAGATATGTATGTTGTCTTTGACAAAGAGGTTTAGTAAATATATCAGCAGGCTGCTCCGAAGTCCTGATTTCTCTTGTCTCGACAATTCCTTCTTGAATCTTTTCTCGAGTAAGATGACAATTGACTTCTATATGCTTCGTCCTCTCATGCAATACAGGATTTGCTGCAAGCTTGAGTGTCAAATCATTATCACAGAAGAGTAGAGTCGGTCCTTTAACCGGAGCTCCAAGATCCAGAAGTAAACCCCTTAACCAGACTATTTCACAAACAGTCTTGGCCATAGATCGGTATTTAGCTTCAGCTGAAGATAAAGATACAGTAGACTGCTTCTTTGTCTTCCATGAAAGTAATGATTCCCCAAATTTGATGTAGAAACCGGTAATAGACCTCTTGCTAATAGGACATGTAGCATAATCTGCATCGCAATAGGCCGTCATTTCCATGTTGCACTTTCAAGAAAGAAGCATTCCCAAACCTGGACAAGTCTTCAAGTATCTCATAATCTTCAAGGCTGCGTTCATGTGAGACTGCTTCGGATTGTGCATAAACTGACAAGGGTCTGTACTGCATAGCAAATGTCTGGCCTAGTCATATTGAGATATATCAATTTTCCTACGAGTCTCTGATATCCTGAGGGATCTTGTAACAACGGATCATCAGAAGAGGAGGATACACCAGTGTCATAGCCGACGGAAGTCAGTTTAGCATTTTGTTCGATAGGAATGACTGATGGTCTATAGCCTGATAATCTTGCTTATGATATTATCTCCATCACAAATTTCCGCTGGCTTAATGAGATTCCCTGATCTGAACGAGCTATCTCAATCCCAAGAAAATACTTAGGTGGCCCTAAGTCTTTGATATGAAAAGTCGAATGCAGATACTCTTTAAGTTTCTCTACAACAGAATCATCATTCCCCATGATAAGAATGTCATCAACATAGATCATCAAGTAAATAGATGACATACCTTTTGTCCAGGTGAATAAGGCATAGTCATACTTGGATGGATTGAACCCAACGGCCAAGAGTGCACTGGTGAACTTAGCGTACCATTGTCTGGAAGCTTGTTTCAATTCATAAAGAGATTTGCGGAGACGACATACCTTCGACTCCCCCTGTCTCCATAATCCTGGTGGAAGCTCCATGTATATTTCTTCATCTAGATCGCCATGCAGGAAGGCATTATGGACATCCATTTGGTGTAATGGCCAGTCATGAAAAGCAGCAATAGACAGAAAAGTACAAACCGTGACATCCTTTGCGACGGGGGAAAAAGTTTCATGATAGTCGAAACCTTCTTGCTGGGTGAAGCCTTTTGCCACCAACCAGGCTTTGTATCTTTCCATAGAACCATCTGCTCTGTATTTTATCTTATATACCCACTTACATCCAATAGGTTTGCGATGATCAGGCAATGATACAACATCCCAAGTGTGATTGTCTATCAATGCATGTAATTCAGATTCCATGGCCTTTTGCCAATGAGGATCATCTTTAGCCTCATTATAACTAGAAGGTTCTCGATCTTCAGAAATATGGCTTATGCAACATAGATGTTCTGGCGACAATCTATCAAAGGAGACATAAGATGAGATAAGGTAACGAGTACCTGATGATCTTGAAAAACCGCATATATAATCTTTCGTCCAGGTTGGTGGTTGAGTGACTCGATGAGAACGCCGCTATGGCTCCTGTGATGTGATGGATAATTCTTCAGTATTTGTTGTTTTTGAAGTATTCTCCAACTGTGCTAGCTTTTCATGCAATGATCCTTCTATATGAGGCTGCTCAATGGAATCTTCAGCAGTATTCGCAAGGGGTGTTGAAGGCAAGATATCAATTTCTCTTGGAGGAGAAGGAATAATGAATGCTCCTCCGTAAGATGAATCTTCTTCCAACAAGAATTGCCGATTTGTCTTTTCTTCTTCAAATAAAGATGTTAATGAAAAAAGGAAAAACATCTTCATGAAACACAACATCCCTGCTGACAAAGAAATCTCTTGTAGATGGTGCATAAAGCCGATATCCCTTTTGCAAAGTTGGATAGCCTATGAAAATGCATTGAGTAGCTCGTGGCGCCATCTTATCTCTATGGCCCATTGTAGTGACATAGCACAGACACCCAAAGACTCTGAGATGAGTCAGATCCGGCTTTCTCCCATATAATAACTCAAAAGGTGTCTTTCCCTTTAGAATGCGTGACGGCATGCGGTTGATTAGATATGCCACAATAACCACACAATCTCCCCAAAATTTTTCAGGGATAGAAGCTTGGAATTTAAGTGCATGTGCCACTTCTAAAAGATGGCTATGCTTTCTCTCAACAACTCCATTCTACTGGGTGTATAAATACAATAACTCTCATGCAATATCCCATTTACAGAGAACAAGGAAGCACATTTAGCATTAAAAAATTCTTTTCCATTATCAATACGTATTCGACGGATTGGTTTTTGAAATTGAGTTTTGGATAAGGAAAGAAATGTCTTTAAATGAGAAAAGACCTGATTTTTTGATCGCAAGAGGAAAATCCATGTAGCACGAGTGTAGTCATCCACAATTGTGAGAAAGAACCTAGACCCATCATGATTTAAAGTATGATAGGGCCCCCAAACATCAGCATAAATAAGTGAAAAAATATCATTTGCTCGAGAAGTGCTATTCTGGAAAGGAGTACGTGTTTGCTTAGCCATGGGACAAATGGGACATTTAGGATAAGGAAATGATGCATTGTGGCCCAATCGTTTATGATTAAGGAAATTAATGCCATTGGCAGTAGCATTACATAGGGATTTATTGAATTCAACAGGAGATGAATTAAAAAGATGCGGAAAATCCAACCAAAAATATAGTCCCTAGTTGACTCTACCCAAGCCCATCGGTTTGCCAGTCGAAAGGGCCTGAAAGAAATATTTATCATAATGGAAAAGAACGTGAGATGAATTTTCTTCACAGGCTCGAACAACTGAGATTAGATTGAAATGGAAATTGGGTACGTAGAGCACATTTTTAAGAGTAACAAGAGAACTAAGCTTTATAGTCCCAGTCATGGCAACTTTGGTGGTATTTCCATTTGGAAGTTGTATTGATATAGGAAAAGATAATTTTGTAATGTCTGAAAGAAAATCCCTATCACAAACTATGTGATCACTAGCATATGAATCAATAATCCATGCATCCTTTGAAATTGAGTTCACCAAACAATAGGATGTACCTGTGAAGCTGCCTCTTTTATCAGAGGGATCCAATTTCTTCAAGGTTTCCATTAGCTCGTGATATTGTTCATGGGTAATTGATTTTCCCATTGGCTGACCCGACACCTGAAAAACTGAGGAGAATTTCCCATTTTCTTTTTCTCCTGGCTTTCCATGCAATTTCCAGCATTTCTCAATTGTATGGTGCGGGCGCTTACAATAATCACAGTACATTTTACCTTTTCCTCTTGGCCCATTATTTTTTGTATTTGAAGTGGGCCGCACGGTAGATTGGAAAGCCTGGGCCGAAATAGGCCTATATGAGCCATCGAGTCCTCCAAAAGATGGGCCTCGCGAGCCGTCCAGCCCATTAGTGTTGGGCGATCACGAGCCATCCGATCCGATTAAGTAGCTACCACGTGAGCCGTCAGATGGATTTAAATAGACAACACGTGAGCCGTCGGATGCAGCGGAGAGGATGCCGCGCGAGCCGTTCGATCTAGTCGACCCTTGGAATAAGCATGGTCCGTCCGATTGTTGGTGGGAGTGATCTCCACCGTCCATGCCTCTCCTTAAAAGGGATCTAGGGTTTTCGTTTTCGAAAAACAACCCTAGATCCGCCTCTCTCCTCCCCTTGCCCCTCTGTGATGAGCAGAAATGGCTCTTGGCTGCTAGAGCAATTTCGTCTCCTCCCTTGCCGTGGTCCGCCATTCTCTGTTGGCTCTCCTCCTGTATGGCGAGTAGGTAGATACAGCCGAGACTTGGCAGAGGCTCCATGGTCAGTATTTGGGATTGGAATGATAGGTATGCCTCGTTGAGGATGAGGAGGAATCTCGTCGCCTTCTCCCTTTCTCGCATTTGCTTGTATTGTTGTTGGATATGATCGGGCCAGTCAAATTTTTCCTCGGTTCCCTCTAACTCATTCCACAGACTCGAAAGCTCGTTGTACACTATCGCGATGCTCATGTTCCCTTGTTTCAGATCTGAAATTTGTTGTGTGAGATAAAATTTTTTAACCTGGTTGAGTTTTCCGTACATCTCCCTTATATTTTCCCACATCTTCTTTGGATCCTCCGTTGAGGGAAGCCCGGCCGCGACTTCGGGCGTGATGCAGTTTCCAATCCAGGTTCTTATCAGTTGATTGCATCTCCTCCAGAGCCGTGCCATTCTCTTGTCAGATGGAATCGGAAACGATCCGTTGATGAAAACTTCTTTGTCTTTCGTTATAAGTGCCCGCCGGAATTCGCGCGACCAATTTGAATAATTGTCTGTACCTGTTAATTGCTGACTATGATCTTCAGTTCTGGTCCGTCACCGTTTGTTGTATACAATGGATCACTGGGTTCCAGCCGGCCATTGGTAGCGAGAATCTGATACGGGAAGAAACTCGGTGTAGGAGTCGGGTAGGGATTTGTTCCCTGACTCGAACTGCCGAAGCCGAATCCGTAATCTGTAATCCGCATTTTGAAACCCTGGATAGGGATTCGTTCCCTGACCCGGTACAGTCGACCTGCTCGTCTGCTTCGAGCCGATGGTAGGGTTTGCCCTATCACTGGTTGGTGGACCTCCATCAGCTCGCACGTTGCTGTGGTAGCCAGGCGATGATGTGTTGGGGATAGACCCATGATACCATGGATACGGCATCCATTGGTAGGGGTGGCCCGTGAATGGTTGCCTTGCAATTGCCTGAGCCTGTTGTTGCCACTGCACGTGCGGATGTTGGCCTTGGATCTGCCTTTGCTGTTCTGATGCAGGGACTACAGCGGACGAATCTCGGTCTCCCAAGGCTTGTATCGAAGCCTCTGTTGCAGATTGGTCGACGGGAGTGGAGGTAAGATCTTGTGGTGTAGACATGTTGACAATAAAATTGATTTCTTTGCTAACTCCTTTTTGCAGATAAGGTTCCTTCTGGCAATCAGGGATTTTGATTCCTTTGGCAACACTGTTCTGGGACTTGGAGTTTGTTTATGAGGTAATCGGAGCGGAAGCAAATTAGTTCAGAACTAGAGATGGCTCTGATACCATGTTAGAAAAAGAAGATGAAAATTTCGACAGAGGCAAAAGAAGAACGAAGAAGCAATTGTCTTCTTTTTCATTGATATGATTTCTGTACATGTTTCATGTATTTAATTACAAAGAGGAAAATTAATAAAGGAAATTGAATATTTGCCTATCTTTTCCTATCCTAAAATATACTTGATTTCCTATCAGTACAGATTACAAAAATATATCTTCCAACATAATGGAGACGGGGATGCGACCGCTAGTGAGCTCCTCCAAGCTCAAGCCCTCATATGGAACCACACATATAGCTTCATCAAATCAGTGTGCCTAAAGTGGGCCATTGAACTAGCCATACACGTAATCCATCACCATGGCCGACCCATGACCCTCTGGGAACTCGTCTCCGCGCTCCATGTTCAACCGACCGAAGCTCACTGCATCCGTCGCCTCATGCGCATTCTCGTCCACTCCAGCTTGTTCGAGCTGTGGGACCTTGAAGAAGCAGATGGCCAAACGGGTTATGTGCTCACCTGCGTGTCCCGGCTCCTCGTAAAGGACAACGCCTTGAGTGCAGCACCCTTTGCGCTGCTCGCGCTGAGACCTTTACCCAAGAGCCAGTGGCAAGATCTGAGCGCGTGGTTGAGGGATGGAGAAGATGTCCATCCAACAACATATGAGATGGCACACGGCGTGCCTGCTTGGGACGCGCGGCGCAGTCCTGAGGCCAGCAGCTTGTTCAACGAGGCGATGGCGAGCGACTCGAGTCTAATAGCGAGGGTGGTGGTGGATACATGTGGAGGAGTGTTCGAGGGGCTGAGCTTGGTGGTCGACGTTGGAGGCGGGACCGGGGCGATGGGTAAGGCCATCACGGAGGCGTTCCCGTACTTGGAGTGCACGGTGTTGGATCAGCCACACGTGGTGGATGGTTTGGTGGGAAGTGAGAGGCTGAAGTTTGTCGGAGGCGACATGTTTGTGGAGATACCCCCGGCGGATGCAGTCATTCTCAAGGTAATGACTATGCCTCTATGTTGTATCTCTAGTGATATAGGTTGTCCATGGTTGATAATTTGATTTTTACAATATACATATCTTGACTTTGGATTTCTTTACATTCACTTTGAATATAAATATAGAGAGTAAAATATTTATTAATTTCTTGTTGATCATCTTGTCGTCGTAAATTAGATTTTGTCTATATTTTTATGTGTTGTCCAAACACACATGTGCATTTCTTTCATGGAATATTTATGCAAAATTTTGAGATTAAAGTGGCCATTGAATTTGCTTAATCAAAATTACAGAGGAAGACAACTAAATTTGGTTAGATGTTTGCATATCATGAATTTATGTATGGGCAACTCTTACATGAACTATAATCGTGACAGTACTCCATTTTAGTGCAAATCTTGGTAACCTACACAAAAGAGTGAAACTCTTCCTACGGACGTTATATTGTTTTTACATTACCTTTCCAATAAGAACCCTAACCTCCAACCGATTGTCCAAAACTCACGCGAATACAGTGGATATTGCACGACTGGAGCGACGAAAAATGCATCGAGATACTGAATCGATGCAGAGAAGCGGTGTCGGGTCAAGGCAAGGTCGGGAAGGTCATTATGATAGATATGGTAGTTGGCAGTCAAACAGAAGATCATGGATCCACCGAAACGCAACTCTTCTTTGATATGTTGATGATGGTGACTTACAATGCGAAAGAAAGGGATGAAAAGGAGTGGGCAAAGCTGTTTGCTGATGCTGGCTTTAGCGGTTATGAGATCGTCTCTCACCTGGGACTTCGATCTCTTATTGAGATTTATCCTTGATTGTACTTCTGCTTATTTGATTTGCTTGGTTAATCTTTGTTCTACTTTTTGCTATTAATTGGCAATTGAATGTATTGGAACTTATACTAATGTTATAATTTAGTCTACGTATTTTAGTATTGAATAATTGAGTGACGCTTCCAAGTTGGGTTCCTTCATCTCTTTCTTCATCGACGACAACAATACTTTATTTGTAGAATCATACCTTACTGAAAAAGATTTTTTTTTTAGGTTGTACTAGTTCAATAATTAAGATAGAAGGCATGCATCATTATCAGGGTTTCGTAGTTTTATTGTGGTAGGATGTTTCCTAAGGAAAATCCATTACAGAGCAATTAGGGAGCTACAACAATTAACACATTAGAAAGGCTCTTTAAACTCCGAAGCATTTTCAGATGGACTTACCATTTTAGGGACGGTCGATTGTACTAGTAACCAATAAAATTAGCTTCAGCAGGGGCAATGAGTAGTCCATTTGAAAGTCTGTATTCAATCTATATTCTTCTCTTAAAGTTTTGAACGCCGATCATCGAAGTCTTAATTTAATGTTGAGTACAATAAAGAGTGGCTCAACAAAAAATTTATGAATAATTAATGAGAAGATATCACAATATCATTGAATTTTATGTTCTTTTTTAATTAAGGTCTTTTCAGAGGATTTTTTACTAATAATTCACTCATGCAAAAAAAGCTCGTTGGTGTAGGATTTCTTTCAAAGCTTGCACAAAATCTGAGGCGATGTCATGTGGATGTTTAAATGGGTAATTGGTGGGAATGGGTGAATCGCGTCCACGATGCCCTATGATATTATCATAAGAATTTTATACTTGCAAAAAAAGGTTCGATTTGGAATCATAACTACTACCTAGCAAGTTCATTTCTGTCGCTTCATCATGATGCCAGTGAGAGTAGAGTTGAGGTTTTCCTATGCCATGACACAATCAAACTTATCATATATGAATCTATAGAGGTATGGATATCTGGAGTGTCAAAATTTGGTATAAGGGAATATTTAAATACCAAGAGTTCAGAATTGTACACTTAAATAACAAAATTGAAGCAAAATGGATCGGTTAAATGTCAATGACAAGAAATTTTAGCCCAAATGCCGACGTGGTATTTCGTTTTGTACGTTGATGTGCTAGTAAGTTGAAAATGACATCGTTTTGTCTCGTATTTGAATTTTAGTCTAAAAATTAATTAAATTAAATTTTAAACTAAATTATTTTTAAAAAAAGAGGAGATTGTAGAACGGTGAGGGTTGTGCAAATCCTTGCCCCCACCTCCCTAACGTCGCTTGGAAGGGCCAATGAGGGGGTGGGGGAGAGGGTTGGCCAAGGTTGCCAGGTTGCCGGGCCTTGGCCAAAGGCCGACGACCTTAGCCGACCAGTAGAGAGGGCCCAACAAGTGGCAACCTTTGGCTTGACTAGGTGAGGGATGGTGACCCTCACCCTAGATCTAGGCGAGGGCTTGCAAGCCCTTGCCACTGGTCGACCAGGGTCCTCGGCCCCTAGCTAGGGCTTGACGACCCCGACCAATCCTCCCATTATTGTCAGCCCTTCCTAGTGATGGTAGGGAGGCGGCAGCAAGGGCTTGCTAAGCCCTCGCTGTTCCGTAATCTCTCCCTTTTTTTTTTTTTTAGTTTTTAATTTAGTTTTAAATTTAATTTAATTAATATTTATATTAAAATTCAAATAAGAGGCAAAATAACATCATTTTTTGGCTTTTCTTTGCTACCTTAGTTTTCCAATGAGCCACATAGGCGACTAATATTGTTTGAAATAAGTCATGTCGGATTTCTGGCACCTTTCGCTATAATTAATGCTGGATATTGAAGAGTACCTTGGTTTGAGCTTAATTGACATGAGTCGTGGACAAATCCGAGGTCATGCTGATTTTCAGGTCTATTCATTGTACATTAAATTTTTCTAATTTTGTGTAGGTTACCAATTTGATAGGGCTTTCTCATGAAAGTTGTGCATTTTGGCTTATTCTATGACATACTTAAATTTCAAATTTTTTAGACTTTGTATGTGCAAAATATATTTCAAAAACTATGCGGGTCCGAAATTGTTTTTATAAGCCGTTCCTAACCTTTGCTCGGTTTCCATTTCTACAGGATTTTTGATAAACAATTTGGATTAGTGTCCTTCACGAAAGTTTTAGACTACATCTCAAAATATAATGTGGAATTTTTTCATGATTTTTGGAGTTCATTTAGACATCCAAAATGCAATTTCCTGAACCTGTTACGATCTGGCTTTGTCCCTTGTTTTGATCCGAATTTCAGAAAATTATTGGGACCGTTTAAAAAGGACCCAATTAGCAAGCTGGGCACTAGTTCAACGCTGGCCCGTTTGAAAAGGACCCAATTAGCAAGCTGCTTAGCTCGGCCACTGATCTAGAACACTAAATTTAATATCTCTGGACTGTCGCTCCATGCGTCATTGATGAGGAAAGATGCCGTACAAGGTATGGCGAACATCATCATCTTCTCTCAGGAATTTTCTGACTTTCGATTGGATTTACAGACAAGTCAAAAGCTTGGACACTCAACAGAGCAAAATCTTTAATGCCCAAAACAAGTGACGAGGCTTTCAAAGAGTTCATTTGGCTTTGCCCTATGCTCAATTCTTGCCTAAACACCCATGGGAAAATTACCAAAAAAGTTCTAAACCTATTGCAATTGTCCTAAACCCAATTAGCAAGCTGCTTAACTCGGCCACTGACCTAGAACAGTAAATTTAATATCTCTGGACTGTCGCTCCATGTGCCATTGATAAGGAAAGATGCCATGCAAGGTATGATGAACATCATCATGCTTCTCTCAGGAATTTTCTGACTTTCGACTGGATTTACAGACAAGTCAAAGCTTGGACACTCAACAGAGCAAAATCTTTAATGCCCAAAACAAGTGACAAGGCTTTCAAAGAGTTCATTTGGCTTTGCCCTTTGCTCAATTCTTGCCTAAACACTAATGGTAAAATTATCAAAAATGTCCTAAACCTATTGCAATTGTGCCAATTCAGTCATAAACTTATTTTTTTGACCAATTGAGTCATAAACCTTTTACAATATTCCCAATTAGTCCATCCAACCAAAATTCAGCGCTGGTCGGTGCCGACGACCTTTTTTTTTAATAATATTTTATTTTTTTGAAATATTTTAGTAATTTTTTTAATCTTTGTTCCTTTTTTTCTCTTTTGTTTTTTTTTTTTTCCCTTCTCCCTCAACCTCCTTCCTCCTCTTCTCTCCTCCCTCATTCCTTTGGCTCCGGTGACTGGCTAGAGGGGAGGGCTGGCTGGATTGAGGTGGCTAGGCTAGCTCACCTTGCCGTCGCTGGGTGAGGACAAGCTCACCTAGCCACTGGCGGGGCGAGCCCTCGCTAGTCGGCGAGCTCGCGCCCAACAACAGTGGGGCGAAACCCTGTCGGATCTGGAGAGGCGATTCGGTGGGCTCGCGCCTAGTGATGGTGGGGTCAGCCCTTGTTAGATTTGGCGAGGGCTCACCTTGCCTGGCGACTGCGAAGCAAGCCCTCGCTAGATTCGGCGAGGGGGGCTCGCCGTCGCGTCTAGCAAGGCCCTTCTCGCCGAATCTGGTGAGGGTTTGCCTTGCGCGGTGATTGTGAGGCAAGCTCGCGCCCAGCGATGGCGGGGCGAGGCGCAAGGCGAGCCCTCGCCAGATTTGGCAGGGGCTCACCCCATCGTTATTGGGCGTGAGCTCGTCGACTAGCGAGGCGAGCCTGCCAGATCGCCCTAGTCCAGCGATTGGCTAGCTTGGCCGGTCGCCGGAGCCAAAGGAAGGAGGAGGGAGGAGGAAGGAAGAAGTAAGAGGGACAAGGAAAAAAAATGAGATAAAAAAGGAAAAAAATGAGATAAAAGAATTAATATGATTTTCAAAAAATAAAATATTATTATAAAAAGGTTACCGGCGCCGGCTTGCTACCAAGTTAGTGCCAGTCGGTTAATTTTGGTCGGATGGACTGATCGAGAATCATTGTAAAAGGTTTAAGATTCAGTTGGTAAAAAAAATAAGTTTATGATTGAACTGGCACAATTATAATAGATTTATAATTTTTTTAGTAATTTTTCCAAGTGTTGACGGGCATTAGTGATTTGGACTGATGTGTAGCGAATCTTAGAAAAATCAGTCCAAATAAAAGTAGAGTCTTCCTTGGAAAAGTCCCCTTTGATCGGGGTTGGGGTTAATTCCAAAAAAAAGCTCCAACTTGAAGTCGATGGACAAATCTGGCCCAAACTTTTTTTTGTCTCGTAAACAAGCACCACTTTAGGTCGAGTGACAAATCTGGCCCAAACTTTTTTTTTGTCACGTAAAAAAGCACCAACTTTAGGTCGAGTGACAATTCTAGCCCAATTTTTTTTTTTTCATTTTGAAAAAGAATCACCAACTTTCACTTACATTTTAAATCTGGCCCCCCTTAACTTAGATTCATTGATTGTCCTGCACTTGTTGGCTAACACCATCCATTGTCTTATTGTTTGAGCCACAGCTCGAAGAATAACGGTGAAACTATGTCATCTCCTATACTTCACTAGCAAGTAAAAAAATCTCAAGATTGAATTTCTCTGGCTAGACTTTATCGTTTTTTCGTAATATGAAGCTATAGATCACCGCCCATCAAGAGAAACCATGGATGAGATCCACCAACCTCACGGCTAGAACCTTTTCTCTTGAAATAAGTTTAACTTCAAATAGAAAGTTAATGGTAGGGGTTAGATTTTGGATATGAGTGAAAGTTTGTGATTTTTTATGAGACAAAAAAAAAAAATTGGGGCAAGAATTGTCACTTAACCTGAAGTTTGTGCTTTTTTACGAGACAAAAAAAAGTTTGGGCCAAATTTGTCTTTCGACCTAAAGTTTGTGCTTTTTCATGAGACAAAAAATTTTTTTGGCCAGATTTGTCAATAGACCTAAAGTTGATGCTTTTTTTATGGAATTAGCCCTCGGGAATTGCACCATATAAACCACCGCTTGGGAGCTTCACTTGCCATCAAGACAAGTCGTGATGCTTCTTCAGCATTACACTCTTGCGGCTTTCGTATTTTTCTTTGTCCTCTTCCTTTATTTGATCGAGAAACTCTTCAAGTTGAGCGCGCGCGCGAATCCTCGTCTCCCTCCAGGAAGCCTAGGATGGCCACTCATCGGCGAGACTCTGGAGTTCCTCCGGGCAGGATGGCTAGGAGAGCCCGAACGGTTCATCAGGGAGAGGATGGACAGGCATGATGCGAGGGTCTTCAAGACATCCCTGCTCGGGGAGCCGATGGCCGTCTTCTGTGGGACAGCGGGGCACAAGTTCTTGTTCGGCAACGAGAACAAAGCCGTCAAGTTCTGGTGGCCGAGAACGGTGCAGAAGCTGTTCCGGTCAAGCATGGTCAACACGGCAGGTGAGGATGCCAAGTCCCTGAAGAGGATGCTCATGAACTTTTTCCATCCTGAGGCGCTCAAGAGGTACATAGAGAGGATGGACATGATCACCCAACACCATCTTGACACGCACTTGGAAGGAAGAGACGAAGTGCGACTCTATCCGATGCTTAAGGTCTACACTATCGAATTGGCCTGTCGCATCTTCACCAGCACTGATGACCCTACACGAGTTTCAAACCTGGCCGCTTTATTCGACGTGTTCATAAATGGAGTCGTGAGTTTGCCTATAAGTTTCCCCGGAACGGCATTCCACCGTTCAACCAGGGCTGCCGATCGAATCCGGGAAGAGATTCGGTCGATTATAATGGAGAGAAAATTAGCTCTGTGGGAAGAAAAGGCGACGCCTGACCAAGATCTCTTGTCCTTCTTGCTCACTTCTGCAGATGCTAACGGACGGTTCTTGAGCGAGATGGAGATCATCGACAACATACTCCTAATATTATTCGCTGGCCATGACACTACAAGATCCGCCATCACGCTGCTCATGAAGTATCTGGGTGATTATCCCGAAGTCTATGAAAAGATTTGCAAAGGTTATAAGCTTTAAAACACATCTGCAAGGCCTTTTTTGGGTGAAATTACAATTATTGACAACGTTTTAATCTGTTGCAAGCGATTTTAAGCACTGAGTCATCTTTGGTCCCTTCATGTTCAAGCAGAGCACGATGATATTGCAAAATCGAAAGAACTGGCGTGGTTGCAGTGGAAGGATGTGCAGAAGATGAGGTACTCCACGAATGTGGTTGCAGAAGTTTTGAGGCTGATGCCACCAGTGATCGGTGGGTTCCGAGAGGCCCTGGTCGATTTCACATACGCCGGTTATACAATTCCTAAAGGATGGAAGGTACTCTCGAAATTATCCTCTCGTAACTTTGTAGGAGCAGTAATAGAAGAAAGATTTTGAAGAGAACTGAGCTATATGAATTTTTCCGATGATATAAGCTGATCAACTCTGTCAGGTCAAACGAGCATAAAAAACTTCAATTTTGAAATTATGAGACTACGGTTTAACTGACTGGTGCATCTTTCACTGCGTGTGCTAGCTATATTGGTCTTCCGGCTCCACACATAAAGATCCAGTTCTTTACCCGAATCCTGAAAAGTTTGATGCATCGAGATTTGAAGGATCAGGGTTGAATTCTTTCTCGTACGTCCCGTTTGGAGGGGGGCCAAGGATGTGCTTGGGGCATGAATTTGCCAGGATTCATATCCTTATATTTCTTCACAATATGGTGACAAGATTCAAGTGGAATTTGGCGATCCCGGATGAAGCAATTGGTTATGACCCCATGCTTTCACCACAACAGGGGCTTCCACTCCGTCTTCTGCCACGCAGACTCTGAAACAGATGCTGAGTCTATCATCTTCAATTGCTAGTGAGCCTCTAATCTAGTTACTGAACTCCGAGACATATCATCTGAATTTTTAAGATGTAGGTCGTCTTCTTGGGCTGATATAAGCTTGAATATGTGCATCGATAAGGGTCAATATTACACTGACTCATGCTATACCATCATTTCATATCAAGAAACTGTGTTCTTTACACTTCCCGGTAAGGTATGTGCAGAGTTATGATCTCCAAGCTCTCCGTAATGAATAAGTTCTGGTCAGCTAGAGAAGGTTAATTATTGTTTGTCCTTTTATATGGCGCGAAGATTAAAATACATATGTTTTCTCTTCCTTTTGCAGAGCTTTATGTTCTTCAAATCGATCGTTTTCCTACTCTCACCGCCATTACTGGTCTTCGCTCAGAGCCCTGCTCCTCCTCATGGTGGTTTATCCCTTAAAATTGCCCAACAAGGACGCCTGGACTCGACCTCGAGCTGGTTCAAAGTGTAAGACCGAGTAGTTGACAAAACAGCATATGAACTATAATGACTACCGTTTCTGATATTGCTGTTAGGTGAACCTAATGTGTTATCAATAATTTATGTCAGAAAGAATATTCTCTGATTTGCGACAAGTTGGCAGGTCTCACATTGTAATCCATAATATCTAAATGCGTTGTACCATTTACTTCAGTAAATGCCACGCCTGAGGCTTCCTAAAAATTCAGAACCATATCACCCGCTCTATAGTAAACTCATGCATGTCCAAGCTAATCATGCGTGCATAAGCTGCAAGGGATCCAACTAATGTGCAACCTTAATTACATGTATCGTCATGCAAAAGTAGGTTGTCCGCAAAGTGAACACAACTTGCCTTGTGTTTTTGTCCTTACTACTTCGACAACTGAACTTGCCAACAAGGAATTACCGACCTTGATATCTCTGTTTTCACTTTTAGAAGAAGGTGTTGGGATATAATACGCGGAGATGATAGGATCTTGCAATTTACGTCAACGCGAAATCACAAGAGAAATAAATGAGAAATAATAAGAACACCAGAAATTTACGTGGTTCGGTCCAAGTATCAGTACTTACGTTCACGGGGAGAGCCAGCAGCAAATAATCCACTATAATCGGAGAATCAGAGTTTACAATCATTCACACGCTCGAGTGTTTCTCACACCTAGATTTAACCCTAAATCCAAAGTGTTTATAAATAGACAACTCACTTGGATATAAACTCCAGCACAAAATTACCGCGCGTTTAAGCTCAAACGAAACGCTCCACATACGTAAATCTTTGAGTTCCTTTGGAAAGCATCGCGTGGCTTGCGTGGACGTGCAGCTCCTTTCTGTTATGCTTTCGTAGGGCTTCGGCCGCTTCTTTTTATAAACCGCTTCACGCACGCCAAAGAAGGAAATCGTGTGCCCAAAGGTCAAATCTTTGAACCCCCCTTCTTTCTGTTTCACGTGCAAATTCCTTTCTTTTGTTTGCATGGCCGAACGAGAAAATATTGGGTGGATTTAACACTCCACGTAGGTGAAATGTACCACCATAGAAAAGTCGACACGTGGCAAATTTGGGCCCACCTGTCAGCGCCCTGTCTCTCCGTTAACTTCGTCTCTCTCCCATTTACTCTTTCTCCTCCCCTCCGTTTCTGCCCACAACTCTCTCTCCCCCTCTTCTCTCTCCACTTCTCTTTTCTTTCCTCCATCAGGGGAAACATGGGCTTTGGCGGTGGCAGAGGTGGCGGAGGTGGCGGAGGCACCGGCAGCGCCGCTGGCGGTTTTTTAACCTCATCCTTAGCCGTGTGAGCAATAGTCTCATACCTCATCCTCGGCTTCCGATCATTTCCAGCTGCCTGTGCTCGTGGCAGGGAAGGCGGGGGCGGTGGGGGCGGCGGAGGCACAGATGGCGGAGGCGTGACTGGAACTTCCATTTCCTCGATTGTAGCATTACGATCACCACTATCTTCGGTGACCATACGCTTGGTCTTGAACTTCTTCTCTTCTTCGTCTTCTACTTCTCCGTTCCTTCTTCTCCTGGAATAGACCGGTTCCGTCCTGAAGCCCTGACCCGCGACAAGATGGGTATTGTCGTAGAATCTTTGCCGCCCTTCGCTGTAATCCCACGGCGAGTATTGCGCCCTCAAATCCGGGTATGAGATGCTGGTTCTCATCCGGCCAGATGAACTGCCGGAGAACCCATATTCGCTCCCCTCGGAGTTCCGACGGTCGTAGCTGTTGTGCCACTTGTACGACGTCCCCGGGTTCGACGATGACGACTTCTGGGAGTCCGACGTCGGGTACGACCCCACCGACCCCCGTCCCCGCTGTTGTTGGATTTGCCGAGGAACCCGCAGACGATGGCGAAGAGGACGAGGATGAGGTCACGTCCGTAGTGGCGGGCAAGGGTGTCGCGGCGCTCGGGGCAGCAGCGGTGGTGGCATGCTGGGAAAAACAACGGCGTCAGGAGCGGCTCGTCGAGGCGGTGGGAAGTAGCGGCGTTGGGAATGGGGGATACTCGGTCGAAGATGAGCGAAGAAGAAGACTTCCTCCCTCGCTTTCTTTTCTTCTTTCCCACCCCCTCTCTCTCTCTCTCTCTCTCTCTCTCTCTCTCTCTGCTTTTCTTGTCTTTTCCCTTGCGTGTGTCAGACTAACGAGGGAAATTTTCTCGAAAAAAGAGAAGTAAGAGAGAAGAGGGGGGAGAGAGAGTTGTGGGCAGAAACGGAGGGGAGGAGGGAGAGTAAATGGGAGAGAGACGGAGTTAACGGAGAGCTAGGGTGCTAACAGGTGGGCCCAAATTTGCCACGTGTCAACTTTTGTATGGTAGTACATTTCGCCTACGTGGAGTGTTAAACCCACCCAATATTTTCTCATGGCCGAACAAGAAATCCAGGCGTGAAATCGTGTGTGTGCCCAAAAGTCAAAGGTCTTGACTTTTGGGCCCCACCTGCATAACAATTTCGGCAAGCTTCCGTGGGTAAGAAAGAAATTCATATCTTCCTTTTATTTCCTCTTTTTCGTAATCCTTTGTGCAGTCCCACGATCAAATAGTAAAATATTTTATCCAAGCGAATCATGTTTTGTAAACCCTCAAACTCGAGACATAATTTAACAATTACTGCCCATTTATGCTACGTAGGTTAATTTTTGTACGTCGAGATTGATTTCCTTGAGTTTTAGTCACCTCGATCGATTTCGTGCTTAATTATGTTCGTCGATAGTTTCGGGATATACATGTTGCAAGGAGTGTTAATAATTTAGTACATTGAGCATATTAATATATTGTTGGAATGCTGGATATTGAAGGGTGCCTTGATTTGAGCTTAATTGACATGAGTCGTGGATAAATCTGAGGTCATGCTGATTTTCAGGTCTATTCACCGTACATTGAATTTTGCTAATTTTGTGTAGATCTTTGTGGTACCAATTTGATAGGGCTTTCTCATGAAAGTTGTGCATTTGGGCTTATTCTGTGCATTTGGGTTTATTCTATGACATACTTAAATTTCAAATTTTTTAGATTTTGTATGTGCAAAATATATTTCCAAAACTATGTGGGTCCAAAATTGTTTTTATAAGCCGTTCCTAACCTTTGCTCGGTTTTCATTCTCTACATAATTTTTTATAAACAATTTGGACTAGTGTTCCTCATGAAAGTTTTAGATCACATCTCAAAATATAATGTGAAATTTTTCAATGATTTTTGGAGTTCATTTAGACATCCAAAATGCGATTTCTTGAACCTGTTACGATCTAGCTTTGTGCCCTATTTTGATCCGAATTTCATAAAATTATTGGGACCATACAAGCTAAACTAGACCTTGAGTTCTTCATGAAAAATGTTGCTCGAAGTCTCATCCACGTCATGTTAAAGTTCAGTTTTTTTTTTTTTTTTTTTTTTTTTTTTTTTTTTTTTTTTCGAATTGATTTAATTGGCAAATGCCCTTTAATTCTATCAATGGGCTAGCTGCCCTTAGTATGTAGATTTTGGATAAACTTTCATTTCGTAACCCACCTTTTGAATTGGTATTGCAGACTAAATGTTTGTATCACTTTTCTAGTTTACCAAAGATAGTTGATGGGGATATTGAACTACTCTCGTGCATTTTAGTCAGTGGATTTCCTATTTAAATTGAATTATGGAATTGCTGTATTATGAGATGAGTGTGTGATTTAGGAATGCCATTGGTCCTTGGGATGACGATGCCTCGGGTGGTAGTAGGGATGCCTAGAACGGTAATTGGGTTTCTCTGGATACCTGGAGGATGTAACACGGTTCCCCCAGATGTCCTTACGATACTGGATGGGTGCGAGATGCCTGGGGGTAAGGGGGTTTTTCGGAAGATGATGGCGGTCAATTCACAGTAAAGATGATCAATTGCAATTTATTTAAGTTCTATTGGGTTATTATTTTAGTGGAAAACATTCTATTGGGTTATTATTTTTAGAGGAAATGTTTTCCATTTGTTATCTTGTTTTTGAAAAAGGTTCTCAAGTAAGTTGATTTTAAAGCGATTTCTATATTTTATAGCTAAACTCTTGCATGTGTTCTTATTGACATATGTTGTGTAGATTGGCTATAGTTTGCTTGTTGAGCTTTGTGCTCACTTGTGGTTGATCATTATTTCTCAAATTAGTAGCATTTTGGAAAGACTAGGCCAAGATTTTGGACATACTATGGGTGGGAGACATATGTGTAGCATCTAGGTTAGGATGATACAACTATTGGAGCTTTTGGGTGTGGTACAAAGTAGTGGTATCTTTTGCTCGTCCCCCAATATATTCTGCCCTGTCACCTAAAATATATATGTAAAAGAAATGAAATGAGATTGCTGGGTTTACATTTCTGCATGTGTTCATTTAAATTTTTATATATCCTGAGTGTTCTTTAACTGTACATGCTTCTGTATGCTTAAAAAATGAAAAGGTTTTAATAAAAGTGTTAGTTGTGATATCTTGGGGCATCACGTTAGTGTCACGGGCCGATCGATCAACTCTCGATCACACGTAGGCTGACTCGTGCGGTCTTAAGGTTTTACCCTAAGCAACCTTTCAACACTCGACTCACAAGACTCGTATATAGAGAGAGAAACTCTTAGAGAGAGAAGCTCTGGTTTTTGTATTGCTTGTAAATGAATTACAATGAAAGGAGGAGACCCTTTTATGTACAAATACAAAGCAAACCGTATCCGTAGATCTCCCTTAGATCTAACGGTGGAGATTGCACCTCCCCAACTACCCATATTTACTCTCAACTACCAGTTACTCGCATTTATATCGTATGCGTACAAATACCGTATCACCTGTCCCCAGGAGTATTCTAGAAGACTCGAGAATACTCTAAGTCTCGGGGATATAGGTCGAGGGTCGGATGTGTCACGCCCGTCCTTAAGAACCCTCTTGGCTTGGCATTTTCATGGGCTGTGACATTCTCCCCCACCTAATTAGGCAACGCCCTCGTCACATCTTCAGCATAAAAGGCTTCGATCTCTTTCTTGAATTGCCAAAGACTCTCCTCGGGCTCCCAACTGGCTTCACTCTCTGGAAGACCCTTCCATCGAATCAAATATTCATGCTTGGCCGTGCAAAACCTCTTCCGTATGACTCGATCCACCAAAATGCTTTTGACTTCTCGATCATACGAGGTCTTTGCCCCGAGTGGCGCCCGTTGTGACTCCTCTTGATCCGAGTCTTCCTCATCAACTTGGAAGGGTTTAAGCATACTTACATGGAAAACCGGATGTGCCTTTAGCTTTGGTGGTAGCTCCAGCTTGTATGTGACCTTCCCAACCCGTTGTAGAACTCGAAATGGCCCCTCATAGCGACGGATCAACCCCTTGTGTACGTCCTTGTATCAAAGAATCACGTGCAGCTTGGCCAACACTTGGTCTCCTACTTGGAACTCCACGTGCCGTCGCTTCTTATCCGCCCATTTCTTCATGCGTTTGGAGGCCTTGTGTAGACACGCCCGTGCCAAGTCCGCCTCTTCTTGCATGTTTTTGGCGAACTTATACGCGGGCTCCCCCAGTAACCCTAAGCAATTGTGCTCGGGGTGTTCGGTTGCTGCCTAGTTGCAACTTTGAACGGACTCTGACCAGTTGACTCGCTCCATTGCAAGTTGTAGGAGAACTGGGCTACGTCGATCAGTTTCGCCCAATTCACTTGCGTCGTGCTCACATAGTGTCGGAGGTAGATCTCCAAGAGAGCATTGACCCGCTTCGTTTGACCGTCGGTTTGGGGATGCAAACTCGTTGACATATTTAGCTTCGACCCCAGCAGCTTGAACAACTTGGACCAAAAACGTCCCGTGAAGTGGGGATCCCGATCGCTCACGATCGTTTGTCGCACTCCCCAATACTTCACCACATGCTTCATGAACAGTTTGGCCGCCTCCTCGGCCGGGCAATCCTTTGTCGCAGGCACAAAGGTTGCGTACTTTGAGAACCTGTCAACTACGACTATTAGAGTCCGACACCCTTCAAAGTTCGATAGGTTGACGATGAAGTCCATGAAAATGCTTTCCCATGGACGAGTTGGAATGGGAAGTGGCTCCAATAAACCTGGCGACGACCGTTGCTCCAGCTTGTCTTGTTGGCACACCAAACAAGTCTTCACATACGCCTCCACGTCATCGCGCATTTGTGGCTAATAGTACCATCTTCGATGAGGGCCAACGTGCGGTGGATCCCTGGATGACCCGCCCACTTTGAGTCGTGGTACTCGCGCAAGATCTCCTTTCTTAGCTTCCCATATAAGGGCACGTACAGCCGCCTTCCCTTGGTGTAGAGGACTTCGTCCTCACACCAAAATTGTCGAGTCTTACCTTCTTTGACATACCCGATAAAGGCTTGAGCTCTTGGATCATGCGTCAATCCCTCCTTGATGCGGTCGACCCAAGGGCAACTCGGTCGACTCAGTGTGTGGCTCATCAGCTCCGTCTTTTGGCTCAACGTGTCTGCCATGGAGTTGGCCTTCCCCGGCTTGTACTCCAATGCGTAGTCGAACTCTGCTAGGAAATCCTGCCATTGAGCTTGCTTCGGACTTAGCTTCTTTTGGGTTTGAAAGTAGCTCGTGGCCACGTTGTCCATCCTTACGATGAACTTTGATCCCAGGATGTAGTGTCTCCACGTCCGAAGGCAGTGCACCACCGCGGTCATCTCCTTCTCCTAGACAGTGTATCGACACTCGGTGTCGTTAAGCTTTTGGGATTCGAACGCCATCGGATGTCCATCCTGTATAAGAACACCATCGATAGCATAATCTGATGCGTCCGTCTCTACCTCATAGGGTTTGGTGTGGTCGGGCAACGCCAACACCGGTTCCTCGGTCATGGCTCGCTTCAATTGGTTGAAGGCTTTTTGGCATCGATCCGTCCACTCCCACGCCTTTTCCTTCTTCAGTAGGTCCGTGAGTGGCACGGTGATGCTCGAGTAGCTTCGGATGAGCCGTCGGTAATAGTTGGTGAGGCCAGGAATGACCTCAACGCTGGCACCTTCGTCAGTGGTTCCCATTCGACGATTGATTGAATCTTCGCCTTATCTATTCGCACTCGCCCACTTTCGACGATGTGCCCCAAGAACGGAACTTCCTCTTGGGCGAAGGCACACTTCTCGCGCTTAATGTACAGTTTGTTCTCGCGCAAGACTTGGAAGACTTGCCTTATATGTTTGACATGTTCTCCCAACGTTCGACTATATATCACAATATCATCTAGGTAAACCACTACGAACCTATCTAGGAAAGGGTGGAGTACCTTGTTCATCATTGTGCAAAAGGTAGCCGAAGCGTTGGTCAAGCTAAACGGCATTACTAGGAACTCGTAGGATCCATATCGTGTCACACAGGTTGTTTTTGGCTCGTCCCCTTCAGCGATCCGAACTTGATAGTAGCTCGATCGGAGATCCAGCTTGGTAAACCATTGAGCTCCACCAAGTTGACCAAAGAGATCCGCGATGAGCGGGATCGGGTACTTGTTCTTCACAGTCAGTTTGTTCAGCGCCCGATAGTCGATGCACATCCAGAGTGACCCATCGTGCTTCTTTTGAAATAGGACTGGTGCACCGAACGGGGCTTTTGATAGCCGTATGTAACCTGTGTCGAGCAGCTCCTTGAGTTGTCTCCTCAACTCTTCCAATTCGGGTGGCGCCATACGGTAAGGCGCCATGGCAGGCGGTCGAGCATCAGGCACTAGCTCGATCCGGTGATCCACCTCTCTCTTGGGTGGCAACTTCTTCGGCAGCTCCGAAGGCATGATATCCTTGAATGAGTCAAGGACTTGGGTTGCTTCCGTCGGGACTTCTTTCCCTTCACCTTTGTCGTCTTCGATCTTCAAGGCCGCCAGGAAGGTCACTTCACCCTTCCTTGCTCCTTTGGTGAGTCGTATGGTCGAGATCATCTTCCGATCACGATCCGACTCACGATGGACCGGAATCATGCATTGACAGTTCTTGTCCAACACGCATATACATTCGACAAAGGGAACTACAACCGTATGGATTCTATCTAGGAATTTGATTCCAATGACAATATCATAGTCGTCAAGTGGAATTACCTCTAGGGTTTCTTTGCCTTTCCATGATCCAAGTTGTAGCTCCACGTCCCTCGCAACACCGATCGCAGGGACTTCCTTTGAATTCATTATCTTGAGCCAACTGGCTCCCTTCTCAACCCGTAGGTTAAGTTTCTTCGCGGCTTCCTCCGAGATGAAGATGTTGGATGCTCCTGTGTCCACGAGCGCACTCACTGTGGTCACTCCGATCTTCACGTCTGCGAACATCAAGCCTTTAGGCTCCTTCGCCTTTTTGGACTTGATTGTGCTAAGGAGTCGCAGCGATCCCAACCATGCTTCCTCCCTGGGCTCATCCTCTTTGCAAAGAGCGGCCAACTTGGCTTTGTTCGGGTAATCCCGCGCCATGTGCGGATCGTCGCAAAAGAAACAGCTATACGAGTGTACCTTCCTTTGCCCTCCTCCATTTGGCCCCGCATGAGCCCGGTGAGGATGAGGACCAGCCGGTGGTGGTCTACCTCCAGTTGGGCGGTTGTATCTCCCCCGATCTCCCCCACCAGTGGCTTTGTCCATAGGACGAGTGTCCGGTTGGGATGTGGAAGGCGATGCCTTGTACTCCACGAGCGACTCGGCTACGATCATGGCCGTGGTAAGATCTCCCACGTTGTACCGCTTCAACTCTTGCTTTGTCCATGATTTGAGACCACCCATGAACTGGTGAAACGCCTCAACTTCATTCATCGAAGGGATTTGGAGCAGCAACTCCGAAAACCGCTTGATGTAGTTGCGCACACCACCCTTTTGCTCGAGACGCTTCAGCTCGTCACGACCTTCTTCCTCCGTGTAAGTGGGAAAGTAGTCTCGTTGGAAATCCTCGACAAAACCACCCCAGGTCGTGATAGGATTCCCACACCTATCATTTGACCGACGACGTCACCACAACAATGCACTATTAGCTAAATACATCGATGTAGTGTTTACTTGTGTTTGGTCTTCGTTGATTCCCATGGACTAGAAGTACCGCTCCATGTACCACAGAAAGTTATCCACGTCCTTGGCCACCAGCGAGCCTCGGAATTCCTTCGGCTTCAACGTGTCCACTCGTGGACTTTGCACTGTGATCACTCCATTCACGCGTGCAGCTTGTGCTTCAGCGAGCTTACCCGTTAGCTCGGCTATCTCCGCGCGCATGGCCACCATCGTGGCCTCCAAAGGTTCGTACCGTTGCGTGAGTTCTTCCTGTAGGGTCCCCAGTAACTTGTGACGGAGTTCTCCCATGCCGGTCTTGAGTTCTTGCACATCCGCAATCAGCTCCTCTCTTCTAGCGTCAACTTTGTTCACAGTCTGGGTTAGGTCGTTGACCGATCCTCGGACATCGGTGACGAACAACTCTAGCTTCGCCATCCATTGTGCAAGATCCCCCATTGGATCCTTTGAACCACCACGGGTCTTCTTCCCCTTGGCACCGCCCTTCTCGGCGTTCCACCCACGATCAGCACCATCACCACCCATGGTGAGCGCTTCATCAGATTGTGGATCAGCCATTGCACTTACGCTTGGATCAAAATCAGCTCTGATACCACTTGTCACGGGCCGATCGATCAACTCTCGATCACACGTAGGCTGACCCGTGCGGCCTTAAGGTTTTACCCCTAAGCAGCCTTTCAACACTCAACTCACAAGACTCGTATATAGAGAGAGAAACTCTTAGAGAGAAGCTTTGGTTTTTGTATTGCTTGTGAATGAATTACAATGAAGGGAGGAGACCCCTTTATGTACAAGTACAAAGCAAACCGTATCCATAAAGCTCCCTTAGATCTAACAGTGGAGATTGCACCTCCCCAACTACTCATATTTACTCTCAACTACCAGCTACTCGCATTTATATCGTATGCGTACAAATACTGTATCACCCGTCCCTAGGAGTATTCTAGAAGACTTGAGAATATTATAAGTTTTGGGGATATAGGTCAAGGGTCGGATGTGTCACGCTCGTCCTTAAGAACCCTCTTGGCTTGGCATTCTCACGGGCCGTGACATTAGCCTCTTCTCATGAAATTTTTTTAGTGAAATAAATACATCATAAAATATGAAGAATATGAATAGAATGAAAATAGACAGCTGGGCACTAGTTCAACGCTGGCCCCATTAAAAAAGACCAAAGTGGCAAGCTGCTTAGCTCGGCCACTGACGTAGAACAGTAAGTTTAATATCTCTGGCGGCGCTCCACGTGTCATATAGCAAATTGACGTGGAAAGATGCCGTGCAAGGTATGACGACCATCATCATGCTTCTCTCAGGAATTTTCTGATTTTCGACTGGATTTATAGACATGTCAAAGCTTGGAAACTGAACAGAGCAAAATCATTAATGCCCAAAACAAGTAACAAGGCTTTCATTGTGAACTGGAAGAGTTCATTTGGCTTTGCCCTTTGCTCAATTCTTGCCTAAGCACTGACAGGCATTAGTGATGTGGACTGATGCTGTAGCCAACCTTGGAAAAATCAGTCCAATTCTTTGATCGAGAATTGCATCATATAAACCACCACTTGGTAGCTTTACCATCAAGACAAGTCGTGATGCTTCAGCATTGCATTGCTGCGGCTTTCATATTATTCTTTGTCCTCTTCCTTTATTTGATCGAGAAACTCTTCAAGTTGAGCGCACGCGTGAATCCTCGTCTCCCTCCAGGAAGCCTAGGATGGCCACTCATCAGCGAGACTCAGGAGTTCCTCCGGGCGGGATGGCTGGGAGAGCCCGAACGGTTCATCAGGGAGAGGATGGACAGGCATGATGCGAGGGTCTTCAAGACATCCCTGCTCGGGGAGCCGATGGCCGTCTTCTGTGGGACAGCGGGGCACAAGTTCTTGTTTGGCAACGAGAACAAAGCCGTTGAGGTCTGGTGGCCGAGCATGGTGCAGAAGCTGTTCCGGTCAAGCCTGGTCAACACGGCAGGTGAGAATGCCAAGTCCCTGAAGAGGATGCTCATGAACTTTTTCCATCCTGAGGCGCTCAAGAGGTACGTAGAGAGGATGGACATGATCACCCAACACCATCTTGACACGCACTGGGAAGGAAGAGACGAAGTGCGACTCTATCCGATGCTTAAGGTCTACACTATGGAATTGGCCTGTCGCATCTTCACCAGCACCGATGACCCTACACGAGTTTCAAACCTGGCCGCTTTATTCGACGTGTTCATAAATGGAGTCGTGAATTTGCCTATAAGTTTCCCCGGAACGGCATTCCACCGTTCAACCAGGGCTGCCAATCGAATCCGGGAAGAGATTCGGTCGATTATAATGGAGAGAAAATTAGCTCTGTGGGAAGAAAAGGCGACGCCTGACCAAGATCTCTTGTCCTTCTTGCTCACTTCTGCAGATGCTAACGGACGGTTCTTGAGCGAGATGGAGATCATTGACAACATACTCCTAATATTATTCGCTGGCCATGACACTACAAGATCCGCCATCACGCTGCTCATGAAGTATCTGAGTGATTATCCCGAAGTCTATGAAAAGATTTGCAAAGGTTATAAGCTTTAAAACACATCTGCAAGGCCTTTTTTGGTGGAATTACAATTATTGAGAACGTTTTGACCTGTTGCAAGCGATTTTAAGCACTGAGTCATCTTTGGTCCCTTCATGTTCAAGCAGAGCACAAAGATATTTGCCAAATCGAAAGAATTGGCGTGGTTGCAGTGAAAGTGTTGCGAAAGACGAGTGATCGAACAATAATATAGACAGAAGAAGAAAATAAATCGGACACCAGATTTACGTGGTTCAGTCGTAAAGGCCTACAACCACGGGAAAGAGCAGCGAATTTCACTATAGATCAAGCAATATAAGAAAATTACACACTCAAGTCACTCAAACACTCTCTTGATGTTTCCTAAGCCCCAATTAAACTCAATAATGCATGCAGTGTTTAGCCCTGAAATTCCTCAAGAAATAATTTCTCAATCTCACAAAGGAATTACACGCAAATCTTACCGCAAGATTTGAATCGGCTACAAACACTAATATTTCTTGGATGTAATTCACGGACAAGAATGACAAAGAAAATCCCTCCCAAGCACTCGACGACAAGACGGCTTCTTCATGATCAACCTTGTGCCACCCACGGCCACAAGTCTATTTATATAAGTGAGATCCTTATTCTTTTGCCAACTTCTCATAGAATTCTGTTTCCTAACTTGCCTATTTTAACCAAAATATA
The DNA here is from genome assembly GCA_014182715.1 of Eucalyptus cloeziana. NCBI lineage: Eukaryota > Viridiplantae > Streptophyta > Magnoliopsida > Myrtales > Myrtaceae > Eucalyptus > Eucalyptus cloeziana. The sequence continues at coordinate 22,898,326 of CM024643.1, read as the reverse complement.
TCTCTATATATTTTAAACAAAATCCAAATCCAAGTGAAAGTTGGATTTTCCTATTTCAGCGGCCAAATTCTCCAACGCAGATTCAAACTTTGAGAAGTTGATCTTCGGATCTTCTTTGCTTGATTTCGAACTCCGCAACATATCTAATTTGGAATATTCGGAATTTCACATTGGACTCAAACTCGAGACATATTTTAACAGGAAGGATGTGCAGAAGATGAGGTACTCCATGAATGTGGTTGCAGAAGTTATGAGGCTGATGCCACAAGTGACCGGCGCGTTCCAAGAGGCCCTACTCGATTTCACATACGCCGGTTATACAATTCCTAAAGGATGGAAGGTACTCTCGCAATCATCCTCTCGAAACTTTGTAGGAGCAGTAATAGAAGAAAGATTTTGAAGAGAACTGAGCTATATGAATTTTTCCGATGATATAAGCTGATCAACTCTGTCATGTCAAACGAGCATAAAAAACTTCAATTTTGAAATTATGAGACTATGGTTTAACTGACTGGTGCATCTTTCACTGCATGTGCTAGCTATATTGGTCTACCGGCTCCACACATAAAGATCCAGTTCTTTACCCGAATCCTGAAATGTTTGATGCATCGAGATTCGAAGGATCAGGGTCGAACCCTTTCTCGTACGTCCCGTTTGGAGGGGGGCCAAGGATGTGCTTGGGGCATGAATTTGCCAGGATTCATATCCTTATATTTCTTCACAATATGGTGACAAAATTCAAGTGGAATTTGGCGATCCCGGATGAAGCAATTGGTTATGACCCCATGCTTTCACCACAACAGGGGCTTCCACTCCGTCTTCTGCCACGCAGACTCTGAAACAGATGCTGAGTCTATCATCTTCAACTGCTATTGAGCCTTTAATCTAGTTACTGAACTCCGAGACATATCATCTGAATTTTTAAGATGTAGGTCGTCTTCTTGGGGTGATATAAGCTCGAATATGTGCATCGATAAGGGTCAGTGTTACACTGACTCAAGCTATACTATCATTTCATATCAAGAAACTGTGTTCTTTACACTTCCCGGTAAGGCATGTGCAGAGTAATGATCTCCAAGCTCTCCGTAAAGCATAAGTTCTGGTCAGCTAGAGAAGGTTAAATATTGTTTGTCATTTTATATGGCACGAAGATTAAACTACATATGTTTTCTCTGCCTTTTGCAGAGCTTTATGTTCTTCAAATTGATCGTTTTCCTACTCTCACCGCCATTATTGGTCTTCGCTCAGAGCCCTGCTCCTCCTCATGGTGGTTTATCCCTTAAAATTGCCCAACAAGGACGCCTGGACTCGACCTCGAGCTGGTTCAAAGTGTAAGACTGAGTAGTTGACAGAACAGCATATGAACTATAATGACTACCGTTTCTGATATTGCTGTTAGGTGAACCTAATGTGTCATCAATCATTTATGTCAGAAAGAATATTTGTCTGATTTGCGATAAGTTGGCAGGTCTCACATTGTAATCCATAATATCTAAATGCATTTACCATTTACCTCAGTAAATGCCACGCCTGAGGCTTCCTAAAAATTCAGAACCATATCACCCTCTCTATAGTAAACTCATGCATGTCCAAGCTAATCATGCGTGCATAAGCTGCAAGGGATCCAACTAATGTGCAACCTTAATTACACGTATCGTCATGCAAAAGTAGGTTGTCCGCAAAGTGAACACAACTTGCCTTGTGTTTTTGTCCTTGCTACTTCGACAACTGGACTTGCCAACAAGGAATTACTGACCTTGATATCTCCGTTTTCACTTTTAGAAGAAGGTTTCTGTCCTCTCTTTAATCCGAGAGAGAGAGAGAGAGAGATAGAACAATTGATCCCTCTTCAATTTCTCACTAATATACTTTACATCTACCAGAACTTCACATTTTGGGGAAAGGTAAAAAGTATGTAACTACCAGAAAAATTTCCACTCGGCATGTTTCAAAGTCCAAGATCAAAGTGATGTGCATAATGAGGATGAATAAATTTGCCCGAAGCTCCCGTCAGTATGAGCAGTTGCTTCTCCGGTCCTCGTCTTAAGCCTTGTCTCGGTAGAGAACCGAGGTTCTTCAATTGCACAGCCAATTTTCAGCTCTATTTTTTGTTGAAGCCAAATAGAGATTTGATGGCATTAATGGCGTTCTCATTGATAAAGGATTCGTCGAACCTTTTCAGAAGAGGATCAAATTCCTCGGACTTCCTTACATTTTCCAAATCAGGATCCGTTCGAATTCTCTGCAACAATAAGCAAAAACATGAGAAACGCAAGCTCAGCAAACTATGACTCTTATCATTCGATTCATTACCTTAAAGTCTTCGAACCCTGCTTCCAAAGCATCTTCCAGGGCAGAAAGCCCAGCTTGTACCTGTTTATGACCATTAAAAAAATGGGATTTGTAGCTGCTATGAAAATAAAACAATGTAGCCTAAACCAGAAAAGCATTTGCGGTTTTAATAAAAAAGCAGGAGCTACCTGATCAAGCTTAGAATAACAACAAGCGACATTGTAACTTGCGACAGGTGCTTCATTAGCATCAGGTTTCGACCCCAATACAGACTCGAATTTCTCCAATGCATCCTCATATTTGCCATCCCTACAAATCGATTGACCCAGGAAAGAGAGAATTAATAACATAACCAAGGGCAATTCTCTGCTCAGTGGCAGCTACACGATCCATAGAAACAACTTTGCAGCAGAAAACTTGTGCAACGATACTCATGAATTTAAGAGTTGCATGGCCAGAGTTTAGATGGAGTCCGATATTATAGTCCCTCAGCGACACACTTGTATCTGTATGAAAGATTATAGCTTCCAGCACATACAGATATTGGTCCACCCATCGACGATGACATAGTAACAATGCAACTAAATTGAAAAGATAGTACATCATGAAAGTATTCAAACAAAGAAATGACACTACCTGTAGAGCAGCAGCCCTTCACGGAGGTCCTTCTCTCTTCTCTCTTTCTGTTCTTTTTTCTTCGTGTAATTTTGCATCTGGAACAGCCAAATTTTTTGATATGCCAGTCTTTTAAATTTGTAAAAAGCAATACTATTGACAAAATATTCAATGCGGGAAGATTAAAAAGAACACCATCTTGTACTTACTTGGATTTCCCTCACTCTGTTACTTATTACCCCAGAGTTCCTCTCAGCTCTAATGATCTCCTTCTCTGTTAGCTCACCAGCTTCCTCCAGTTTACCTGAGAAGTACACAAATTTGTGCAATTCAAGCCATGGCGAAATGGCACTGAACCTTTTCCTCACATAATGGTGTAGAAATCAATAAGCATTAAATAGATTGAAAGGTTCAATGGAGGAGGAACGGACCATATCTTTTCTGCATCCTCATGAGCAACGGGCCAATCCTTTGACGGATAGTATACATTGTCCTTCCATATTCAGCCGCAGGCCATATCTCTGTCCCAAACACTGCACTGCATACAACTACTAGACTCGTGTCATTGTCCCAATGTGCACTTGTACCAAATTTTTCCAGCACAACAATAGCAGGACAAGCGACAGATAATGGCAAAGAAACAATTTAGACAGGAAAAAAAGGTAATTAAGGAACTTGGAAGCTGCATAATGTAACATTTCATCTAGTGATATCAAATTTTCAAGTTTTATTGTAAATCTACTCGAGAATTGTTTATCTGAACAGCCAATTTGACCATTAATAGTAACCTCTATTGGCAAGTCGAAGCAAATGTCAACAAATTTGCAGCTCCTTAGTACTCACAAGTCACAAGTGAGCTCGATATGAAGGCAATAGTTTTTGGTCAGCCGTCCAGCCTATTCATCGAGTTATTTTCTTAAACTTGCAGGGGCTCAGGTTGTGCACCATTAAGCCTCTAACTTTGAGCTGTCTCAAACACAAGCTACTTAACCTAGCTCCATCTTCCTTTAATCTGCCAACCCGGCTATTGGCCAACACTTATATTCTAACACAGTCACAAGCTAAGGCACTATCAACCATTGTAAAACCCGATTGTCATTTACGAGTTGGTGCACTCAATTGACATTCTTTTTGATTGGCCACTTTATGGATATACATGTGCTGCCTAGCAACTTGCAAATTGGCAATGAGCTAATCTGCAAATTGCGGCTATACACTGAATTGTCGCAACTGCAAGTAAGCATGAACCCATTTCTTGCACAAACATTAAACTATCACACAATAAAACAGGTCCAAAAAAGGAAAAGAAATAGGAAGAATAAATTCGCAAGAAAACCTGGTGGCGAGTACTTTATCCCCCACAGTGAACAAGCCGGTCTTGTCAGCAGATCCACCAGGCGCAATTACGTCAATGTAAGTCCCACCATCTCTTCCTTTCACAAACCTTAACCCATATGGCTGCTCTATCTCCACCTCATACTCCTCATACTTCTCTTCTCCTTCTCCTCCTTCGGCTGCTTCTGGCGACGTCTGTGACTCCGTTTCAGATGCTTTCACCGCCAAATTGGACGCTTTTACCAAGTGGGTCTCCGAGAAATCACCAGAAAGGCCGAGGAAAGAGCACTTCTTGGAAAATGAATGCTTGGTGTGGAAGTGCACCAACTGGGTTGGCTTGTTCTGAGCGGTTCTTGGTAATGGTGGTGAAGAGCAGAGAGAAGATGCATAGCTTCTTTGAGCTATAGACATGATCCTTGAGCTTGTTTTCAGTTCTGCTCTGCCAGAGATCAGAAGAGTCAGGTGAGAGTAAGGAAGGCTGGATTGGTTGGAAATGGGAGGAGAGAGAGAGAGAGAGGGAGGAGAAAAGAGGGGAGGCTTTGGATTGCAAGAGCGCTTGGACTAGTGGCTGAAAACGGTCGGGCGTTTATGTAGTTATTTGCTCCGCTTGGACACGGCCACGTGTCCGCCTTGTGGATGGCCGCCGATGTGGACTGTAGGAATATGAAGTGAAGTATCAGATATTCCCTCAGATCCTGTGTAGACACGTGGCTGGAAATGCAGCGTGTCTCTGCCTCAACTATGATACTATCCTTCCGGTGTAAGTGATTTTGAGGTTTGTGTTGGCGCTCCAATTTCAATTACTTAGCTATTCCCTTTTTATCAACCGGACTTTAATATTTCTAACATTACGCTTTCTAATTTATTCTATGATCTGAGCAAATCGGATTATCTTTGCAGACAATTCTTGACGCTCCTGATAATTGTGTGATCCACCTTGTAAAATTACAATTAATCATTTGTATGCATCAAATCAGATGAGAAATTGGTATATGCTCCACTTATTTTGATAAACATTAAACTTTTTAAATCATTCCTCCTTAAAAGAAAATGTTTCACCTTCTATAATAGGTAGGACAAAATTTCGGAGCACATAACTAGGGGTGTGCAACCGGACCAGTTATACACGGGAACCGAACCGGCCCACTTGGAAAATAGGGTTGGGAATCGGTTCCCAAAATTCGGAATCGGTTTGAACCGGTCTGGGAATTGGGTCCAAGTAATTACCTACCTAGACCGATTTTGGAACTAGTTTTGTAAGTAGAGGTATAAAATTCTATTTTTTCCCTTGATTTCTATTCTTATTCTTGCAATTGCACTGTGTTTTTCCTCTTGGCTCTCTTAGACATGCACGATGCTCCTCCTTCATCATTCCTCTTCCTCGCTTGCTTCCCTCCCTCACTAGCTCTCTCTCGCACCGTCCAACAGACAAACAACATCTGTCGCTGTCAAATTCTTGTGTACCGCATGGAGTGTCTCACCTAATTTCTCTTTTGGAGGAGGAGTTATGCTTGCAATAGAGATTTGTTAACTATTTTAGATAAATGAATAGCTTCATACAGTAGTTGTGGGAATGAGACTAATAGTAAACCCATGTTTGTTGCTAATATTTATGCAATGTTATGATTTTTGCTTTGCCTTATGATTTTATTTATAAACATTAGTCTTGTGGATCCTTAATTTTTCATTTAGTCAAAAAGTTCATGTACTTATTCATTACGAGTGCTTAATGTTTTGATACAAATTATTAGGATTACGTTATTTTCTCGCGTATTAATGTAAAATTCGAAGCCGTATAGAATATCGGATGATTGCAAAACAGGTTCTAGTGGAAATAGGGTTGACTCTAGAACCGGATTGGAAAAATAGGATGGGTCAGGTACAAGGTCCAATACAAATAGGGTCGGGTACAAGGTCCAAAAAAGGAGAACCGGTTATAATAGGGTTGGGTACAGGGTTCAAATCTAGACCCTACCCATCCTAGACTCGATCACCCCTACACATAACAACAATGCATAGGAATAGGAAATCACCTTATCTAAAACCTCTCTCTCATTAAAAATAGCCAAAAGCGCTCCCATTTAGTAGCAAAGAGAAAGAAACAAGTGAGATGCATTGTTTATTTAGTTATATATATCTTCAGTCGAAATCAAGATTTTCAAAGATATTCTAACCTACCATAGCCCTTGGGCATATCCACCTATAGCCCTAGGTACCCCTTCCCTCTCCTTTGGTTCCTCATGCAATGCACCACCTCGTGTGCTAGATTGGAAATTTCTGCAGTATGCCTTCCAAACAAAAGCTGATTTCAGTGGAGAAGGGGAACTTTCCAACAAAGGTCTCAAGCGATTAGCAAGGATCTTGGCGATAAATTTATAGGTTAAATTACATAGACCAATCACATTACCTTTCTTGGGATAAGTCATATATGTGGTACTCATCTGCTTGAACATGAATGTATCTATAACATATTCACCATTTGCTCACCAACTATTCCCTAACTTTGCACATAGAATACCACCGGCAAGCCATCTGAGAACATTACAAAATTCGTCATTTTCTTCTTCAGTAACGCATCAACTCACCAAGCATAACAAACCCTTGGGGAACTCTGTTTTGGTTCAAGTAAATATATTCCTGATATCACTTACAGAATACTCCCGTATTGACTACTCTCGTTTGATGAGCTTGTAGCAGGTTGAAATGACTTTCTATTGACTATAAGTATGCTGGAAATAACGTTAGGTTGAGACAGTTATGGCGTGATGAAGTTTTGCACCCAAGCTTCACGTTACGAATGGCTTTAATTACTTTGAGTATGGGATTTGTTAATGCGAGGGAGTCGTTTGTTACTGATTAGGCATAGTATAACCGTTTTGTAATTGAGGTAACGTGTTACTCAATTTTAACATTGTTTCTCACTTATTTGATAGGATCGCAAGATCAATGGTTCGAGTACCGTTTGTTATTTGGTTTTAGGGCACTCATAGGGAGTGGTACTGATATCTTTTTTGGTTTTGTAATACTCATATATGGAGGTAAGAGTAATCAATATATACATATATGGAAATAAGAACATATTTGTTGTATAAAGTTGGATGGAGTGTTTGGTACTTTTGGGTTATTGTGGGATGGTTCGATAAATCTTTCTTGAAGGGTTATGCATACTATTTTGTACATTTAAGATATGAAATGAGTTTTTTGATGATTCAGAAAATGTTTAATGAGAAAGACGTTTTGAAATGTTGTTGATTTATGATATGGATTCTGAATTGATTTTGGGGAGAGAATTGATTTGTGAAAAGATATGGTTTGGTTTGTGAAGCAAATCGTGAGATGAAATGATCAAGGGCTAAGTGTTACATGATAACGTATCTTCGTGGGAGCTACTTCTAGGGCCTTGTATTCAAGAGCTAAGTGCTACACAGTGACTCGAGTCGCGTGGGAGCCACCTCTAGAGCCTTTTAATATTGATATATGTTGATCATGAACTAAGTGTTATACGATAACGTAATTTCGTGGGAGCCATCGCTAAGGCCCTATACTATTGATATGTATCGATTAAGGATTAAGTATTACACAATAATGTAATTTTGTGGGAGCCACCACTAGGGTCTTGTACTATTGATATGTGTCGATCAAGGATTAAGTACTACATAATAACGTAATTTCGTGAGAGCTACCCATAGAGCCTTGTAGTCAAGGAATAAGTGCTATATGATAACGTAACTTTATGGGAGTTACGACTCACCACTAGAGCCTTGTACTATTGATATGTTTGATCAAGGGCTAAGTGCTACATGATGATGCGATCTCGTGAGAGCCATCTTTAGGGCCTTGAGATGTAATGTGTTACAAGTTTGGAGAATGGAATGGACCATTGACTTGAAATATGACGAATTTGATTATGGAACTGAGCTAGCGATACTTGTTTTGATATTATGGATGAACGGGAAATTCTGATCATGATATAGCAAATTTGAAGAAATATATAACTCATTTTATCTTTTAAGTTTTTATATTTTGGGTTTATCATGAAGAGTCATGTCTTTAAGTTTTAAATGTGTAATGGAGGTTGATTTGTTTAGAAGATTTATACTATTTACCAAGTTGTGGTTGCCCACCCCTCTTTTTCCTAATCTTTTTAGGTTCTTTGGTTAGCATCGATAGTATGAGAGTGCTAAAGATGGGACTTTTGGGTGTAGATTTTTGGGTATAGTTTGAGGCTATGCCTTTCGGGTGGAAGGACGGCCGTATCACCCCTATCCCTATAGTTTTTGGGGGTGTGACACAATATGTAATAGCTGTATTTATCATAATAATCATAGGTTATGTTTAGTAATTATTATGTATTCTTCTTTATTTAAGGAGAATGAATCTCCCCCGAGAAGTTAAAAAATATGGGGATTTCTACCATGGACGTAGGCTTTCAAGAAATATTTTTTTGGTTGACCAACCACGTAAAACTTTTGTTCATCTTTCATTTTCTTTGCCTCTTTCCACTTCTTACTAACACTATATGCGCTTCCTACTGCTTCATTAGTTGTTGCTCCTTGTCTTTATAATAAGTTAATTTCTCTTATTTTGGTTCGTTTTGCACAATGATCAACAATTCTGTCACCATCAGTTTGGATCGTTCTAGCTCGAATGAAATGGGCACTTGACTCACCTCTATTCCTTTTAATGGTCGCAATTACCTCCCTTGGTCTTGAGCGATTACAATCGCTCTTTAAGACAAATCAAAGTTGAGCATATTAATGCCTTGATCAGACCTCTTCCTCTTAGTGAACCTAAATTTGCCAAATGGCAAGTTGCTTATAATCTTATCATGTCATGGATTGTTAACTCCATGGATCCTCAATTCTATGAGATTTTTGCATATTCTGAGATTGTGAAGGCCCTATGAGACTCTCTTCGTGATATGTATAGACATCAAGAGAATGCTTCTTGGATTTTGAGTTGCAACAAGAGTTTGCTCATACTAAACAAGCCTTTGGTAATCTTTCATTGAACATCTTGGCAATCTCAAGCGGAAATGGGACAAACTGCAACAGTATTTGACTTGAATATGAAGTTATTAAGATATAGATTCTTATGAGTGCTGCTTTACCATCATTTGCTAATATTTGTGCCATTGTTCAACAAGAAGAACCTCGTCTAAGGGTGATGAATATTGAACTCGAATCACGGGGAGAAGTGGTAGAGAGTTAAGCTAAAACAGTAATGTTGGCAAGAAACTGGTACTGGCATTCGTTTTAATGGTGTCAAAGGAAAAGGCTGGTACTGGCATTCGTACATGGGATCGTTGTTGAAATCTATTCCCTCACTTGCGATGTAGTAAAGACAAGGCTACATATAAGATTATGGATCATAAAGTTGCTAGTTAGGTCACTACTACATATTTTCAAACATCTTTTGGACAAATAGCCTTGCAACTCCAACAACTAATATCCTCTAGCCTTGCATTACAACTAAGTTTTGACTCAAGAAGCATGGCCTAAACTTCTAGTATTATCTTTGCCTTGTTTGCATCCTCCGTGAATGATTTCATAATTAATTCAAGAGTAACTGACCGCATGTGCGGTTGCTCTTATTGGATAACTCATTTGCATGAGGTTGCTACTGGTTTCTACTCTCCTATCATGGTTGCTAATGGTGAAAATGTCCCTGTTAAAGGGGTTGGGAAATTGGATTTATTTTCTAACTCTTTTGATGTGTTATTTATGGTCTCACTATCTTCTAACTTGTTATTTGTTGGCAAAATTACTAGAGATCTGTATTGCAATATTACCTTTTCCTGTGATAAGGTTATCTTTTAGAATATAACCATAGGGAGGAAGATTGGTGAAGGTTGGTTTCAAAAGGGGCTATACACTACTGATTTTTCGAGTATGGTTTTGGTTGCTAGTTAGAATTAAGGTTTAACATCTCAACTATGGCATTAGCATATGGGGTATCAATTGGATTGGGAGTTATGATCCATTGATCCTACATCTTCTCTGGATTCAAGCTCTTGTGAAGCTTGTTAATTTGTTAAACGACATAGATTATTGCCTTTTTCTCAAAGAACAAATAGTGCTTCTGAACTATTTGAGTTGATTCATTTTGATGCTTAGGGTAATGCACCAATAGCATGTTGAGGTATTTTTAAGTACTTTTTATAGATGATAAATCTCAAACTACTTGGTTATATTTGCTTACCTCTAAAAGTAAAATATTGATAGTGTTCAAGGAATATACTCAAATGGTCTATACGCAATATGGTGCTAGGATTAAAATATTGTGTACTGAAAATGAGATTGAATACATCAATCACTCCTTTGAGTCCTTTCTCAAAAGTCTAGCTATTGTGCACCAGACTTTATGTGTTGAAACTCCCCAACAAAATGGGGGTCGCGGAGTGGAAAAATTGTCATCTCCTTGAGGTAACTTGATCCCTTTTGTCTTATGAAATCTTACCTCAACATTTTTGGTTAGATGCCGTTCTAACAAGTTGCTATTTGATCAATCATCTTCCTAGTGAGGTGTTGCAATACAAATCTTTTGTGGAACTACTCCTTGGAAAGAAAGATACTTGAAAAAGCAATCTCGTCGCTTCGGTGCCCTGAGGTGAGCTAAGCTAGGTGTGGCGCGGAAGGCCTTACTAAGAGGGTCCCGTGTCATGCATTGTCATACACCGAGTTGGAGCCTGGTTTAATAGTTTTGATGGTCAGCCCTCCAAATTCAAAGTTTCAAAACCACATTACATAAGTGCTAGCAAGCAATGGCCTGACTTTACGTTTAACTAGTATTGACTATAACTGCTATTGATCTCCCATCATAACTGCTATTGATCTCCCATCCGATGTTAGAACTCATCAAGTAATGATATGATTTGTTCCAAAGATGAATGAAAGGCTTCCCTTCTTCATTAACCTTGGCAATACAACGTTCAGCATAAATTGGAACGGTTTAGGGCCCTGCGGCTGTAAGCTTTAGTGCATCCTTCCCCACCCTCAGCCCTTGGTTGGTGTTCGTTCCTTCTAACTCTGCTTGTTAGATTCCTTCCTATCCTAAACTTAGTAGGAGAAAGGATCTTTGCCAAAGAATTCCTTTTCCATCTCATCTCCATGTATTCGGTAGTGTGTGCTACGTTCACACTTCATCCGGGAGTATATTAGACCCTTGTGTACACAAATGCCTTTTTTTTGGGGGGGTATTCCATTTTTAAAAAGAGTTATAAATGCTTTGATAGTTCTACCAAAAAAATACTTATTTCTCGAGATGTTACGTTTGATGAAACTCACATATATTTTGCTTCCAAGGATCAAATTTAGGAGAGAATAGTGGTGACAATGGTAACAACTATGATTATAATGGATTTGATATGGAATTTGCTCCCTTACCAATTATTTCTAATGATTTGGAGATTGATAAGAAGCACAAAAATGGGAGAGACACTCCTAATCAAGACACCGCTTCTTTAGTTCCCGACCTTATCCAGGAAATAGCTCCAATTCATTGATCAACTCGAGCAGTTCAACCTTCAACTCGTATTTGGGACTTTTCACTTATTAATTGTCTACGGCCTATCCCATACAAGCTTATGTTTGTTATGATTACATCTTTCCAGATTTTTGTAACTTCTTATCAGTAATTGATACAAATATTGAGCTTGCAAACTTTCTCGAGGGGCGACAATTAGTAGTGTGGAGAAAGGACATGGATGAGGAACTCCAAACTCTTGACAAAAATCAGACTTATGAGTAGGCTATCGATGGATTTACAAGATTAATTACAAAGGTAATGGTTCGATTGAAAGGGACAAACCTAGATTGGTGACCAAGGGATACTCCCTAACATACGAAGTAAAATAAAAAGAAACATTTGCTCCCATAGTAAAGATGAATATTGTCATAATTCTCATGTTAATTGTTGTTAATTGTGGTTGGTCTTTATTCCAGATGGACGTTAAGGATGCATTCTTTCATGGAGAGCTTGGAGAAGAAATGTATATGGACCTCCCTTGGGGTCACCCCTTAGAAAATTAAGGATTTGTTTGCAAACTCAAGAAGGCATCTGGTTTCGAGAAGTCATCTTGAGCATGGTGTAGAAAGTTAAGTATAGCTCTTGTGACGTTTGAATTTAAAATAGCTAAATCTGACCATTCTCTATTTGTTAAGAAAAAATTAAAAAGAATTGTGGTAGTATTAATTTAATGACATCGTCATTACCGGTGATAATTTACAAGAGATTAAAACTCTAAAATATTATTTGCACAAGAAGTTCAATATGAAGCACTTGGGTTGATTGCAATACTTCTTTGGAATTGAAGTTGCCACTTCTAATAAAGGCTTATTTCTCTCTTAGAGAAAATATGTATTAGATCTGTTAAAAGAAACAGGAAAATTGAGGGCCAAATATGCAAAGTCTCCAATGGACTTTGGGGACAAAGTGAAAAAATACTACTCCTCTCCTTTTGGTCAGCTAATTTATCTAAGTATCACTTGACTAGACATTTAATATGCCATTAGCTTTGTGAGCCAATTTATGCATGCTCCTATTAAAGGTCACATGGAGCTTGTCAACCGTATATTGCGGTATTTTGTAGTCATGTTTACAACATGGCATTATTATGAAGAAACATGGTCACGCAGAGGTTATAGGATATGCTGATGCTAATTGGGCTGGCAATCCCATTGATAGGAGGTCCACTACTGGTTTTTGTACTATTGTAGGAGATAATCTTGTCATGTGGAAAGCAAAAAGTAGAGTGTGGCTACTTGTTCAAGCGCCAAAGTATAATATAGAGCTATGGCATTTATCACATGTGAATGGGTCTGGATTCGCTTGCTATTGAGTGACTAGGGTCTTGAAGGACCTTGTGCTCTTGTGAAAGCTGTATTGCAATAACCAAACAACAATTCACATTGCATCAAATCCAGTCTTCTATGAAAGAACAAAACACATAGAAGTCGATTGCCATTTTATTCAAGAGAAAGTTCAGGACAAAAGTATCAAGACTCCTTATATTCGAAGCGAAGTGGCGAGATAAACTTGTCAAATCATGATAAGATTGAGAATCAAGATCCAATGCGTAATAATTATATTTGCCATAAAATCATAGGTTATGTTTAGTAACCATGATATATTCTTCTTTATTTAAGGAGAATGAATCCCTCCCTAGAAGCTAAGAAACATGGGAATTTCTACCGTGGATGTAAGCTTCCAAGAAATTTTTTCTTCAACCAAACCATGTGAAACCTTTTTTCATCTTTCCTTCCCATCGTCTCTTTCATCTTCATATTAACGCGCTAAGCAAACTCTACTGGGGTGGCTCTTATTAAGACGAACCTACAAGATTTGGTACCTACTTGGTGTCCTTCAGCTGGGGATTGTAAAACAAAGAATGCTGTTAGACACGGGAAGGCAATTCATTAAATTGTTACACACTAGTTACACCTGGTGTAACAAGCCAATGAAAAATGAGTGACTTCATTAAATTGTTACACTGTAGTTACACCTGGTGTACCAAGCCAATGAAAAATGAGTGATTTCAGACCACAAAGGATGACAAGCCTATCAGATAGCCGTGGAATCAACAGTAATATAAAAAAAGAAAAAAAGAAAAACCCTTTTCCGCCAGACCCCCATCGTTAGAGAAAGAAAAGGAAAGAAGATGAAACAAGTCTTGAAACTTAGAAATCCCTCAAGAGTATTAAGGGATATAATTAGGCCAGGAGGCCTAACATTACCAATAGATAACCATTAAATAGCAAGGCATAGAGTACAGGTCCATCAAAAGGTGATGTACATCAAGACAAATAACGGGGCGATCATAAGTTACCAGACAACGACCCTGAGCACTTTGTCAGCATAAACTAAGAACCGCTCTCTTTCTCTACATCTTTACAGTTCCGTTTATTTCTATGCAACAACAAAAATTGCCGATCTTGGCATATGCGGATTCTATATCACGCAAGATTCTCTCTGCAGTGTAGATCATGCAAAACTTCCAACTAGCTCAATAACAAGCAAAGCATCAAAAAAACCAAAATGAACTTCTGTCCGTGCCATTTTTATTCGAGGTTGGCTTCGTATCTGGACTCCGGGATCTCGAAGCCTTCCTCCACATGCTTTTGCAATATATAATAATTACACTCAAAGTGATCAAAGCCTTAGCAGCACCTACCCCACGATGAAGACAGGCTGCAGAGGAGTCCAAGACCCTTTTCTCTGGTGAAGGAAATTTAATGATTAGTTACATACCATCCCATTGACCCACACAAGAAATGAATTCTGCATGTAAAGAATGATATATAAGTGATTTGAAGATTGTGTCGAGAAACTCATGAGACTGAACAGCTCATCACAAGACAAATCAATATAATTATACCTATAGATACAGCTTCTTCAGACGGTTGCTTGATGAGAGAACTTTCTTCCCATATGGACTGGTTCGCAGCACAGGGATATAGGGTCTTATTGCCTCCACTAGTGCATCTTCAAGAGCTCCCTGATCAAGAAAAGTATAAATGAGCCTTAGCACCTTAAAAGTGCAGTTATTTTTTTCCTGAAGCAGATAGATACCATGTCTTAATCTTTTGTCTGCTAATGGCAAACGATAGATGTTGAACTTCATGCAACAAGACCAGAAGTGGCAGCAAATAAACATGATTTTACTTGCTGCAACTAATAAGCCACAATACTTTGGCACATAAAAAACATAGCCAAGCTCTCATGAAGGATCAAGTCAATTGCCTACCATATTAGTCCTTGCCGAAAGTGCTGTTCAGCATTTCAAGTTCAATCACATTGACTGACATCAATTGAGCTCAGGTTAAAAAAAGCATTCTAAAAGTTTCTTCACTAAAGAGATAATCATGTGGCCGGTAATACAACTGTAATTTTTCGAATGAGAGAGAGAGAGAGAGAGAGAGAGAGAGAGAGAGAGAGAGAGAGGCAATACAGCCTACAGTTTGCAGAACCCAATACAGAACTTACACCATCTATAGGCTTTTCAAAATGCATAATGCTACCACGTAAGAAAATGCACTTTTCTGTATTCAGTTTCATTGCGGATCGGGTAATTTAAACTATATTCCCTAGTTATCAGTTCATTCACATTGCTAATTCTCGGCTTTCTAATACTTCCAGTTTATTTGAAACCCAGTTCTGCTGATCGCATCTCCCATGACTGCTCCTACAAAACTTACCCGACATCAACCTTTCAGAACCCCCTTACTCCCCAGTGGGGATCAATTTTCCAGCAATTAAGTGAAAGAAAAGTAAGAGAACCGCAGAAAAAGAGGGTCAAGACTCGTATATATGGAGCGACCGGTAGGAATAAGACAGCTCCTGAACCACCATAACAGTTGTTATCTCCGCACTGTGACAGATTCTCAGGACATTGGTAGTCATTTACACTTGGAAAAGTAAATGAGCCCTTGTAACACAGCATCAAATTCCCAGGAATAGACGCTTCTAGTGAATCCCATGTGACACCACAATTTCATGCTTCTGTCAAATAAAAGCCTAGGCTTGGTGCCCTAGCTGACGTTAAAACGTTTTATACTTTTTGACCTTGAGAAGATTATCCAAAGTGCACCAACATACCAAATCATGGACTTTATAATAGTGTAAAAGTACAACTACACCTCAATCTCACTTCATACTAAAGACATAAATAAAAAAAGGAAAAAATGCAGAAAATCCCCACACATGAATTTGAGAGTTTCAACTGACCTCCGAGATGTTCAATGCAGCTTGGATGACATAATTACCGTAAGCATCTTGCATGATTTGATCTAACCTAGGATCGTCAATAAGCTCCAGGATTACACGTCTTGGACCTTCTGCAATAGAACATTTCAAACACTTCTCGACAACATTGCTGCTATATTTTTGCATAGATAAGTCCCCATATCTGCCTTCCAACTGATCAAGAATTTTTACTACTTGGGAGACTTGAAGCTCAAAGATGTATTGCACAACATAGTTCCTACAGTCAGAAACAAAATTTCAATAACTCAGTCTAACTATGTACATGTCATCATGGACTGCAAATGATATAGGCAAGAAAAACATGTAGTAGTTCCCTCAACCTCTGTGACAATTTCTTATAAGACACAATTAACTCGCCAGCAGAGAAAGCACTGAATGTAAGTTTTTGGAGGGAAACTTTACGCTCAAGTAGGGTTGTACAATCTACAGCACATCGATGATAACAGACCTGTCGTGCAGTACGCATTTTTAAAAGCTTCCTAAGAAGGGGTTTGAGGATATTAAAACCCTTCAATATTAGAGTACTAGGACTTCAAACTAACAGATGCTAGTATCGTTGGACTATGGAAATGCAATTTTATAGGAGAAAGTTCTTTCTACATTCCAATAAACCTAGAATCAATTTGCCACATCTAGGGTCATGCTTAAATCTTTTATGTAATAGATACCATGCTGGCAACTTTTTCCTCACGAGATGAATTACACTCAAACACCTAACATGACACATACTTTTTCACTAAAAGTTACAGGCAGCTTGACATATAAAAGGAAAAAGAATCAAGCTAAGCAAGATAAGACAAAGAAGTACCCAAATTGATCCTGGGAAAGGATTAGCGAATTTGAAACTATTTCAGAGATCAGATGTTTCCTATGCTCCCCAACAGAATGACTAAGGCATTTCTGAA